>CM071863.1:25816679-25843846 GCA_036759665.1 Gynandropsis gynandra | reverse complement strand
CGATCCGTATTCTTGCGGAAGCGTTAGTCTAGGTTTTATAACTCGATATAACGCATATCACTGCACGAATGTGGCTAGCGCTATTATGGTTCGAAAGCTCGGACTAAAGGTTCAGAAACATCCGAAGCCTTATAAGCTTCAGTGACTGAACAAAAATGGCGAGATGAAGGTGACTAGCCAAGTGATCGTGCCTATTGCCATAGGCAAATATGAAGACGAAAGTTTGTGCGACGTGCTGCCAATGGAGGCGAGCCATATTCTGATATATATGTGTTGCTTTACGTATGATTCCGTACCCGTTTTACTTGTTTTCGTGTTTTCATGTTCTTACAGGTTTTTACGCTATTCGGTTCATTTCGGAGCTAAAGGACATGCACGAGGCTAAGTACCAACATCGAGGATCATCACGGGAGAAACTGGATGAGAATTAGCATGAAGATCCACTACCCGGTCGGGCGCAACTCACACCCGAGCGGGCAAGAGCCACGGCAATTTCGGTGCGCAATTCACGCACGACTGGGGCAAGAAAATGCACGAGCGGGGCCTCATACCCGAGCGGACACACCATCAGCCCGATCAGGCAGTCCATGCGGATCGCGATCCGGCGCGTCCGACCTCGCCGTACCCGAGTGGGTAAATTGCACCGCTCGCTCGGGTCGCGACCCTTTTCTGCAGCTTCAATTAAGTCAATTTGACTTAAAACAAATGGAAGCTTGTGGGGGATTGATACAATAAGGAAAAAGACTTCAGAGGGATAAAAGGAGGCTAGAGGACGACATTGGAGCATGCTTTATTCAGTTCTTGATCGAGGGAGAGAAGGAGAAGGTTCTTGCGAGGAGGCACACGAGGAGCATTGGAGATCAACCCCATACTTCGGTTTCGTTTGGTTTTCATGTTCCTTAGACCTTCTATTTCGTTTATGTTTGTTTACAGACGCATGAGCGAGTAGTTTGTTTGTTCTAGGAGAAGGGATTAGCCCATGGCTATCCCGGAACCACTTTTGATTTATCTTTGAATGCATCTTCCCGTTTTCTCTTATCTATTCTTTATCTGAGTGCTTAAATGACTTGTGTTTACAAAGGCCACGTAGATGCATGTGTTAGGGGTTAGGAGAAGGACCGAAAGGAGAATTCTAGGCCTAGAATATCAGGTTTAGAACAACCGAGGTTGGGCCATGAAAGTAGGGTAGCAGCGGTTGAGGGTAAAACGGATGAATCACAGATCTTATGGGTTTAGTTCAATGTGTCAGCTACGAAAGTAGGGGGCAACTCAACTAGATCACGTGTCTATGCCTCGAGAGAGGGTAGATATCATATTAGGATCGTCTGTTGATAGATAGATTGATTGTTGGTTTCGGTAGTCTTGTGGTGAAACTGGATTCCTAGAATGTTTGTCTCATCGTAAGAACTAGTTTGTCATTTAATTTTAGTATTTCATTCTTCAAACCATATTTCATTCGTTAGCAAGTTTGATTCACAGTTAGAATTTAGGTTGTGTTGCGTAGTCTCTGTGAGATCGACACCTGAAGTACTACACACGTGTCGTGCACTTGCGGGTAGTTTAGGTTATTTATTTAACTTTGAGAACGCATCAAGTTTTTGGCGCCGTTGCCGGGATCATTGTCAACTCGTCTTAGATTCGAGCCTAGAGTCTTTCTTGCTTTGTTTTTATTTTTGCTTTTATTTACTTTCGATTCTTTTTACCTAATTCCATTTGTTCATTCTTTGTCGGTTTATGACCAGGTCTCAAGGCACTTCTAGTCTACTCCGAATCGACCCAGATACCGAGCGAACTTGCAGACTACTGAGAAAGGGTAAGGAAGAAGAAAACACAGAGTCGTCATATCAACGAGATATGGATAATCAGAACGGTCGCGAATAACTTCAGTTACCTCTCGGTAATTTGGGGCAAGTGCAGCAACCGCCACTCGCGCCTCAACCACGAGAACCACAAGCTCCTACACCACGTCCTCTCAGGGATTACGTGGTGCCGAACATGAACAACGTGCAAACATCCATAAGGATCCCTGCTGTTGCAAGAGAACAGTTTGAGATTAAGCCAGCGATGATCAACATGCTTTATCAGAAGCAATTCATGGGTGGAAACCATGAGGATCCCCATCAGCACCTCAAAGACTTCCTTGAGCTTTCTGGTACGTTCAAAATTCACGGAGTCTCAGAGGACGTGATCTTATTGCGTCTTTTCCCCATCTCATTTGGGGGAAGAGCGAAAACTTGGCTGCAATCACTCCCCGCCGGATCTATCACCACTTGGGATCAGCTCTGCACATTGTTCTTATCACGTTTCTTTCCTCCGAGCAAGACGATTAAGATGAGGGGGGAAATCACAACGTTCTGATGCAGAGATGGAGAAACTTTGTTTGAGGCGTGGGGTAGATTCAAGGATCTTCTACAGCTGTGTCCACACCATTGTCTTGAGTAGTGGTACGTTATCCAAACTTTCTATAACGAAATTTCAGATGAGCACTGAACGACGTTGGATAATGCTGCCAGAGGATCATTCATGGATCTGAGCGTCGAGGAGGCATTCGAGCTGATCGATAACCTCGCCATGAACCACACCATGTGGTCAACTACGAGAGGTATGCCTAATAGCACTCGTCGTTTATATGAGCCTAATCAGAACAGAGCTACGAGTAATGCAGCGAATGCCATGTACTGTGCGAATTGCGAGAGATGCGGAGCATGTAGTGTATCAATGCACGGTACATGAGGATCTCGAACAGGTGAATTATACCCAGCAGCAAGGCAACACTCAATTCGGGAATTCCTACAACCCGAGTTGGAGGAATCACCCGAATCTTTCGTATCAAACGACTCAACCGTTAAAGTATTCGGGGTTTCCGCAAAGGCAGTATACTTTTCAGCAAAACAACCAGCAATTCAAGCAAGCTCAGCAAGTTCCGCAAGCTCCTCAACCCCCTCAAGTCCCTTCATCGAACCTTGAGGCGGTATTGCTTGAATTTATCAAGGAGCAAAAACAGCAGCAATCGACTCAAACCAAATTCAACACAGATGCGGGGACAACGATTAGTGAGCTTAAATCTCATATGGAATCTTTGAGCACACATGTGAAGATGTTGGAAAACCCCATAGCACAACAGGCTGCCTCATCCTCTCGGAATCCTAGACAGCTTCCCGGTAAACCCGATCTTAACCCGAGAGAGCACGTGAACGCCATCACCTTGCGCAGCGGTAATGTGCTAAGAATCCACCCCCGAAAGAACAAGAGGGAGTTGCTGGAAAATCAGTGGATAAGGGAAAGGGCATTGTGAATGAGGGAGGAGATGAATCAGAATTGGAGAAACCGTATGTAGCCCCACCGGCGTACAAGCCTCCAATACCGTTTCCTCAGCGATTGGTGAGCAGCAAAAACGACCTAAGGTATGGAGGGTTTGTAGAGATACTTAATAAACTTCAAATTAACATACCTTTTGTAGAAGCCCTCCAACAAATGCCCACGTACGCCAAATTTTTCAAAGTTCTGTCCAACAAACGGCATATCGAAGAGAGTGAGACGGTAGCACTCACCGAGGAATGCAACCCCATTCTTCAAAACAAGCTGCCCCCGAAGTTGAAGGACCCCGGAAGCTTCTCCATTCCATGCACAATAGGTAATCTCGATATTGATAAAGCGTTGTGTGATTTAGGAGCAAGCGTGACTCCAATGCCACATTCAGTCTTCAAGTGGATGAACTTCGGCGACCTCAAACCTACCAAGATGTCTGTCCAACTCGCTGACCGTTCGGTAAGATATTCGGTGGGGATCGTTGAGAACATTCCCACCAAGGTAGGCAATTGATGTATACCCGCTGACTTTGTTGTACTTGACATTGAAGAGGATGCTAGGATACCTTCTATACTTGGTAGACCGTTCTTAGCTACTGCAGGTGCGATGATAGACGTACAACAAGGAAAACTTCGTGTCGGAGATGAAACGATTGAATTCAACTTGTTTAAATCCATGAATGGACCAACCATCAAGGAGTCTTGCTTTCGAATTGACTTACTGGACAGGTTAACGAACGATACGTTTGATCAAGTAAGTATTTCTGATCCCCTCGTTAGATGCTTCACTCAAGTTTGCAAAGATGCAGGTCTTACCGACGAAGAATTGAAACGCAAAGGCGGCTGAACCCCAACTTAAAAGAGGTAGTGAAAAAGGAGATTTTGAAACTTTTAGATGCAGGTATCATATATCCTATCTCGGACAGCGAATGGGTGAGCCCCGTGCATGTCGTGCCAAAGAAAGGAGGAATGACGGTAGTGCGCAACGATAACAACGAGCTGATTCCAACAAGAACCATCACTGGGTGGAGGATGTGCATAGACTACCGCAAGCTCAACAAAGCGACGAGGAAAGATCACTTCCCTCTCCCATTCATCGACCAAATGTTAGAACGGTTAGCGAATCTTGCCTGTTTTTGTTATTTGGATGGATATTCTGGTTTCTTTCAGATTCCTATTCACCCTCAAGCCCAAGAGAAGACGACTTTCACGTGTCCTTATTGGACATTCGCTTACCGTCGTATGCCTTTTGGCCTCTGCAACGCTCCGGCTACTTTCTAGCGTTCCATGATGGCAATCTTTTCCGATTTAATTGAACATATCATGGAAGTGTTTATGGATGATTTTTCGGTTTATGGCTCTACATTCGATGATTGTCTTGTTAATCTTTCTAGAGTGTTGCAGCGATGTGAGGAAGCGTATCTTGTTCTTAATTGGGAAAAGTGTCACTTTATGGTGAAGGAAGATATTGTACTTGGACATATGATCTCATCAAGGGGCATAGAAGTCGAAAAAGCCAAGTTTGAGGTAATCGAAAAACTTCATCCACCTATTTCAGTTAAGCAAATTCGTAGCTTCCTAGGGCATGCATGTTTTTATCGGAGTTTCATCAAAGACTTCTCAGAGATCACAAAACCATTGACAGAGTTGCTGGCCAAAGACGCTACATTCGACTTCTCTCAAGAGTGTCATAACGCCTTCAACACCATCAAGACAACACTAGTTTCGGCGCCCATCATTCAGCCAGCCGATTGGAGCCTTCCATTCGAGATTATGTATGACGCTAGCGACTACGCCGTAGGAGCTGCCCTAGGGCAGCGAAGAGACAAGATCTCTCATGTCTTCTCCTACGCTAGCAAGACATTAGATGACACCCAAGTCAACTATGCCACAACCGAGAAGGAGCTCCTTGCCGTCGTCTTCGCCTTTGAAAAGTTCAAATCCTATCTCGTTGGGTCAAAGGTAATCGTTAATACTGACCATGCAGCGCTTAAATATCTTCTAGGGAAGAAGGACGCGAAACCACGCCTCATCCGGTGGATCCTTCTCTTACAAGAGTTTGATCTCGAAAAAAGAGATAGGAAGGGGTCCGAGAACGTCGTTGTAGACCACCTCTCTCACATCATTGTAGAGGATGAGAGACCTATCGACGACTCCTTGAGAGATGACATCATATGCGCACTCACTTCAGGTAACCCCGCTCCTTGGTATGCTGATTTTGTTAATTTTCTTGTGAGCAGTATACTACGCCCCGATCTTTCTTTTCATGAGCGCAGGAAGTTCTTTGCGGATGTCAAACACTACCATTGGGATGATCCAATCCTGTACAGGAGATGCGGGGACGGATTCTTTAGGAGATGCATGCCCGAGGAAGAGGTAGATAGCATCCTATTCCATTGTCATGGATCAATTATGGAGGTCACTTCAGCAAGTCCAAAACGCTTCAAAGGTGCTACAAGCAGGTTTTTGTTGGCCGAACTAATGACGCTAGGGTAGTGATGAAATTCTTTAAGAAGATCATATTCCCTCGTTTTGGACTTCCTAGATTAGTCATTAGCGACGGAGGTTCACACTTCATTGCAAGACAATTTGAATCCCTCCTTAAGCATTATGGCGTGAAACATAGGATAGCTACACCGTACCACCCACAAACCAGCGGACAAGTAGAGATTTCGAATAGGGATATTAAGAGCATACTAGAGAAAACCGTGTCTAGGTCCCGTAGAGATTGGTCGATGAAATTAGATGATGCATTATGGGCCTATAGGACTGCATTTAAAATTCCCATTGGCATGACCCCTTTTCAGCTTGTTTATGGCAAGTCTTGCCACCTACCTGTCGAGCTAGAGCACCGCGCCTATTGGGCGACAATGCTCCTTAACTTTGACCTTAAGAGTGCAGGTGAGAAAAAACTTTTACAGTTGAACGAGCTCGACGAGCTCCGTCTTGATGCCTACAAGAACTCTAAGATCTACAAGGAGCGTGCCTGACTTGGTTCTATTATTTAATTCTCGTGTTAAGCTTTTTCCGGGAAAACTACGGTCCCGTTGGTCTGGCCCTTTTCAGATACGAGAAGTATTCCCGCATGGAGCAGTAGAACTTTGTGGCGAGACTAGTGGTGCATTCAAAGCTAATGGACAGCGGCTAAAACTCTACCAAGCCGCTCAACCGATCGAAAGTGGAAACTCAATTTCCCTTTCCGATCCACCCGTCGCGCACACATGAGGAATGGAGACGTCAAAGCTTTAGGACGTTAAATAAGCGCTTTCTGGGATGCAACCCAGCTGTTTGATTTCATTTTTCTTAGTTTTTAGTTTGAGATTCGGTTATTCGTTTTCGATTTAAACAAAAAAAAAAAGAAAACAAAAAAAAACACAAAAAAATACCATCGCAAACGTGCTTCACTTCCCTTACCCTCCATCGGAGCTTCACGTCGAGGACGCCGTCAATTCAAGTCTGGGGGAGCAGCTCACGTTTGTCAGGTGATTTCGTTTCATTTTCTTTCATCTTCCCTTTGACTTTGTAGTTTTTAGGTTATTTTGTGGTTTTCAGTTGTTTTTGAGTCAGAGTCTTCCCAGACACTTGTCCGGTGCCACGTTTTGAGATTGATGTGCGTTATATCAAGTAATAAATTACCTAGACTAACGCTTCCACAAGAATACGGATCGTGTAGCAACTAGGGTCGAACACAAGGAATTGATGCGACTTACAAGTTATTAAACTAATGAATAAGACGTGATGAATCAAATAGTAGTCGAATGCAAACTAACCTAAATGCAAACTAAACTAAAGATAGGTAGGAATGACTCTAAGACTAATCACCATAGGTATCGAGAGTTGCATGACAATGTAACGGAGTTCTAACGAGATAATTGGTCTAAAGTACTATCATGAGTTCAGGGAATTCAAGCTCTCCTATAGGAACTGACTGGCGTAGACTTGTCCACTATCTACCATGCATATACCAATGTATCCATTGCGTATCTTACATGGATAGACGCATTACGACCGCTATCCTAATCCCTAGATTTAACCGATTGACCTGGCGTAGATTCTAAACCGGCAAACCCTAAATCATGGCTAAGTTCCGAAGTCTAATGCCCTGGCGTTGGTTTATTAGATTTCTAAGATCATTCAATCAAGTGGCGTACAGGTAAAGAAAGCATTAAGAACAACCATGAGATCTGAAAACATGATAAAATACCGATTTCATTCATTCAAGTGGCGTACAGGTAATGAAAGCATTAAGTTCCACCATTCATTAAGTACGAAACTCCATTACATCTTGGCAATACTCTCTATCCTATGGCAATAGATCTATATGAACATGAACTCAGAAAACGAAACACAAAACAAATCTATATTCAACATAGAAAGAGAAAGAGATGACTCCCTATGTCTTCAATAGATCCTCCATGCCTCGGATCCCTCGTTCCGTCCTCCGTGATGTCTCCAATTCGTGCTCTAATGCCTCTGAATCGTCCCCCCTTCTGTTCTAGCTCGAATCCTCTTTAAATAGATCTAATTTCCCTTGATTTGGCCGTTCCAAAACTTAGGAAAGTTGTTGAGATCTAGGGACCCGAGCGGGCACACCTTATACCCGCTCGTGCAAGCCTTGTGCCCGAGCGTGTTCATCCATTTTCACCCGAGCGGGCACTCGTGCCCGACCATGTGTGTATTGAGCCCGAGCGGGTAAAACTCACGGTGCTTCTTGGCATGAATTGGCCCGAGCGGGCAATGCAAATACACCCGAGCGGGCACCTATGCCCGAGCATGTCCATTGAGCACCCGAGTCGTGTAGACTTACGGGATTGCTTGGCATGAATTAGCCCGACCGGGCACTCCCTATCCACCCGAGCGGGCATGTCTTGAAATGTCGATTCCGCTCCTTTCGCTCGGTGTTTGAGTGCTCACTTCCATCCGTGGCCTTGCACAAGTCGAACCTTGTTACACAACTTCATTTTCGGGGTTAGATTGCCAATATCTCTCGTGTTTCTCCTCATATCTTCATTTCCTACACAAAACACGAAATGTAGATGAAATCCTCGAATAAGCTCGATAAATGAATGAAATCTAATAAATCTAATAAAAACTATACCTAAGAATGACATAAAAACTACTACGGATTACGTGTTATCAAACTCCCCCAGACTTAACCTTTTGCTCGTCCTCGAGCAAACCTAGAGTCGAGTACTAGAAAAGCTAAACAACATCGGATACTAGCACAAATACATCAAAGGAATAGCCATCATGCAAAACAACGCGTCACATGAACGCAAGCCTAAGCGTACCAAGTTCAGACTTCTATCAATCCGAAAAGTCTCGAACCATGCAATCCTACCAATGACCTAAGTCTAATCCGTACTCCTAACAACGTCCAAGCGATCTCCATACCAAACTCTTCTAAACTTGAGATATCATTAAGCTCAATTCTCGTTCTTATTCCTTTTTTTTTTATTCTTTTTCTTTCTTCTTTTCTCCTTTTTTTTTATAAATCCACGCTTTGTTCCTAGGACGTCGAAGTCGAAGAGGGTGGCTTTCTACTTAGACCCAGGCTGCCTATGGCACACTCATAAGGTTGCGCGTCCTTAGAGGAGTGAAGAGATGCGCCATTAAAGCTTATTTCCTGATTCTCTTTTTTTTTTTTATCATGAAGAACACGCATCAATCTAACCCTTAGGACGTAGAATAACGCCTCAACCCACCACTTAGACCCGAACCATCGATCTCGATGTACTCATGTCAATGAAAACCTAAAATAGTCAAGACTTATCCAAGGCGAAAAAAATTGACAGCGGAGTATAAGCGTGTGGAATCTAATGAACGATAAAAATCTATCAAACAAGCAATAAATAATCGGTATACACGGAGATATGATACTTGGTACTGAAACCTAGGAGGTGAATGTAACTATAAGTCATGGTTTCAAGCACAATTACTTCAACTAATCGGAAATCAAGAAGACTTCTAAACACACCTAGACTTTTTAGTTCATGATTCGACAAAGTCGCACAATAATGACTAAAGCTCGACAATTCATGCTAGGTATCCATCCGTATATTCCTAAAAACAAAACTCAAAATCTAACCTTAATAATCCAATCCTAATCACATGACAATACTCGACGAGTACTCCCCCCAGACTTAAATGAGACACCGTCCCGGTGTTCAAAACCTAGAAGAAACTCGCATACCAAACAACGGGAAGAATAAGGGTTAGAACGTGTGCACCTTGTGTATCTTGCAATCCCGTGTTTGTGTCCGGACGTTGTATGCGTCTCCTCCTCAAGGATGATATCAACGTTGAAAAGCCTGTGAAAAGAATCACACAATCCAGAGGAAGGAATACGATTCCACCAAGTACATCAATATGAAAAGAAAAAGAAATAGTCCAAAAGAAAAATGAAATGAAAAATGCAAAAGTGGAAAAGTCGGGTTGCCTCCCGATAAGCGCTTGTTTAAGGTCTCGAGCCTGACCAAATGCTACCCATTAGATGGACGTCCTCGACGTCGTCGCGTTCGTAGAGTCTCGCGTGCATAATATGTTCGATAGGGCGCGGCACGCGGATTAGTGGAGCTCCTTTGTGGTGAAGGCTTCATCTTCACCTTGGGCTTCTTGTCAACGTCCCAATTGTGTGCTGGACGTTGGATGTAGCTTCGCGGCATTACGGGATCGTTCGTGTACTGATTTGAGCCGCGTTTGGCTAGTGTCGCGTGGAAGGCTCGTTCTGTGGATTCCCTTTTCTTCTCATTATCAAATAGCTCATTTTGTACCTTGTATGAATCTTCTCCAGCTGCTAAGAGATTCATATCTAGGGAATCCGTGTTCTCAAATTCGTCACAAACTTCCACGGCTAAACTCTCAAAGATGCCATTGGGGAACACAAAATCGATAACGCATGGTTGCTCATGTGTGTTCACCAAGCTGAACTCTTCTTCCATCTCGGGTTTCGTCATAGCCTTATCAATGCCCATAGCCTTATCCACTCCTATATTAGGTTCATCTCCTTTGTCACTCATTGAGGGATTTGGCTTATCTACCGTCTTTATGCGTTGACGTTGTGGGAACGGCAAGGGAGGTGGTCTAGGTTCCGGTTTGATATATTTTGGCTCCTCCTTTTCCTCAAGCTTCTCCTTAAGCTCATTGGCATCCAATTCCGCAACTTTGATAGATGCTTCACCTCTTTCAAATATTGCAATGGGCCGATACTTCGTCAAATAATCCCTTAGGCAAATTTCGTTGACATGCTCACCAAGATCCGTTTCTAAACTTTCCATTAAAACCTCCTGTGGTTCAAAGGAATTTGCAGCGAGTTGTGCAACTTGATTGTCCAAGATCTTTACGTGCATTATCATTTCTTTAAACTCATTATTCATGTCTCTACAACTTGCTCGCATCTCTTCTTGTTGCGTTTTCAACGCTCTAATTTCATTGGATTGATCTTTTTGCACTTGTAAGATTTGGGCAAGCATGGACATAATATCGGAGTTGGCCTCTTGTTGCGGACATGGGGGTGTATATGATGGATAATTCTGAATTTGGGGTTGCATCCATGGCTGAAAATTCCCAAATCCATATTGACTATTCAGCACACCATCGGTGTTTCCCCAAACGTCTTGTTCCCATGATTGTTTCGATGGACGGTATGAATTATATGGCATATGACGAGGTTCTGAAAATTGATAGTTCGTTTCAGCTATATCGGCACTCCAAAAGTTGTTGTTGTTCATATTACCTCGCAAAATAAAAAATAAAATTCAATTAAGCTTTGAGAGGTAATAATTCTCTCTTTTTTTTTTATTTTTTTTTATGACTCTAAACAAAACAAAACGAAAAAATAAATGAAGACTCCGGAAAGGACTATGTCTTAATCAAAAGTAATAATAACCCTAAAATCGTAATCAACTCCCCGGCAACGGCGCCAAAAACTTGATGTGCGTAGACTCAAGTAATAAATTACCTAGACTAACGCTTCCGCAAGGATACGGATCGTGTAGCAACTAGGGTCGAACACAAGGAATTGATGCGATTCTAAAGCTATTAGACCAATGAATAAGACGTGATGAATCAAATCGTAGGGGAATGCAAACTAATCTAAATGCAAACTAAACCTAAAGATGGGAATAACTCAGCGACAAATCACCATAGGTATCAAGAGTTGCACAACAATGTATCGAAGTTCTAACAAGATAATTGGTCTAAGGTACTATCATGAGTTCAGGGAATTCAAGCTCTCCTATAGGAACTGACTGGCGTAGACTTGTCCACTATCTACCATGCATATACCAATGTATCCATTGTGCATCTTACATGCATAGACGCATTACGACCGCTATCCTAATCCCTAGATTTAACCGATTGACCTGGCGTAGATTCTAAACCGGCTAAACCCTAAATCATGGCTAAGTTCCGAAGTCTAATGCCCTGGCGTTGGTTTATTAGGCTTCTATCATCATTCAATCAAGTGGCGTACAGGTAGAGAAAGCATTAAGTACAACCATGAGATCTGAAAACATGATAAAATACCGATTTCATTCATTCAAGTGGCGTACAGGTAATGAAAGCATTAAGATCCACCATTCGTTAAGCACAAGACTTCTCTAACTATACCTATACCTAAGAATGACATAAAAACTACTACGGATTACGTGTTATCAGAGATGAACCCTGAACCTAGGATGCTTAAGAAGTTTTCCGTGAGATCTACCCAGATGGTCATACTTCGTGTAGACGATGCTTTACTTCTGTTCTATTGAGGATTATTGGGTCATATAAAATCGAGCTTATTTTGCAGATTAAAAGCGCACACTAACACTCCGCTGACGATAGAAATAATGCCTAAAAAGCATGATCAAAAATCGATATGAGTGCATCGACCTTGATACTCTTTCGATGGCTCGAGTCTAAATGGTGGGTTGGCGATCATCTTTCTACGTCCTAAGGGCATGGCACACAAAGCCGCCTACTCTGATGCACTCTTAAACGAGATGCATGAGTATACTGTCATATCCGACGTCCTAGAAGCCTAGTGTGTATGCAAAGAAAAAGAAAAAAAAAGAAAAAAAATAAAAAATAAAAAAGAAAACGAAAAAGAAATCATAAAAAAAATGAAAAGAAAAGAAAAAAAGAAAGAGAAAGAAAAAGAAAAAGAAAGAAAGAAGCTCGGAAAGAAAGAACCAAGTATCCTCGGTTGATCTAGGTTTAGCATTGTCTGAAGTCTTGTTTAGTGGAGGGAGTTACGGTGGCTTGTCTAGTTTTTCTTTGATTTACTTTCTCATGGGTAACCTTGGTGAACCTAGGATTAAGAATGAAAACTTAATTAGGCCGAATTTGCTCTCGACGTACTAGTTGATAGGTTAGGTTCGCTTTAGCGGTATTTCTAGGAGAAGGGGGAATTCTCGGATTTTGTACACCGTGTTCCACTTAGGTTCGCTTTAGCGGTACTTCTAGGAGAAGGGGGAATTCTCGGATTTTGTACACCCCACGTGTTCCACGTTTACGTTTGCTTAGGGACACAAACATTCAAGTCTGGGGGATTTTGATCATCTCGTTTTCATACGTATTTCTTGCAGGATTTAAGAGATGTTTTTGATATATATATGTTGCTTTACGTATGATTCCGTACCCGTTTTACTTGTTTTCGTGTTTTCATGTTCTTACAGGTTTTTACGCGTATTCGGTTCATTTCAGAGCTAAAGGACATGCACGGGGCTAAGTACCAACATCGAGGATCATCACGGGACAAACGGGACGAGAATTAGCATGAAAAGCCACCACCCGATTGGGCACAACTCACACCCGAGCGGGCAAGAGCCACGACAATTTTGGTGCGCAATTCACGCACGACTCGGGCAAGGAAATGCACGAGCAGGGCCTCATACCCGAGTGGGCACACCATCAGCCCGATCGGGCAGTCCATGCGGATCGCGATCCTACGCATCCGACCTCGCCGTACCCGAGCGGGTAAATTGCACCGCCCGCTCGGATCGCGACCCTTTTCTGCAGCTTCAATTAAGTCAATTTGACTTAAAACAAATGGAAGCATGTGGGTGATTGATACAATAAGGAAAACGACTTTAGAGGGACAACATAAGGCCAGAGGACAACATTGGAGCATGCTTTATTCAGTTCTTGATCGAGGGAGAGAAGGAGAAGGTTCTTGCGAGGAGGCACATGAGGAGCATTGGAGATCAACCCCATACTTCGGTTTCGTTTGGTTTTCATGTTCCTTAGACCTTCTATTTCATTTATGTTTGTTTACAGACGCATGAGCGAGTAGTTTGTTTGTTCTAGGAGAAGGGATTAGCCCATGGCTATCCCGGAACAACTTTTGATTTATCTTTGAATGCATCTTCCCGTTTTCGCTTCTCTATTCTTTATTTGAGTGCTTAATTTACTTGTGTTTGTGATGGCCACGTAGATGCATGTGTTAGGGGTTAGGAGAAGGACCGAAAGGAGAATTCTAGTCCTAGAAGATCAGGTTTAGAACAACGGATGAATCACAGATCTTATGGGTTTAGTTCAATGTGTCAGCCACGAAAGTAGGGGGAAACTTGACTAGATCACGTGTCTATGCCTCGAGAGAGGGTAGATATCATGTTAGGATCGTCTGCCTTAGATAACTTAACTGGGATTGCATGATAGATAGATTGATTGTTGGTTTCGGTAGTTTTCTGGTGAAACTGGATTCTTAGAACGGTGGGCTCATCGTAAGAACTAGTTTTTCATTTACTTTTAGTATTTCATTCTTCAAACAATATTTCGTTCGTTAGCAAGTTTGATTCACGATTAGAATTTAGGTTGTGTTACGTAGTCTCTGTGGGATCGACACCTGAAGTACTACACACGTGCCGTGCACTTGCGGGTAGTTGAGGTTATTTATTTAACTTTGAGAACGCATCAGTGCTTCCTATGGAGGCAAGCCATATCTTGCTCGGAAGACCTTAGCAGTCAGACCGCAAAGTAAAGCACGACGGTTACACCAACAAGCATTACTTCGAATTTAACGGCAGAAAAACTGTACTTGTCCCATTGATGCCGAAGGAAGTTATGCAGGATCAAGCTCATGTAAAGAAGCAAAACATCCTTGAGCTCAGACCATCAAACTTTTTCGCACGATCGGGTGAAATCAAGAAGACTTTACATTCCGATCAAACCATCCTTTTATTTGTCTGTAAAGAAGCTCTGGCGAGCTTATCTAACATCGCACCGGTGTTGCCGAGTGAAATTTCCAAACTTTTGCAGGTGTACAATGACGTCTTTGCAGAAGAACACCCCACCGGACTGCCACCTATATGTGGAATCGAACATCAAATCGATTTCATCCCCGGAGCCACGTTACCAAATCGGCCAGCGTACCGAACCAACCCCGTGGAGACAAAGGAGCTGCAGAGGCAGATAGAGGAACTTTACCGAACCAACCCCGTGGAGACAAAGGAGCTGCAGAGGCAGATAGAGGAACTTATGGCCAAAGAACATATTCGCGAGAGTATGAGTCTGTGCGCCGTACCAGTGCTACTCGTACAAAATAAGGATGGCAGCTGGCGCATGTGCGTTGATTGTCGTGCAATCAACAACATCACGGTGAAGTATCGTCACCCTATCCCTAGGTTAGAGGATATGCTAGATGAATTACACGGAAGTAGGGTATTTTCGAAAATGGACTTAAAAATCGGATATCATCAAATTCGAATGAAAGAAGGAGATGAGTGGAAGACGGCCTTCAAAACCAAGCATGGGTTATACGAATGGTTAGTCATGCCCTTTGGGTTATCAAATGCACCTAGTACGTTTATGCGACTGATGAACCATGTGCTTAGGGAATTCATAGGTAGATTTGTTGTAATCTATTTTGATGACATCCTAGTATACAGTAAGAATTTAGATGAACACCTAAGGCATCTAGAGTCAGTTATGAAAGTACTTAGGAAAGAGGAGTTGTACGCTAATTCAAAGAAGTGCACCTTTTGTACGGATAACATTGTTTTTCTAGGATTTGTAGTTAGTGCAGATGGTGTTAAGGTCGACGAGGAAAAGGTCAAAGCCATTCGAGAGTGGCCAAGCCCAAAGACCGTCGGAGAAGTCCGGAGTTTCCATGGACTTGCAGGTTTTTACCGGCGATTCGTGAAGGACTTCAGCACTATAGCCGCCCCTCTTATAGAAGTTCTTAAGAAGAATGTGGGTTTCAAATGGGGAGAAGCGCAAGAAGCAGCGTTTCAAACGCTAAAGGATAAATTGACTAACGCCCCGTTACTTATTTTTCCCGACTTTCTTAAAACTTTTGAGATTGAGTGTGATGCATCAGGTATATGCATTGGAGCTGTCCTAATGCAGGATCGGAAGCCGGTCGCCTATTTCAGTGAGAAATTCGGAGGAGCAACTCTTAGCTACACCACTTATGATAAGAAGCTGTATGCACTTGTGAGGGCATTACAGACTTGGCAACATTACTTGTGGCCAAAGGAGTTTGTAATTCATACCGACCATGAATCGCTAAAGTATCTGAAGGGTCAGAACAAGTTGAGTAAGAGACACGCGAGGTGGGTAGAATTCATTGAAACGTTTCCTTACGTCATCAAATACAAGCAAGGTAAGGAGAACGTCGTGGCTGATGCCTTTTCCCGAAGGTACGCTTTGTTAAGTATCTTAGATGCAAGACATCTAGGTTTTGAACATAATCGATTATGCATGCCTAACTGCTCTTTGAGGGAGTTGTTTGTTAGAGAAGCCCACAGTGGTGGACTTATTGCCCATTTCGGAGTCGCCAAGACTTTGAAAATATTGCAGGATCACTTCTACTGGCCACATATGAAAAGAGATGTGGAACGTATCTGCGAGCGATGTGTCGCTTGTAAACAGGCTAAATCCAAAAGTCAGCCTAACGGTTTGTATACTCCACTCCCTATCCCGATTCATCCTTGGACAGACATATCAATGGATTTCGTGATTGGGTTCCCTAGGTCTAAAACAGGAAAGGATTCTATTTTCGTGGTAGTCGATAGGTTTTCTAAAATGGCACATTTTATACCTTGTCATAAATCAGATGATGCATTGCATGTAGCAGAATTATTCTTCAAAGAAGTAGTACGATTGCATGGCATGCCTAGCACCATAGTTTCCGATAGGGATACCAAATTCCTTAGTTATTTCTAGAAAACTTTGTGGTCCAAGTTAGGAACCAAGCTTTTATTTTCTACAACTTGTCGTCCACAAACCGATGGTCAAACTGAAGTAGTAAACCAAACCCTAGGTACCTTACTACGTGCACTAGTTAGGAAGAATTTAAAAACATGGGAAGATTGTTTACCGCATGCTGAGTTTGCATATAATCATGCTGTACATTCTGCATCAAAATTCTCTCCTTTCGAGATCGTGTATGGGTTCAATCCTGCTTCACCCCTGGATCTATTTCCTTTACCATCGAGTGACCGAGTCAGCCTGGATGGAAAACAAAACGCCCGGTTGGTCAAACAAATTCATGAAAAGGCAAGGAAGAACATCGAGGAGAAGACCAGGCTTTATGTTAAGCAGGCGAAAAAAGGACGGAAGAAGATGACCTTCAAGCCCGGTGATCAAGTCTGGATTCACCTGACGAAGGAGCGTTTCCCTAATGAGCACAAGTCAAAGCTCATGCCCCGGATCGACGGTCCATTCACTGTGACAAAAAAGATCAGCAACAACGCCTACCGGCTAGATCTTCGAGGTAAGTATAATGTAAGTTCTAGTTTCAACATTTCTGACTTAATGCCTTTGTTGCAGATCAAGCGGATTTGAGGACAAATCCTTTTGAAGAAGGAGGGCATGATATGATCCCGGAGGACGCCGAAGATGCGACCAACAACACTAAGGAGGACGACCCGCAGAAAGGAAGAAGAGGGAATCTCCACGACCCGAGACCGCGACCCGAGATGCCATCCCTGCGACCCGAGACACCGAGAGCACGACCTGAGACGCCATCCCTGCGACCCGACCCGAGATGCCATTTCCGCGACACGAGACGCGACCACCTCCAGCGCGACCCAAGACGCCACTAGGTTAAAATATGTCAGTCCCGTGACCCGAGCCCGAGCCCTAGAAGAGGAAGCCTTGATCATACCCGCTGGTCCCATGACCCGAGCCAAGGCCGCGAAGCTCAAGGAAGCTATTATCGGGATCCTCATGTCCGTCCACGCTCATGAGGAGTATGCTAGTTCACGTGAAGTCACAAGCCTAAAGAATGTCATTCAAGCCGAAGCTCAACCCGCAACGGTCATTGATTAGATAAAATGACCCGCGTGTACTCCTTTCCCCTCGTCGGTTTTGTCCCACCGGGTTTTCCGACGACGCGTTTTTAACGAGGCCGTGAGTCACTAATTAATGACCCGACACAAGACACAAGAAGGACGCATCCCAATGTGCACGGCCAGCAAGGAGTTATCTTCTTGTTTGAAGAAACCAATGCATTTATTAGGGCTTTTGGATGAAGACCTAAATGTAATTTTTTCAAAATTAAACTTTGAATCAATATTGATTTCCTTTTGAATTCCTTTGTGAGTTCTTGGTTGTTGGTGAGTAATATCCAGCTTCCTTTTCGTTGGTGTGTCATATCCAACGATCGTTCATTCTTCCTTGGTGTGTCATATCCATTGAAGACGAACTCGGTAAATCGAGAGCCTTCCGCAACTCTTGTGTGACCACTCGCCCCACACACCCTTGTGCAATCCGTTGCAGCAAGGCATATCCTTCACTAACCAAGTCTAGAGCGTCGATTCAGTCGGGATCGCGTCAACTTATCATCTCTCGAATTCAATCTTCCAAGAACCTCTTTACCTCTTTTTTATACCTTGAATTGAGCATGAAACACTCCTTCTGAATTTTCTTCTTCATCCGAAAGAAACTTGGATTCATGTGCAATTAAAGATCCCACCAAATCTGTAGTGCTTATATTTATGAGATCTTTAGTCTCCACCATTAAGGTCACCAAATTTACGTAAGAGTTCGGTATCATAGTTAATTTCTTCTTCATAACTTTGTAATTTGACTTTTTTTTCTCCCAACTTCTTCATTTAATTTGCTACATCCATAATTTTGTATGTGTAGGCTCTACTTATTTTCATCTTTCATTTACACAGTTTTTAACTTTGTATGTAGAAATTGTAATGTCACAAGTATATCTTGTTTGTTACCTTGATATTGTTTTTGTAGTTCCACCAAAACATATTTTCGAGGTGGTGGACATCATGCCCTTCCACTTTGGCTCCTTCTAATTTATGAGTTGTGATGCTTAAGTAGCCGACAAAGTTTCTATAATCTATAAAGTTGTGTTGGAATATTAGTGATATGATCCTAGATCGATTTGTCAAGTTGTGATCTAGTGTTAGTAAATAAAAAACAACTCGAAATATCTCAAAGCAGTGGTAGCTAAATATCTAGTACTAGCAAAGAAAAACACAATTTTATTGATAAAAACTTGGATAAAATATCATACAATAGGTTATCTATTTCTAGAGATCAAACAATAATGAAATAAACTAACTTTTAAAACTCGGTAAAATTGTTTGGTCAAGCGTTCGGATCGTTCGGTCGAGCGCCACATTTGTCTTAACCATAAAAAGCGAAAAACTAAAGAAAATTAGACTAGAGACATCACTCGAGTCGAGTGTTTCTTGCTCTGGTCGAGTAAAAATATGCATTAGTTGAACTTTACTCGATACTCATTTCTCTTGCTCTTTTAGGCCTTCTCTCTTTGTAGAGACTTCTTTCAAAATCTTTTTAGTGTTATTGTACCATGTTTAGCCATTCTTTTATGCACAATTGTGTGAACACATTTCAAAATTCCTTTGTCTTGCTTCTCGTTGTGTGTACTCGACTGAATACGTCTTGAAACTCTTTTTGTCTTGTCCTTCATTGTTTGTTCTCGTGCAACATGCGGAGGATCCAAGATGTAGTTCACATCAACTAGTCTCATCAACATACCATAGCACTCTAAACATAAATGTAATTTTTCATCTTTTCAGCCCATAATTCATAATTTTGGTAATTGAAGATGGCAACAGGTTGCATGGTTTATTGGTATATGCCGTAATGCTCTTATATTTTTGTACTTGGTTGGAGCTATTGTGCTTCTTGATATAGCTCCCTTATGCTTGTCTTGTACTTGGTTTTAGTGCAACATAATCCCACTGATTGCGGCTATGATATCATGTTAGAAAACTTGTATTCCTCTATGTATTAACAAGTTTCTTGTATTCTTATTTCTAGTGCATTATAAACGAAATAGATGATAACAGAAAAAGGGAGGAGATGTATTTAGAAAAGAAAGCTTTGAATGTTTTTTAATTATAAAATATCATACACCATCACCAATTTATACTAAACTCAAAACCTAACACTTTCTTATTAACTATTGATTTTAATTATCCTACTTACCATAAATTGCATGTTAAAATATAATACACATTAAATATTTACTTATTACATATTTTATCTTAATACATCTAGACACCAAAATTATCAAAGTTCAACACTTATAAAATTTTAATCCATCTAGTAATGATGATGGAAATGTTGATATAAATGATGATATAAGCAATTGGATCATAACTTAATAAGTTTCAGAGGTAAGTCAGTTAGCAGTAAAATTTTCTATGTTTCATAGAAATAAGGACTCATTAATTTTACTTGTAAATTTCATAAAAGGAAAACCCAATGAAGTGAGTTATCTCTTAGTTTTATGTAAATGTAAATTAAAACACTCAACAAATAGGAGTTGATCGAAAGATACCAATTTTAGGACTTGTACTTGATCTCTTTTGTAATTAGAGGAGGTGCTAAAATAACACTTAGGTTTGGCTCCTTTGTTCCTCTAATGGTAGGAGAGTAGGTGTTTGAAAAACATTTGGATTTGGCTTTTTTTTTTTTTTGCTCTAATGGTAATAGGGGAGTGATGTACAATTCATCCATATTTTTCTCTGTATACACAATACCAAGTTCTTGTGAAGATAATTAAGTTTTTCAACTTCGCAACGAGCTTTATTATATCCAAAGCACAAAACATGCAACAAAAAGGAGGTAAGACACATAACCAATACAAATAGATTTTTGAATTAAGGACGTGATGGATACAACTTCTATTGATTATACATATACAATTAAGGAGGTAAGCTACATAATCAATCCATACAGTTCATATTGGTCCCCCTACTTAATATATAATTTATTTGACAAACTATAATATCTCATATTATTCAATTAAACTTCGTAAAAAATTATCTAGAAATCATAATTTTATTCATTTCTTCAAAACTTATTCTTAGTTGCTATATTTAATTATATTTCTCACATATTATAATTTATATGGGAAAATTAATAATTTTAAGATAAATTATTTGACGTTACAACAAAAATATATACTTATACATCAATATGTGCATTAGCTATGGGAACTTATGTATTGAATTTGCCTACTCAGCTTGTTTTAGAACTTGAGAGTTGCTATTATGTGCCTACCATTACTAAGAATATTATTTCTATTTCTTGTTTGGATAAGAAGGGTTTTTCATTTAAAATAAAATACAATTGTTGCTCTATTTATTTGAATGATATGGTATATGATGTTGCACATTTGATGAATGGCGTTTATGTTCTGAACTTTGATATGCCTATCTATAACATGAATACTAAAAGGATTAGAACTAACGATTCTAATCCAACATATCTCTGGCACTGCCGCTTGGGCCATATAAATGAGAACCGCTTCTCTTAACCCCATAGAGATGAAATATTGGATTCATTTGATTTTGAATAATTTGAAACATGTGAATCTTGTTTAATGGACAAGATGACGGAAGCCCCTTTGAAGGGTCAAAATGAAAAGGCAAGTGGTTTATTAGATCTCATACATACAGATGTATGTGGACCTTTAAACACACAAGCTAGAAGTGGTTTCTTATACTTTATTACCTTTACTGATGATTTCAGTAGATATGGATATGTGTATCTGATAAAACACAAATCTGAATCTTTTAAAAAGTTCAAAGAATTCAAAAATGAAGTACAGAACCTTCTTGGCAAGAATATCAAGAAACTTCGATCAGATCGAGGAGGTGAATATTTAAGCCAAGAATTTGTGACTATCTAAAAGAGTGTGGTATTGTCTCACAACTCACTCCACCAGCTACACCACAATTTAATTGTGTTTCTGAAAGGAGAATTCGAACTCTATTAGATATGGTTCGGTCGATGATTAGTCAAACAGTTCTTTCACATTCGTTTTGGAGACATGCATTGGAAACATCTACTTTTATATTAAACTATATTCAATCTATGTCAGTTCAAAAGACACCATATGAGATACGGACTAGGAAACGTCCTAGTATATCCTTTATGAAGATTTGGGGATGTGAGATTTATGTTAAACGTCAGACGTCTGACAAACTCGACCCTAAACCAGATAAGTGTATTTTCGTGGGATATCCTAAAAGAACTAAATGATATTATTTCTACAAACCCTCAGAGCACAAAGTGTTTGTTGCCCGCACAAGTGTTTTTCTAGAAAGAGGGTTTCTTTCTAGAAGAACTAGTGGGAGTACTGTATAACTTGAAGAAATGCAAGAACAACAAGAAAATACTGTTTACACTGATATATAAACTAAGCAAACACCACTAGTAGTTATGGAACCGGAACCACAATTAATTGAGGAACCAGGACCACAAACTGATGTGGAACCTACTCATGAGACACATATTGTGCATAGGTCTATAAGATCGCATCGTGCGCCACTGAGATATGGATTTCTAATGACTCAAGATGGTGATGTAATGCTCATGGAAGATGATGAGCCTACGACCTACCAAGGGGCCATAACGAGCCCAGATTCTTAGAATTGGCTTGAGGGTCTCAAATCCGAGATGGACTCCATGTATACAAACCAAGTATGGACTTTGATTGATCTACCTGAAAGGGTGAGACCCATAGGTTGTAATAAATTTTCAAGAAGAAGACCTACATGGATGGTAATGTTCATACCTATAAATGGCTTTTGGTAGAAAAAGGTTTCAAACAAGTTCATGGTATAGACTATGACGAAACCATTTCACCAGCTGCGATGATCAAATCCATAAAGATTTTGCTTGCGATACCTGCATACCATGATTATGAAATCTGGCAAATGGATGTCAAAACAGCTTTCCTTAATGGAACGCTTCTTCAGGATGTGTAACAGGAGGACAATAGAAAAAAATACTCTCTGGTTTTCCTGAACTCTATTAACCCATTCAGATTCTTCATTTGTGTTTTTTCCTATTTACTAACATACAAAAAATAATTTAGTGTGATTTTCTCATCCATGAATCCATTAGAGGTGTAACAAAATCATAAAAAGAGGGTAAATTATGTGACCCACTACGACCGTGCGACTTTATGAGACTCTGCGACCCAGTGCGACCGTGCGACCCTTGTACCTCTGCGACCCTCGTACTTCTTCGACCCTTGTACCCCTACGACCCTTTGATCCCTCTATGACCCTTGTACCTCTGAGACACTTGTACCCTTACGACCCTTTGACTCCTCTGCGACCCTTGTACCTCTGCGACCCTTGTACCCCTTTACGACCCTTTTACCTCTACGATCCTTGTGCATCTGCAACCCTTGTACCCATGCGACCCTTTGACCCTTGCAAACCTTTGACCTATTTCTGACCCCTTTACCTCTGCGACCCTTGTACCCCTGCGACCCTTTGACCTTTTATCCCTTTAACCCCTCGATGAGACTCTATGACCCAGTATGATCTTACGACTCTGTAACCCAGTGCAACCGTGCGACTCAATGAGAATGTCACTCATTACGATCATTTGATATTTCAAAAAATATGTCTCGTTTAGACTCGTTTTCAATAAAAAGTCTTATATTGACCCAGTGAAATCGTGCAACTACATCAATAAAAGACTCGTTTTCATAAAGGGAGAATCTATACATATTACTCACAAAAGAAACAAGAAAAACATAAGAGAAACAGGAAAAACTCACTATACATACCTGGTTTTTCTGTGGAACGTGCTTAATTGCAAGTTTCTTTATTGACAACAAACAATTTCAACCTATTGCCAGCGAATGTGATGCCGATTTCAAGCTATACTCGCCGAATTTGTTGTGGTGTGGGAGAACAATAATTTTCGCGCCACAAGAAAGAGAGAAATCGATGTGCTTTGGAGGAGAGCGAAAAATTGTCGACTAATTAAAGGACAAGGGTAATATAAGGTTATCAATATTTTATGGGTATATTTGAAGTTGAATTTTTTTTTAAGAAGAGGATATTTTTAGAGCATTTTAACCCTAAAAGGGTATTTTTGAAATTCCCTTTGGAGATTAGTAACCATGTGGTCATGTACACAAAAGAATCTTTTCAGATGTACTATTATTATATCAAGTGATGTAAAATGTATCAATATCTTCATATATCTCCATTCAATCCGATTTAAGTGTCTATATTATATAATATCGTTCGGATTTGTCTAACAAATTGTATAAGTATACATAATTATTATTCCTTGGCCATAAAACCAAAATTTGCAACAGTTAATAAAATAATGACATTACATCAACAATAAAGGTGACAGATGCACAATCCAGTCCCATGTTTTGTGAACAAAATACTTAGACTTTCTACAGTCTACAAAAAGCTTTGCATGTGAACAAAATAACTTTATCTTCGCCAATTTCTTAAAACTAGTGATACGAGACGATGAAAGAAAATGTTATTTTATAATTTTTTTCGATTAAAAATTAGATTGATGAACTTTTATAATTTATTAAACAATTTCTTCTCCATCATTTATAGTTTTTGTTTTGACTATTGTAACCAATAAGTATACATCTCTCAGCCTTGTTTTCTAACATTGTTCTCCTCTCATCAATTATATGGATATAACATAGACATCTCAAAACCCTGATGGGGCTTATTGAAGGTTTTTTTTCATGCCTATCGGCATTGAGTTCTCCAATAAAACCAATCGTAGTCTATTTTCAAGTATACGGTCTCTGTTCAAAATTTACTTGGCATTTTGTGCTTTTAACATTGCACGAGCCATCTCCATTATGTCTTGAGTATATCTTTCATTTGCATTGTTTTGTTGCGGCGATTAGGTCATAATGAGTTGCCTTGAGATACCTTAACTTTTGCATAAAACTTCAAAATCTCGAGACATTTGTTTTAGTTTATTCTCACCGGTTTAATCTTCTCCTAGACTTGGTTCTCCACCATAGCCTCGAAATTTATAAAAATACCGAACATGTCATCTTTCAAGAGAGTATACCCAAGTCATCAATAAAGTGTACCACATATATGTTTCTGTTTAGTGAAGTTGTTTGAGTGGGATTGCTTTTTTAGTGAATTAGCTCAAACTTCTTGCTACTCTTGATAAAGATTTTGGAAATTGAAGTATTGATCATTTCTCCAATCCGCATGCTTCACAAACCTCATTGTAGCTGGCAACGTTTGGGATCCCTTTCTTCACACCTTGTCACAATATTTGTAAATATGTGTTGCTACTATGTTTCCCAAATTTATGCTATTGATTCTTCATTGGGACTCTAAGAGATGTCTATTGGTATAGAAAATTTAATGGGAATGCTCTTTCTTAAAATTTCTACTTTTACAATGTTGTGTCCCATTGGCACGAATTAGACAAGGTTACTTTTAAACTTGAGTTTGTATCTATTTTGTACCATTTATGAAACATTGTATCGATTCCACGGCGTCCAGGCACCGGTTATATCATGAACGATTTTAGATTTTCTGGGCGGTCTTTAACCGCCGAGCGTCTGGGCAGCGACTATTCGGCCGTCTAAAACGCTGTTTACATCACTGGGGAAAATTAATAATTTTTAAGATAAATTATTTGATGTTACAACAAAATATATGTTTATACATCAATATGTGTATCACGCGGGTTTCGACCTTATTATATTACTAATAGAGGCTAAGAAAAAATTATGGAGACAGAGGAAATAAATAACAAAGGGTTTTCTTTATCCAAAACAAAAGCTCGGGAAACTTTGTTCTCTCCATCATCACCATAATACGAGGGAGAGAAATAGGTTTTGAATACCAATGGTGGGCGAGTTTTTGTTTTACGGGAGTATATGCAAAGATCTTTCGGAACTATTTTTTTATACATACAACAATTGTCCGCTTTTAACATTCACTTCATATATTTTGCAACACGACAAGGTAATAAGGAGTTGTTTGGTGCCTCATAAAATATGATGAGATTAATATAGGTCACCAAAATAATGTGTTTAGGTTGAATGAATGATGCAAAATAAAATGAAAATCTTGAAAGAATCAAGGTTTTTCAATACTAACGCTAATGAATTGTTGGATCATATCTAGTTTTTTAATTTTTTCTAGATTTGTGAGATTCCAAAATTAGTTTTGATGAATGTTTTGACATTAACGTATTGAGAGAGAGTATTAAGAAACATTTGAAGGCTTATATTATTAAATAACATGGTATTATCCATTCAATTTTCATCGAAAATTATTTCCAACACTAATTCGACACTATTAAAAAATATATTTTTGCGATGCACGAAATATTTTTTATTTAATATTTTTATTATTTATTATAAAAGTTTATTTTTTTTCTTAATTAATATGATATAACTATATCATCAATGGTATATTACACTGATTTCATACAAAACAACTTCGTCAATAAGCAACGTATCAAAGAATAATGATTAGAATGCATAACTAAGAATTGAAATAAAGAAAATTTTTCTAACATGTTGTATGTATAGAAATCCTGTATTGGATTGAATCTCTTTTTTCTCTGTCCGATGGGTTCTGGTGGCATAAACGTTCGCCTGAATCCTCCACTTTAGTCCATGATGTTTTCCAAGAACTCGAAATCGAACTCATCATCATTGTTTTGATACATGTCTCCATTAGTCCGTGTTTTATAAAATTGTTGTTCATGTGATTTTGATATCACTATACTTCATGTCGTGATATGATTTCGCAATAAATATGGCATGCAAGGTATATTAAAACTATTTTCAAGTGATTTTGATATCTTTATAAATCTATGATTTACATTTTTTATATTGATTAAATTAATTTTGAAACCTTAATTTGGATTGATATTCAACTTCCATTTTTATTTAGTGGCATTTTGATTAAATTTGTCCTATCATCTAGATTTGACTTGATATTTAAGTTTATATAACATAAAGTTTGATTGTGCACATGAATGAGATGTCGCCAAAATCTCTACTATGCATATTCAACATACCAAGATGATAACACGTAATCCGTTGTAGTATTTACGTGATTCTTAGGTCTAGTTTTGAGTAGATTACTTAGATTTCACACATTTATCGAGTTTATTCGAAGACTTCATCTACATTTCGTGTTTTGTATAGGAAACGAAGACATGAGGAGAAACACGAGAGATTATGGCAATTTAACCCCGAAAACGTAGTTGAATGACAAGGTTCAACTTGTGCAAGGCCATGGATTGAAGTGAACACTCAAACATCGAGCGAAAGGAGCCGAATCAACAAATGAAGACCTGCACGCTCGGGCATGAAGGGTGTGCCCGCTCTGGCATTAAGGCAAAAGACCCCCGTAGCTTTGCACGACTCGGGCGCTTGAGAAACACGATCGGGAAGATGTGCCCGCTCGGGTGGAAAAGGAGTGCCCGCTCGGGCTAATTGTTGCCACAATTTGCCGCAAGTTTTCCCCACTCGGGCTGAAGAGCCACACGCTCGGGCATGGGTGCCCGTTCGGGCTGGATGAGTGTACACGACCGGGCATAAGGCCTGCACGAGCGGGTAGAAGCTGTGCCCGCTCGGGTCCCCATTTTTCAACCAACTCC
>CM071863.1:25788990-25801776 GCA_036759665.1 Gynandropsis gynandra | reverse complement strand
GCGGCCGCGTATTGTACCTTCCTACGTTCCGAATATTCGTAGCAATCAAAGATGTTTTCCATGCGACGCTCCCACTCGAGATAGGCTTCGGGATCTACTTTACCTGCGAAGCAAGGTGGCTTTAATTTTAAATCTGTATGGGATTGGCGTTGCGGCCTTACCTCGTCGAAACCCTCATCCGGGTTTCGTGGCGCTCTACGTCTTGGTGGGGCGTACTCTAGCTCGTCGTCTGAGCTATCTTCGACCTCCATTCGTCGTGGTTGCTCTCTGAGGTTTGGTGCACGCCTCGGCCTTAGGTGTTCGTTCGGGGGATAGTCAGCGTTCTCCCGTGGTCCGACGAAACGTTCGGCTTGTGGGCTTCTCGGATCTTCTTCTAGGCGCAAGAGACAGGAATTCATGTCTTGCATGGTTTGGAGTATCTCGGTGAGGGTGTTGTTTGGAACGTCTCCGGTTTCGGCCATGATTCTCTTCTCTTTTTTTTTTTGAAGTTTTCTTTTATGAATACTGCAACACTTAGCAAACGAAATCAAACAACAAAACAAAATCAAAATGAAATAGAGAGGGTAGTTTCTTTCTTTTTTTCTTTTTCTTCACATACACACTGATACACGCTCCGTGACTTAAGCCGCAAGAATGGAATGGGTTGAGTTGGTAGAAGGCCAAAGGGCACTCTCTAGCCAAGACTCGGTGATGGTGAAGGCGGACGAAGGGGAACAGGCCAAAAGGTGCACTCGCTCGATCCTTCAAGGGATGGATGGACGGGTGGATCGCAGGACACCATGAAGGTTATGGACATGACCTTCGATACAGTCTCACGTTCTTCTTGGACTCCCGGAGCACAAGAGGAACTAAGGTTGCGAAAACTCGCAAGAATTGAAAAGAACTTAGAAATTTTATTCGAATCAAGATTGTTCTCCAACAAAACAAGGCTCGGTTTTAAATAATGGCCGAGAAAGAACAAGAAAGGGAAAAATACAATATAGCCGTTGGGCTTTAATTCGGACAAGGCTAAGAAAGGCAAAATGGATCTTGGTGGAAAAGGCAAGAGCCGTTGGGTTTGAAATTTGAATTTTAAACGGCTATGTCCGGTTAAGGCAAGTTGGGCGCCGGCCAAGATATGGCAAGTTGTTGCCTTTATTCATGATACCATTTGGTGGAGTTCCTCGACTTCATTGATGACGAAGAGGGTCTTGGTTTTTGGAATGTTTCTGCTTGTGTCCCCCTCTTCGTTGTTGAACTCCTGACGGTGGTTGAAAAGCACTTGAGCCACGTACGCATTGATTCTTGTACGGAGGCTCTTTGCTCGGGATCTCGTGAGTGGCTTGTCATGACCACCGGACATGGCAATGTGTGATCCATCTTCTCCTAGCTCTCCATCCGCTCCCGTGCTTGTCTCGCCTATACTAGGCTCGTCCTCGTCGTGATCCATGCTCGGCTCATCCTTGTCGCGCTCCTCTCCTTCTTTAGGGTCGTAGGTCATTGTAATGCCCTCATCAATAATCATCTTCCAAACTCATAATATTTATTGCTTTTACTTTTTTTTTAGTAATGTCGGATTTGATCCAAGCGTTATTCGGATTGATTCTTCTGAGAATGTCCTCTATTTCCAAGGTGATCCAGGTTTTCCTCTTCTGCAGAATTTTAATCATTGGTTTCCTTGCTCAAGTATAGATCTAAATGTCTTTAATCTGCTTTACTTTTGTAAGAGTTTATGTTCTTTTGTTGGACTTTGTTGTTTAGTCGTTTATGTCATGCTCAGGGTAGACCGTGATGCTTTGCTTTGGAATCAAACGAGAAACTTGAAGAATTCTAAGTTGTAGGAGGAGGTTTAATGGTCCCAAGAACCTCGAAGATATAATAATGGCAAGCTCCAAGCTTAAGTTTCTGTTGCCATAATTGGTAGAATACACAAAAGGAAACATATCTTGTTTTTTTTGCAACAAGATCATTCTACAAGGAAACATATCTTGTATTTTGGCAACAAGATCATTCTACAAGGAAACATATCTTATGTTTTGGCAACAAGATCATTCTACCACGATCATCTCCAAGTCATTCCTTTTTCCACAATTTCCTTTTGTGAAAATGTATATTGCATTTCCTTTTTCTATCTACGTTGTAACGCCTTTATAAACCTGTACAAACAATCTATCAAACAATAGAACAAAAATTATTCTCTTGTTCTTCACAATACTTATCATTCTCTAAAATTTTACTATCATTCTCTCAAATTCTACATGGTATCTGAGCATCTCTGATCCAGAGACTCAAATTCTTCCGCAACCTTATTCTTGTATTAAATCTCGACCGCCTAGCTATGGACACCGCAAGCAAGCGCATACCAATTCTCCTTAATGGTGACAACTACACCATATGGTCCAGACTCCTTGAAGCGAATCTCAAGAGCTGCTCGTTGTGGGGTTATATTCAACCCTCAACCGATGAAGGACAGGCGGCCGATGCTGCTGAAAATCGAGCCAAGAAGGCACAAGACGAGTCCACAGCCCTCGTCATCATCCAAAACTCTCTCGAAGTCTGTCTCCTTCAGGCTTATGGCCACATTCGCAAGCCGAAGGATCTATGGGACGAACTCAAGGATGTCTATGGACACGTCTCCAACTTCAACCGAATCTACGAGGTTCGCAAGAGGCTCCACACAATTCAACAAGAAGACCGCCCATTCAATGAACTCATTGCCCAACTAAAAGACCTATGGGCTGAACTTGAAGATCTACGTCCAGCAACAACGGATCCGAAGGAGATCATGATTCGACACAATCAAGACAAAGTTTTTAATTTATTGTCGACTCTTGATGCATCTTAGCATGATCTAATTAATCATGTTCTTCGTCAATTAAAATTTCCTTCACTTAACGAAGTGTGCATGATGATCAAGAAATAATAGGGATCAAACCGGCTCTTGAAGGGACCTGCGGAGATCGCCCATCTAAGCAAGCAAAACGATGAATTCTCCGGAAACTTCAAGTCCAATATTGACCGTTTGTGATCACTACAGGAACAATGGGCACTCCGAAGAAAGATGTTGGATCCTTCACCCTCACCTCAAAACCCGAGGAAGGCAGGGATCGCATTCGAGAGAATCAGCCAACTATTGATCACAACCCGAGGCCTCACAGGGATCATAATCCCAATACGTGACACTAGAGGCGCTTGAACACATGCTTAGCAAGGTCCTTACCGCCTCAGACAATACCAAGGCTGATCTAAAAGAGGATGGTAACATTGCTTTACTCTCTCGTCTTAAACATCACGTTGTCATTGACTCGGTAGCGACATCACAAATGATAAAAGATAAATGTTTTCTTGAGAATATACAAAAATCAATAGGAGAGGTTACTATAGCTGATGGTCAAAGTTTCCTGATAAAATGCATAGGAAAATTAAAATTGCTTACAAAAGACTCGGCCGCTCTATATGTACCTAATTTTACAACTAACCTTATTTCGATTCAAAAATTGGCTAAAGAATGCAATTGTCTTGTGTGATTTGATTATAACAAATTTTGGTTACAGGATATTGAGACAAAAAGTATGATAGGTGGTGGAACACTACGAAATGGTATTTATGTGCTTGAAGAGCTTATCACCCCTATGGACTCTTTATCTCGTGCTTTATTAGTTTTTTCATCTATTTCCAACAAAGATGAAGTTTTGTCTAAGTTGTGGCATGCTAGACTAGGTCATCCTCATTTTCAATCTCTCAAACATACTTTCCCGAATGTTAGTTATGATCATGAGAAGTGCGAGTCTTGTATCTTGGGCAAGCATTGTAGAACCGTTGTTCTTATTTCTAAAACTCTATATAACAAATGCTTTGAACTGATTCATTCAGATGTTTAGATTGCTCCAGGTTTTACTAAAGATCAAAAGAAGTATTTTTAAGCTTTATTGACGAGAAATCGAAATTGACATGGCTATATCTTCTAAAATCTAAATCTACCGTCTATGATTGTTTTGTTAAATTCTATCAGCATATTCTCACCCAATATGAAGCAAAAATTAAGTGCCTCGGTACAGATAATGGTTGTGAATTCATCAATCACAAGCTCGGATCATTCCTTGTCGAACACAACATCATTCACTAGACATCATGCCCCTATACGCCCCAACAAAACGGAGTCGCAGAGCGCAAGAACCGACACCTCATAGAGGTCTCACGTACTATCATGTTCGACCGAAATGTTCCCAAGAGATTTTGAGGGGATGCGGTCCTCACAGCATGTCACCTCATTAATCGTCTACTGACTAAGTGCCTTGACAACAAAACACCATATGAGATATTAAACAAGTCAAAACCCGAAACAGACTATTTACGTATTTTTGGGTGTGTTTGATACCTGTTTGTTGCAGTGAATCAACGTACCAAGCTCGATCTGAAAAGCATAAGTGCATGTTTATGGGATATAATTCTTCCTCGAAAGGGTACAAATGTTATAACCCGGACTCTCGCCGCATAACCGTATCTGGAGATGTCAAGTTAGATGAAGGACGCAATTTCTATGGATATCAAGATTGGAAAGAGCTTGAAAATCACTCGGTACCCTATTATCTCAACTCTTCCCTACAATATTTCGTAACATAACTGCAGAGTAGAGGTATAGGTCAAGACGATAGCCAAAATGATTGCAAGAATTGGGTCGTTGATTAGACAGCGCAACCCGTTCGTATTGGTGATGACAAAAGTCTCGCAGTAGGAACTACCCGGGTCGGGGAGCAAGGAGACCCGCGTGGCGCAAGCATAGACTAGGACAGCCCGCTCGTGCTCTCTACCCAACCCGAGCGTGTTGGTCTCATAGGGAACAACATGGGCGGAGACCCACGTGGGGCGAACACGGATTCTAGGACAGAAACGGAGCGTCCCGTCCAAGCATTGGTTCGGGTCGTTGACGACACTGATCAGACCGCTGACGGGGACAGTCACGAAGATGAAGAAACACTCGAAGATGTCATCATTCAGGAACATCACAGTGCTGTTGTCCCTCATCACAGCACCCGTATTCGAAAACCGATCTCCGAATGGCTATACAAGGAATAATATTATACCGGTCTTGATGTTGCTTATCAAATTCAAAATTATTGTGATATTTCCTTATTACCTACTCACCATTGTGCTTTTCTCAGTAATATTGATCAATATTATGAACCTCAGTCGTACTTAGAGGCCGTGAATCAGCCCAAGTGGATGTCTGCAATGAAGGAGGAAATCTACGCACTGGAGAAAAACCAAACATGGGACTTAGTCGATCTCCCCCGAGATAAGAAACCTATTGGCTGTCGATGGATATTTAAGATCAAGTACAAGAGTGATGGGTTAATCGAACGACACAAAGCCCAGCTTGTGGCAAAAGGCTACACTCAAACTTACGAATAAGACTACACCGAGACCTTTGCTCCCATAGCAAAACTTCATACGGTACGAATTCTGTTATCCATTGCGGTTAATCTTAACTGGGATATATGGCAGATGGACGTCAAGAATACGTTCCTCGAAGGCGATCTTGATGAAGAAATATACATGCAATGTCCCCCGGGATATACTAAGGGCACATGACAAGTATGTAAACTAAAAAAGGCTATATACGGGCTTAAACAATCCCCAAGAGCTTGGTACCATAAGCTCCATGATGCCCTCGCCAAACATGGCTTTACCAAAAGTGAAGCGGATCACTCCTTGTTTTCAATTCAGGGGGAATCAGGTACAATTGTTCTTTTAGTGTATGTTGATAATATCATAATTTCTGGAAATGATCACATAGGAATTGAAAACACAAAAGAGTATCTGAAACAAACATTCGATATTAAAGACTTAGGAGAATTAAAATAATTCCTTGGAATTGAAGTTACTCGTTCTACTAATGGTTCGTTCTTGTCCAAAAGAAGGTATACTCTTAATCTATTGAATGAGACAGGAAAACTAGGTGTCAAGCCGGTTAAGACACCTATTAAGGAGAAGCACAAGACTCATCGCGAGGAGGAATTTATATCCAATGTCGCCCAGTATCAACAACTCGTGGAAAAATTAATCTACCTCACAATCATTCGTCCTGACATCTGCTTTGTTGTAGGTCAAGTCACTCAGCATATGCATGCCCCAAGAAAACAACACTAGCATCTAGTGGAGAGAATTCTCAGGTATCTCAAAGGATCACCGGGAAAAGGAGTATGGATGGAAAGCAATGGTCATACAACAATCGTGGGATACTGTGACGCAGATTAGGCCGGGGACCAAACCGATCGGAAATTGACAACAGGATACTGCACCTTTGTGGGAAGAAATCTTGTCACTTCGAGAAGCAAGAAGCAGAACGTAGTTGCTCGTTCAAGTGCAGAAGCAGAGTACAGGAGTATGACAAACACCACATGCGAACTTATTTTGTTGAGGTCTATTCTCCGTGATCTTGGAAGCGACTCAGAGAAACCAACCACCCTACTCTGTGATAATCAAGCAGCAATTCATATAGTGAAGAACTCAGTATTCCACGAAAAGACGAAGCACATAGAAGTGGACTGCCACCTTATCCGTGAGAAAATCAATAATGGAATCATCTTAACAGCCTACACAAGAAGCTCCGATTAACTCGCGGACCTATTCACCAAGGCCCTCCGTGATAAGGTTTGCTCTAGTCATCAAAGGAGAATGGGTTTAATGGATGTTCCCAAACCTCGTAAAAGTTCAAGTTCGAATGGTACCATGATAAGGACTACCTAGTGTTTGTACTCTTTTTCCTTCACCGAGTTTTGTCCCATTGGTTTTCTCAGTAAGGTTTTAACGAGGCAACACTACTTAGTCTAGATCATTACGAATTTGATGGGGAATGTTGCCATAATTGGTAGAATACACAAAAGGAAACATATCTTGTTTTTTGGCAACAAGATCATTTTACAAGAAAACATATCTTGTGTTTTGGCGACAAGATCATTTTGTAAAGAAACATATCTTGTCTTTTGGCAACAAGATCATTCTACCATGATCATTTTCAAGTCATTCCTTTTCCACAATTTTCTTTTGTGTAAATGTATATTGTATTTCCTTTTTCTATGCACGTTGTAACGCCTATATAAACCTGTATAAACTATCTATCAAACAATGGAACAAAAATTATACTCTTGTTCTTCACAATTCTTATCATTTCTCAAATTCTACTATCATTCTCTCAAATTCTACAGTTTCTAGTACCATGGTGGGATTTTTAATCTTTACCGCTTCAAATTCTAATTTCATGTAGAATTCTTGGATCAATTGTGTGCCTTGATGAAATATGACTAAATGTCGATGTTTTTTTCTTTCTCATTGGACTAATTTTATTAGCAAGAGGGGAGTTTTTTCCTTCTTGTTCAAGGAAGGTGAAATCGAGGAACTAAACGACATGCAAACTGTCGAATCACATAAGTTCATTCTTGTATGTGTCATATTGATAGGTTTCGAATGATGAATTGCCAATTTTATTCCGCACCAATCAAAGATACAAGCCAAAGCATTTGATTTCTAAGCGTTGCTCTCATTTGACCCACACTTCCATCATGTTAAATGATTCCCAATATTCACTCCCTAATGTAAAAATACCATTTATATCATTCCATAGTTTATAATTCATTGTTACTTTGTTTTTACACATGATGTAAAAAAAATAATTGACTTTACAAAATGTAATTGTATCTAACAGAAAGAAATATTCAATACAGTGCAAAGTTATTCAATTCTATAGTTTATTCAATTCCATAGTCTCCATTTGACTTTGTAATATTCTGCAACAATAATCAGGTGCCTATCATACTTTTCTCTTCAAAATGCTTGTAGCTTATTATCCAATTATTAACATTCATCGTAGGTTCTTGACCAACCTTTCTAGCAAAATTACTAGTGAGAATTGAAATGTAAATTGTGGAAGAATGTGAATGAATAAGACACTATCACTTTTGTCTTTCCTCATTTAAGACACATAAAAAACGGACGAATCTTAAAATTCCAATGGAAATTTTAATTTTTAAGCGACATGCCCCCACACCATTTAAAATCTTAAATGGCCCATATCGAGTATAAAATTTAAGAATCCTCCTCATTCCAGTGATTGCTACTTCTAGTTTAGATGTGTGATATAAATCCATTCACCAACCTTATCAAAACCTTTTCCTTTACTGTTGAACTCGATGGAGACTTTGTTGAGGAAGGTTCGACGACAAAGTTTGTATGAGATCTAGGTTTGTAATTGAAATTTCCTTGAAACGAATTGAAGATGGTGATTCCATACCATAATAACTTGAAATTAAGTTGATTAAGTACAAAATTGAATTAAATACTATACAAAAATTTTGTCCAACAGACAAAATATAGCTATGTCCTCGGATGAGTATTTGCATAACACGTAAATATGTCTACAAACAATGATTTAAAATTTTGTTGGGCCATTCATTTGCCAATGAAAAGCTTCAGTGAAATTCAACTTAGTATCCGTCAACTTGAAATATTCGTTTCAAAAACTGACTTATAAATATTTTGTCCTATCTAATGTAATCGAACAAGGAAAAATATGAAATCGTATTATATCTTTAATTTAACACTAAGAAATGTCAATAGCTGAAAATAGATGATTCTATATATTACAACGGCCATACTTACTAAACCAATCTACAACCAAAGTCACATTATATCTGTCAAATTTGGATGACCTTTGAATCCATAGGAATATCTTTCCAAATCTTCGTTGGTATTGGAAATGGTTGTTAATGTAATGTTGTATGTTTATTGCCATGCCTTTCCAATAAAATACCAATTGAATTTGTTTCGTGGTTTTCACAACAATTGAGTGACCTCCATTCTATCTATCATGAAACTCTGTTAGTAAAATAATATTGTTTTGAAATAACCAATATATGTTTGTAATATAATCTTCGTTGCACTAACCAAAAACCCATTGGAGCCCTTTCCACTTCGCAATTTCTGCAAATGATGGACATATAAAAATCTAATCAACTTCTTAATGTATATCTACAATTTGTATATTTTAGGAATATAATCGGCCCATAACTCAACAAAAATACCACAATCCATTGGCCATAACATCCATAATTAGTATTGATGCATTCTAGATAAGTCATCTGCTACCTTATCATCTGTAATAGCTTTATAACCAATTTCAAAGTAAAAATTTAACAACTTTGTAAATCGTCTTTTATAATTTACGCTGACTTCTCCCTATTTGGTCAAATATTTAAATTTTTCTTGGTCCGTACATAATATGGATTAATGTCAAAGTAAATCTTTCGGTCAAGGATTTATTGTAAATGATAATTAGTTGTTGGCATTGCATCAAAACAACTCCAACTAAAATTCGAGACCCATCCGCTCCAACAACAAATATATCCTAAAATTTTCAGGTTCTTCATTGCACATATATCCATCCTTTTTTAACAAATATCTCAATGGTCTATCCATGCAACCATAATTTCTCACGAATCATCTATAATAACCTATCAGAAACCTTTGAAGATCTTTAACATTTTGGGGTATTGGCCATTGAAGCATAATATCCACTTTACTTGGATTAGTAACAACACCTCTCTTTGAAATGATATTCCCCAAATACTCCACATGCGGCAACCCAAACAAACATTATTTTTATTAACAAACAATTGAAATTATTGCAGCTTTTCCATAACAATTGTCAATTATTTTGCACGATGTTTGATATCTAGACTATAAACTAAGATATCATAGAAAAACTAATACGAAGTGTCATAAGTATGGTCAAAATATTTCACTCATCAATGCTGGAATATTGCTAGTGGATTAGTGAAACCAAAAGACATTACTGGAAATTCATAACTTCCATCATGCGTTAGTAACACAATTTTGACAATATCTTCCTCTGTCATGCTTATATATCCCGATCTCATCTAATAATTGATCAATCATAGAAAAAATGAACTTATCTAGAATCATAATTTTCTTCTGAGTACGATAATCCACATAAAAATGTCAGCTTTCTTGTTTCTTTCCCACTTTCAGCATATCCTTCATTAAATTTGACATCAATTCATTATGTGCATGGAGGTAGCAATAAGGTTGCATACTCACATGTCCTGCTTTCATTTTTAAATTATACCATGCTCTTTATTTCTCAAAGGAGGTAAATCTAAAGGTTTCTTCCAAATTAATGAATCCAGAACTTGAATAACGTGTTTTGTTATCGATGAATAACCTTTAGTTGTTTTCCAAACTCGATCATGTATTTTGACTCCCGTCCTCAACTGATTTTCATAAAATTTCAATAAAACTAATGAACTATGTAAAATGAGATCTCCGCTAAGTTCCATTTATGTATTCCCTTGAATGTACTTTATTTCTAACTTCTCAAAGTTTAGTTGAATTTTACCGAGTATGTGCAACCGTTTAACGTCTAAGCTAACATCAACGCATCCCATCTCTAACGCTGCAAAATCTATTCTTATTTTCAAACCTTGCAAAATTAACTGAACATTCTTACACACTCCTTTTATGCGAACTATTACCATTGTACCCAAAAAATTCCAAACAAGTAGTGCACACCATTTTCAATCAAATTTTCTGAAGCACGTCACTAGATACGAAATTATGAAATGCTCTGTTGTCAATTAAGACAGAAACCTCTTAATGTGAAATAATAATTTTCACCTATAGTCTCTTTGGAGAAGTAATTTTTACATATTAATTCATGGTTTGTTCAACTAATTCACCCATATGTATCTGCCAGTCATCCTATTGATCCATTTGATCATCCTTATCCTTTATTGTTTCTCATTTAGGTTGTATCAACATTATTTTTTGTCACATAAAACCGTATACCTTTTTTTCTCCTTTCTTTTGACTTTCCTTCTTCTGTTAAATGGTGGTATGGTAATTTTCACGCACTTCCATTATTTTTTTTTCTTTTTTCATTCTACCAAATATCCTTTGCCCACTGTCGTTATGTTCTAACTTATTATATGAATAATCTCTATTACGAGTCGAAGAATGTCCTATATGCATTCTTATAGTTCTAAAAGGTGAACTGTTTGTAGAAGAATGTCCTTTGGATTCACTTGTTGCACTAGTATTCTCATCCACTATTATCGCTAGATCAATTAAATTTTCCAATCCTCGAGGTTACATGATAGTAAATGATGTTAATATTTTCCTTCATTTTATTTCTTAATCCATTCTTAAATGTTGATTTCAAAATTCTCCAAACTCCTCTAAATATGTTGATCATGTGCAAAAATTGTTTTAGAGTAAACAATCGAGCACGTGTTTGCCAATCAAAATCAGATCTAAACCTCTATAAAAATCTAAATCTAACATACTTCTAATAAAAAAACATATCTTTTTTATTTCTGTCAATTTTACCAATTTAGAGATTTTTCCTGAATGCTCTTGAAAACTAAACTTAATTTTTCATTATGTAATGCATTGTCAACAAATGAAATCATTTTTCCAAAAAAAAATCACGTTGCAGCATTAAAACCTTTCTAACTTATTAAGGTGTGTTTTAGAGTTAATGAAATTTTTCACTTCATCGTGGATTCGTCCCACAATTGCCTCATTCACCGAAGACTAAATTTTTCTCGATCTCAAAGAGTCAACAATATGAAATTCGACCATCTTCTTCTTGTTATTCATCGTATATAGAAGATTATCTAGTTGTTTCACCGGATCTATATGTACGATAAACATATTAGATGCTTATCTTCACTATTGCAAACAATTATTTAGTCAGGTTCTCCATATTACCAACCTTTTGCAACTGATTTTTAATTAACGATAATTATGTGTCTATGCTATTGAATCTGGTGCCTCTCATACTTCCTTTTTTTGTAATGCTTGTAGCTTGTTTTCCCTTTATTGATCATCATTGTAGCTTCTTGGTTTTCATTTTTTATGTATACAATTGGAAAGACTTACACCTTAAAAATAGGCATTTCTTCCATTATTAATTGTGTGCTTCAAATATTCAATGATTTTTTCAACTTTTTCCTTGTCTCGTTCCACAACTGCCTTCTACGTCAAAATTAATCAATTTTTCTCGATGCCATAGAGTCACCGATGCAAAATTTAGCATTTTCTTGTTCTTATACATCGTCTATACAAGACTGTTTAGTTGATTTGCTGGATCCAGAGGTACAATAAAAATTTTGATGTTTATGCCTCATTTTCCCATTGCATATAGTTAGTTATTTAGTAGACTTCTCCATATCTTTAATCATCTGCAATAGATCTATAATACACAATAATTCTATGTCTTTGCTATCAAATCTCTCCATCTGTTTCTCAGTTCCAACCATTTTCGAGTAAATCCCTTAATGGAAATTCAAATTCATCAAACGTAGATCATGTTGATCATCTCGTTTTCATACGTATTTCTTGCACGATTTTATAGATTTTTATGATATATGTGTGTTGCTTTACGTATAATTCCGTATCAGTTTTACTTGTTTTCGTGTTTTCATGTTCTTACAGGTTTTTACGCGTATTTGATTCATTTTGGAGCTAAAGGACATGCACGGAGCTAAGGACCAACTTCGAGGATCATCACGAGATAAACGGGACGAGATTTAGCAAGAGGAGCCACCACCCGATCGGGCACAACTCCTACACGATCGGGCAAAGGCTACGGCGAAATTTGGTGCGCATACACGCACGACTCGGGCAAGGAAATGTCCGAGCATTTGCCTCACACCCGACCGGGCGCACGCCATGCCCGATCGGGCATCCCATGCGGATCGCGATCCGCGCGACCTGACCCAGCCGACA
>CM071863.1:25723971-25746759 GCA_036759665.1 Gynandropsis gynandra | reverse complement strand
CTACCCGATCGGGCAACAATTGAATACCCGCCCGGGCGGTTACTCGTCAATCTGCCCCGCAAGTTTACGCGACTCGGGCTCCTCGACCACACGATCGGGTGACCACTACCCGATCAGGTGCAATGCTCAACACGGTCGGGCAAGCCTTTCCCCGACCGGGTAACATCACTACCCGAGCGGGCCGCGAGGGTTGCATGTATCCATGGTTAGGAGGTTTAGGCTCGGCAGAATCACTCCTCGACAGTAGAGCATGAATTTCCCGTTGTCAAGAGTAGGTTGTAGATCTATGATTTTTAGTCGTTCTTATGTGCAATATCCGGTATCCCGTATTACCCGTAGTATTCATCATATCTAGTTTCTCTTCACCTTCGTTTTGTTGTCACCATTAGGATAGATTTAGGACCTTTAGAACCATATCCCCTCCTATCATCTTCCTTCCTAGTTTAGTTTTGTTCCTAGTTTAGCCACACTTAGTCCCTAGAGATCGACCCTGGTACTACACGATCCGTATACTTGCGGTGAAGTGGTCTAGGTAATTATAACTCGTGTTTTCCACACGTCATAAAGCATTCACTCTATGAAATGAAATGGAAGGCAAAGATTAGACAACCTTAAAACTGCTATAAGTATTTGAGGAAATCTTTGCTGCAAATTTATCTATTTGCGGGACATCAAAAGTTGTATGGTGGATCTTCTGAAGAAAAATTTTCAAGGAGATTTAAAGATAGTAATATGAAGATGCAAAGAAACAGAGGTAGCTATTACACCTTAAGGAAATATGAAAAGGTAAGCTTCAAGGATTTTACCAACAAAGTTACAGATTTTGGTAACAAGATATAGACATATCGAGATGAGATAAGAGAAGACAGTCTAGTCTCCAATATACTTTATTCCATTCAAGAAAGGTTCGATGCATATCTTAGGATAATTCAGCAAACAAAAGATCTCATGCCCTTGACGGTGGGAGAACTTGTGATATCACTACAATCACAAGAGTCCATACTTCTTTATAGGCATGGAAGGAGACTGAAAGGAGCTTTTCATGCTAATTTCAAGGGTCTCAAGTTAAGACGAAGCGAAGAGACTAATAAAAAGGCTTACAACAAGCCTGATTATAAATTTAAAGGCAAGAAGGATTGAATAAATGTTTCTTCAAAAACAAGCAGTCATAAGATAAGACTGATAATGGGAGACAATTCAAGGACAAAAATGAATATTTTACATGCGGTAAATTGGTACATTTGGCCTGTGATTGCAAAGTCAAGAGACTCATTTCAAACCAAGTATACAAAGGGTGAGAAACGGTTATGAATTTGTTTTCATAGAAGACAAGTGCATTATAAGAAATAAGTACGGATTCAAAGTTCCAGAAGTCCTTATGGTTAAAAAAGCTTATCCATTAAATTACAAAGGTGAATGAGAGTTTATCTTTGTTATGGCATTGCGATCATCTCGTTTTCGTACACGATTTTCGCATGGTTTTAGAGACGTTTATGATGATAGTTGCAAAGTTTACGTGTGAATTTGTATCCATTTTACTTGTTTCCATGTTTTTGTGTTCTTATAGGTTTTAATGTGTATTTGACTCATTTCAGAGGTAAGGGATGTATACGGGATAAATTACGACATCGAGGGTCACAACGTTTCAAACGGAACAAGAAATAGACAAGACATGGTCGAGCACACAACTTAGCATGACAAAACATCCACCAAGAGACACAGCCCGATCGAGCATGGTCAAGTGCACGACCGAACACACACCATTGTCAAGTGCACGACCGGGCATGGTATCATGGATGGTCGGGCTCTTTGTGCCATTCTAAGACTGAGAGATGTGCACAACCCGGGCATTCCATGTGCACAGTCGGGCCCTATCTTTGTGGGGGAGTACGGTCGGGCTATCATTGGAACACAATCGGGCATTTGATGTAAATTCATCCCCATAGCTTGTGCGCGGCCGGGCGTTCCAAGAGCACGATCAGGCATTCTCCACTGAAGGCAGCACGGTCGGGCTATGTATCCAGCATGGTCGGGAAATGAGCAAAACGTCTTGGCTAGTTGAACAGGATGAAGCATGCCCGACCGGGCATGACATGGAGCACGGTCCAGCATGACTTTGCAAAACAACCTACCAACGAATTTTGTGGAAAAGAGTCGGCCAAGAGTTTCCATTTCAAATTATAAAGCCTCAAGGGCAGAATTCATTGATTCATCCATCCACCATCTAGAACACACATTCACAGCAACCATTCCATCCATAGAGCTCTCTTGACGGGAGGCACGCAAGGAGTTGGGAATTGATTTGGGATCATCGCTCGTTTGATATTTCTATGCTCCCTACGCTACGGTTTCGTTTATGGTTTTTAGACTCATGATCGAATAGTATATTTGTTCTAGGAGAAGGGATTAGCCCATGGCTGTCCCGGAACCATCTTTGATTTGTTTATAAATGCATTTCCGCATTTTGTTTATCCATTCTTTGTCTGAGCGCTTATTGTCTTGTGTTTATGGTGGTCACGCATATGCATGTGTTAGGGATTATGAGAAGGACCGAAAGGAGAATTCTAGTCCTAGAAGACTAGGCTTAGAACAACCGAGACTAGATTATGAAAGTAGGGTAGTAACGGTTGAGGATTGAATCAGGAGAATCATGAATCGTAATGGGGTTTAGTTGTGGTGTCAGACACGAATGTAGGGGATGACTCAATCGAACCACGTTCCTATGCCTTGAGAGAGGATAGGTTCTACATTAGGATCGTCTGCCATAGATATCTTGATAGGGAATGCACGATTAGATACATCGAAGATCGGTTTCGGAAGCTATGTGGTGAAACTAAACCCTAGGACGTTTGTCTCTTTGTTTAGAACTCGTTTATCCATTGCACATTCATCCACTTCATCCATTGCATCTCATAACCCTATTTCATCGCAACAAGCATTGATTCTAATTTGATTCTTAGACCATGTTACATTAGTCCTCGTGGGATCGACACCTTAATTACTACATACGTGTCGTGCACTTGCGGGTAGTTTAGGTTAACTTGTTTAACTTGATATGCATCAAGTTTTTTGGCGCCGTTTTCGGGGGTTAATTGTCAACACGCCTTGGTTTCAGATTTAGAATCATACTTGTTTTTGTTTTCTTTTTATTTTTCTTTTCTTTGTGTTGCTTTTTACTAATTCTTTTTACTTGTCCCTTGTAGGTGCATGACCCGATCTCAAGGTAATTCAAATTTGCATCGAATCGACCCGAGACTGAGAGAACGATTAATAAGTGAAAGAAGGGCAAGGGAAAAGAAATAGTAGGCAGGACCAATCAACGAGCTAGGAATAATCAAAACGATATATTGGATGGTCACGAACAACCGCAATTACCCGTTGGTAATGTGCCAGGATTATAGCAACCGCCGACTCCTCCACCACGTCATATTATTGATTACGTGGTGCCGAATATGAGTAACGTCTAAACTGCAATAAGGATGCCCGATGTTGCAAGGGAGCAATTCGAGATCAAGCCCACGATGATCAACATGTTATGCCAAAAAGTAATTCATGGGCTGAAATCACGAAGACCCTCATCAACATCTACGAGACTTCCTAGAGCTTTCAAGCACATTCAAAATACATGGAGTCCCGGAAGATGCGATCTTGCTGCGTCTCTCCCCTTTCTCGATTGGGGGACGAGCGAAAACATGGTTACAATCTCTTCACGCTGGTTCGATAACTACATGGGACCAGCTTTGCACGACATTCCTATCACGGTTCTTCCCTCCGAGCAAGACCATTCAAATGCAAGGAGATATCAAAATGTTTAGATACCGGGAGGGAGAGACGTTATTTGAAGCATGGGAAAGATTCAAGGGACCTTTTGCAAATGTGTCCTCATCACGGTATAGAGCAGTGGTACGTGATCCAAACATTCTACAATGGTATCATGTATGAGCATAGAACGACACTAGATAACGCTGCTCGAGGATCGATCATGGACTTATGCTTTGAAGAGGCGTACGAGCTTCTTGACAATCTTGCCATGAACCACACCATGTGGTTTACACCAAGAAGTATGCCAAACAAGACACAAGGTCTTTACGAAGTTGATCAAGGAAGAGCGATGGGCAATGCAGTGAATGCCATATATTGTGCAAGTTGTGGAGATACAGATCATATGGTTTACCAATGCACAATGCAAGAAGGTATGGAGCAAGTGAACTACGCCCAACAGCAAGGCAACGCACAATTCAGGAACACCTACAATCCGAATTGGAGGAACCACCCGAATCTCTCGTATCACATGACACAATTGGTGAAATTTTTGAGTTTTCAGCAAAGGCAGCAGCCATATCAGCAACCGCAACCACTCCAGCAAGCACCTCAACCTCCTCAAACTCCTTTGTCAAGCCTTGAGATGGTGATGCTCGAGTTCATCAAGCAGCAACAATCGACTCAAGAAAAATTCAATGCGGAAATGGAAGCAGCGATTAATGAACTCAAAACTCAGGCGGGGACTGCGATCAATGAGCTGAATACTCACATGGAATCCTTGCAAGCATGTTAAGATCCTTGAAAATTCCATTGCACAGTAGGCTGCACCATCCTCTCGGAATCCTATAATGCCACCCAGAAAGCCTGATCTCAATCTGAAAGAGTACGTAAATGCCATTATTTTATGCAGCGAGGATACGATCGATAACCCGCTCTCCAAATCTCAAGAGAACGTTGCTGGAAGTTCAGTGGACAAATGAGAGGGCAAAATTGCGATTATGGAAGGGTATAAACCTGATTTAGAGAAGCCATATATTGCTCCACCGCCGTACGAACCTCTTGTACAATTTCCTGGACGCTTGGTGAGCAGCAAGAATCGAGAGAGTGTGACCAAATTCTTTTGTTGCCTCAACCAGCTCGACATCAACATGTCATTCATGGAAGCCCTCCAAATGATGCCTAATCGAGAAAATTACCTTAAGGAGTATCTTTCCAAGAAGAAGCGTTTCAAAGAAAATGAAACAGTAGCACTCACCGAGGAATGCAGCGCCATTCTCCAAAAGAAGCTGCCCCCGAAATTGAAGGACCCCGGAAGCTTCTCCACACCATCCACCATAGGAGACATCGACATCGATAAAGCTTTGTGCGATTTGGAAGCAAGCGTGAGCCTAATACTTCATTTAGTCTATAAGCGGATGAACTTCGGGAATACAAGCCTACCAAGATGTGTCTACGACTAGCGGATCATTCGGTAAGGTATCTGGTGGGAATTGTTAAAAACATTCCCACCAAGGTAGGTAGTATTTGCATTCCCACTGCTGTTGTTGTACTAGATATTGAAGAAGATGCTAACGTGCCTATAATTCTTGGAAGACCATTCTTAGCTACTACAGGTGCAAATAGATGTACAACAAGGGAAGCTCTCTCTACGTATCAGTGACGAGAAGATTGAATTCCATTTGTCCAGCCCCAAAGATTCATGCTATAGAGTGATGTGCTGGACGAGTCGAGGAATGACACATTTGATCCAGTAAGTATATCCGATCCTTTTGAGAGAGGGCTAACTAAAGTTTGCAATGCTGTAGGACTTACCAATCAAGGAGCCAAGTTCTATACTGAATTCGTGAGAACCATTGAGGCACTGCAAGACGCTCCACTTGAGAAGACGTCGCACGAAATGCTCATTGATTTTGCGGTAGAGACGGCGTCTAAGCTTCAGCTTGAACCTCTTCCTTCTTCTCTTCGGAATGAGACGGGAAAGCCACCCATTCGTCTCAAGAAGCGTAGGCGAGTAGGCCCTTCAATATGTATGCGCTGGATGCCTAAAGAGGACAACCGTGAAATTTCCATCGATGATCAAAGGAAGCTGCACCAAAGTTTTGAAGAGAATGGAACGACGACAGCAATGTGTAATGTGAAAGACAACCGAGCTGAAAGATTGCAAGATACAAAGACCATACCTCGTGACTTTTGGCCAGGTGATTTTGTTCTACTTCTGAACTCTCGTTTTAATTCTTTTTCGGACAAATTATGTTCCTATTGGGCTGGTCTATTTCAGGTACGAGAAGTCTTCACACATGGAGAGGTAGAATTATGGAGCGATTCTAGCGGAACGTTCACAACAAATGGGCAGCACCTTAAGCTACATCAAGCCGCTCTGTCGATCGAAAGCAAAAACTCCATCTCCCTATTTGATCCACCCATCGCATGCACATGAAGCATGGAGGTCAAGCTTAACGACGTTAAACAAGCACTTTTTGGGAGGCAACCTAGCCAAGTTGTTTTCTCTTGTTTTGTATTTCAGACTTGGTTTATTTGAAAATCATAAAAATAAAAGAAATTTAAAAAAATAAGAACACCTACAACCGTGACCTCACCTTCTTTATTCTCCATCGGAGTTTCACGTCGAGGAAGCCGTTCAATTCAAGTCTGGGCGGAGTAGCTCACATTTGTCAGGTGCTTTCATTTCATTTTCTTTTTTTACATAGGTTAGTTTTTGTTTTTGAGTCCGAGTCGTCCTAGGCAATTTTTCAGGTGCCACGTTTTGAGATGAATTTTGAACCTCGGATGCTTAAGAAATTGGCCTTTTCGTGATATATCGCATGGTAGAGCTTATTAGTTGGTTGAGGAACGAGTGAGTCGTAAGTCTTTGGAAATCCTAGTGTTATTTATGGGAAGTTTAGAGGAGTTTGCTAGGTTAGTTTCTTGTTCATTCTCTTTATCCAAATGATTATACTTTATATAGACGATACTTTATTTATTTTTCACGAGGATGATTGATCGTATCAACTGAGCTTGTTTTTGGCAGAATAAGAGCGCACACTAACACTTTGCTATCCATAGAAATAATGCCTAAAAATCATGATCTAAAATCGATAGTAGTGCATCGACCTTGACACTTTTTCGATGGTTCAGGTCTAAGTGGTGGGTTGGCGATCATCTTTCTATGTCCTAAGAGCAAGGAGCGTAAAAACGCCATCTACTCCTAGGCACTTGATGGTGGAAATCAGAGGTTTTAATTTCCTAGACCACTCAATCGCAAGTATACGGTACGAGAAGTACCAGGGGCAAACTCTGCGGAGTCACTGTAGTGTTAGAACTAAAAATTCATGAGAAGAAGATCGATCAATAGGTGTTTATCAATTTGGAAAATAGAGATAAGAAAGAATGACGAGACTAGGTGTATATCTAGTGAAGAAGAGATGGCTCAAGAGGAAGCACCGAAAACTTACGGGGCGTACACAGCGCCTAAACACACACAGCTTCTCTCCTGCATTCGAAGGCCTGAGATAGACTGAAACCAATTTGAGTTGCAACAGGCCTTCATTCAGATGTTGAGTCAAACGCCATACAGCTAACGAGCTACGGAAGATCCAAACCAGCATCTTACTGAGTTCAAGATACTATGTTCAAATAAGAAAGCATACCCCGGAATAGATGATGAATCGATTATGTTCCTTGCCTTCCCATTCTCAGTTAGCGAGCATGCACTCGAATGGCTCTACATGGCTCTAAGGGAAGGCAAGGAACATAATCGATTCATCATCTATTCCGGAATGCTTTCTTATTCTAACATAGCATCTTGAACTCTGTAAGATGCTGGTTTTGATCTTCCGTAGCTCGTCAGCTATATGGCAATTGACTCAACATCTGAATGAAGGCCGGTTGCAACTCAAATTGGTTTCAGTCTATCTCAGGCCTTCGAATGCAGGAGAGAAGCTGTGCGTGTTTAGGCGCTGGTCCCCAGAGTCCCCAGAGTTAGACCCTGGTACTACACGTACCGTATACTTGCGGTAGAGTGGTCTAGGAAATTAAAACCTCTGATTTCAATTCATAAAATTTTTGGTGCCGTTGCCGGGGACTAGTTACGGCATTAGCATTAGGATTTGTTTAGTCGAAATCCAGTCCTTTCCGAGTCTTTTGTTTGTTTTTATTTTTTTGTATTTTTTCTTTTATTTTGAGTCGATTACATCTCTTACGAGCTAAGCATTTGTTTGTTGTTTTCGTACGTGCAGATCATTCGGTGTATGTCTAGGAGTTTGAAAAGCAAAGAACTCCTCTTTGACTCCAAAATTGAGAGGACCACCCGAGCATTGACAATACAGTGAAAATCGAGGCGTAGTGGTTCCAAGAGTCTCGAGGAAACAATGATTGAGCAAGAAATGGATATATCTAGTGAAGAAGAGATTGCTCAGAAGGAAGCACCGGAACAAATTTGAGTTACAACTGGCCTTCATTCAGATATTGAGTCAATCGCCATTCAGGGGACGACCTATGGAGGATCTCAACCAGTATCTCACTGAATTCAAGATGTTGTGTTCGAATATGAAAGCATACCCCCGGAATAGAAAATGAAGCGATTATGTTGCTTGCCTTCCCATTCTCAGTCAGGGAGCATGCACTCGAGTTTCTCTACACGCTACCACCGGATTCTATTCATTACTGGAGTCAGCTCGAAGAACGCTTGATGATGCGATTCTTCTCGGCCCACAAGATGCAGCTATGAAAGAACAAGATCAATTCGCTTACACGAGAGGATAAAGAGAGTCTTCCAGAAATGTGGCTGTGATTTAAAGGATATCAACATGAATTTCCACACAACGGGATGGATAAAGGATACCTCATTTCCACATTTATTGAGGGTCATCGTGTTAAAGTACGAGACTGGTTAAATGCTTTCTGCTGATGCGATTCAAAGTTAAACAAATATTAACCTAAATTACCCGCAACTGCACAACACGTGTGTAATACTCTAGGTGTCGATCCCACAGGGACTACGCAAAACAACCTAAACTCAAACTACGAATCAAACTTGCAAACGAACAAAATATGGGTATTGAGAATGAAATACTAAAAACAAATAAACTAACGAGTTCTTAACATTGAGAAAAACGTTCTAGGAATCCGGTTTCACCACAAGACTACCAAAACCAACAATCAACCTATCTAATCATGCAATCCCAATCAAGTTATATAAGGCGAACGATCATAATATGATATCTACCCTCTCTCAAGGCATAGACACATGCTCTAGTCAAGTTATTCCCTACTTTTGTTGCTGACACCTTGAGCTAAACCCATAAGTTTTATGATTCATCCATTTAACCGTCAACCACTACTACCCTACTTTCGTGGCCTAGTCTTGGTTGTTCTAAACCTGATTATCTGGAATTAAAATTCTCCTTTCGGTCCTTCTCCTAAGTTCCTAAAACATGCATCTACTTGGCCTTCGTAAGCACAAGTCAATCACGCATTTATACAAAGAATAGATAAATGAAAATGGGAAATTGCATTCAAAGATAAATCAAAGTGGTTCCGAGATAGCCATGGACTAATCCCTTCTCCTAGAACAAAACGACTACTCGTTCATGCGTTCAAAACCAAATAACATAATCGAAGTAGAAAGTCTAAACAACATAAAAACCAAACGAAACCGAGGTCCTGAATTGATCTCCAATGCCCCTTGAATGTCTCCTCAACAAGATCTCACGAACAGCTCTCCGTTCTACTCTCTCTCTGCAACTCCCTCTCTCTAACGTGTGTGTTCTTCCTCCGCAAAACTGAAGTGAACGAATCCCTAGCTCTCCTCCTTGTCTTTCCTCTTTTCTTTCTTTCCTTTTCTTCTCTTTTTCCTCTTTGGTCGTTCACTTCCTTTCCTCCTCTTTCCTCATTGTTGCAGCTTGCTGTTTTTATAATTTTTTTATTCTTCTTTGCACTAGATTACATTCTTGGATAAGTGGGCACGGTTCCTTTCTATTTTCCACCCATATAGCTCTCAATCCTCTTCTATAATCATGTTTCCTTTTTGTGAAGGCAACTAACCACTTCCTTTTCTTGTTTGGCCGAGTTTCCTTTTCTTGTTTCTGCAGGTGACGGATGCGACACGCACGGGCTGGAGTGTTTGCCCCGTGCGGGCTCCCTTGCCGGTGCTGGATCCGATCGGGCTGATGCACAGACCAAGCTGTGCTGTGGTCGCTGGAAGCTAGGCCCTGCGGGGGCTAAGTGAGTGCTCCGCGCGGGCTCACTTGGAGGGGTTGCATCTGCGAGTGTTGAAGGCTTGCCCGACCCGTGCTCTGCTGAACCAAGTTCCCGCGTGGGCTGAGGAGTGCCCCACATGGGCTTATGTTTTTCATGAAGACCCGTGCGTGCTGAGGACCGCCCCGAGCTGTGCTGAGTTTGCTGGAGGCTGTAGCCCGCGCGGGTTAGGTGAATGCCCCGCATGTGCTGTGTTAGTCCTCGCCGATATTCGTCCCGTTAGCTCCGTTATGATCCTCGTGTTAGTACTTTGTCCCGTATACGTCACTTACATCCAAAATGAACCAAATACGCATTTAAACTGTATGAACACGAAAACATAAAAATGTGTAAAACGGATATAAAATCATATGTAAACATCTCATCTATATTGTAAATATCTCTAAAATCGTGTAAGGAATACGTATGAAAAGGAAACTATCCAAATTATCCCTAAGAAAATGTAAACATAGAACACTTGGGGTATACAAAAACCGAGAATTGGGGTATACGGATCGTATAGTACGAGGGTCGAACACGAAGAATTGATGCAACTCTAAAGCTAGTAAACTAATGAATGTGACGTGTAAAATCAGTAAGTGTATGGAATGTAAATGAAACTAAACTAACTAACTAACTAACAATCGGATTAAACTCATTGAACTAAACATACAGGTTTCGAGAGATGCACGATGATGCAAAAAAATTCTAACAAGATCATGGTCTTAGATATTGTCCACTACCTTATATCAAGTTATAAAACCTAGACTAACGCTTCCGCAGGAATACGGATCGTGTAGTAACTAGGGTCGAACACAAGGAATTGATGCGACTTATAAGCTATTAAACTAATGAATAAGACGTGATGAATCTAATGATAGATGGAATGCAAAATGCAAATGCAAACTAAACCTAAGATGGGAATGACTCGGCGACAAATCACCATAGGTATCAAGAGTTTCACAACGATGTATCGAAGTTCTAACTAGATAATTGGTCTTAGATACTATCATGAGTTCAGGGAATTCAAGCTCTCCTATAGGAACTGACTGGCGTAGACTTGTCCACTATCTAGTATGCATATACCAATGTATCTATTGCGCATCATACATGCATAGACGCATTACGACCGCTATCCTAATCCCTAGATTTAACCGATTGACCTAGCGTAGATTCTAAACCGGCTAAACCCTAAATCATGGCTAAGTTCCGAAGTCTAATGCCCTGGCGTTGGTTTATTAGGCTTCTAATATCATTCATTCAAGTGGCGTACAAGTAATGAAAGCATTAAGATCAACCATGAAATCTGAAAACATGATAAAATACCAATTTCATTTATAAGGGGGGGGTAACAAGTATGAAAGCATTAAGATCCACCATTCATTAAGCACAAGACTTCTCTACATGTTGGCAATACTCTCTAACCTATGGCAATAGATCTACTTGAACATGAACTCAGGAAACGAAACAAAAGTAATCTAAATTCGACATAGAAAGAGAAAGAGAATGCTCCCTATTCTTCGACCGATGTCTTCAATAGATCCTCCATGCTTCGGATCCGTAGATCCGTCCTTCTCGATCCTTCCAAGTGTGTCTCTAATGCATTCGAGTGGCGTACAAGTAATGAAAGCATTAAGTTCCACCATTCATTAAGCGTAAGACTTCGTTACAACATAGCAAATCTCTCTAACCCATGGCAAAGGATCTACTCAGACATGAATACAGAAAAGGAAACACAAGAGAATTCTAAGTTCGACATAGATAGAAAAAGAGATGACTCCGTATTCATAAACCGATGTCTTCGGTAGATCGTCCTTGCTCCCGATCCGTAGATCCGTCTTTTCTTCCTTCTTCCTTTTGCCCTAATGTCTCTTAATCTCCTCTGATCCAATCTGGTTCGAAAACTCCTTTTTCAGATCTAATTTCCCTTTAATTTGTTCGTTCCAAAAGTTAGGAATTAGTTGAGAGAAACAAGGACCCGAGCGGGCATGTCCTCTACCCGCTCGTGCAGGACCACAGCTTGTACCCGCTCGTGCAAGCCCTTTGCCCGACCGTGTTGCACACATTTGAGCCCGAGCGGGCACCATGCCCGACCGTGTAGATCTTCAGCCCGAGTCGTGCAAACCTACGGGGTTTTCTTGACATGAATGAGCCCGAGCGGGCACCCCAATTGCACCCGAGCGGGCACACCTCCCTGGTCGTGTACCTTGTGTGCCCGAGTCGTGTAAAGCTACGGGGGTAATTGACAGCAATTAGCCCGATCGTGCACTCCAATTCCACCTGAGCGGGCACTCCATCATGGTCGTGTACCTTGAGTGCCCGAGTTGTGCAAAGCTACGGGGGTAATTGGCAGCAAATAGCCCGATCGTGTACACTTCCAATGCCCGAGCGGGCATGTCTTGAAATGTTGTTTCGCTCCCTTCGCTCGGTGTTTGAGTGTTCACTTTCAGTCCATGGCCTTGCACAAGTCGAACCTTGTTACTCAACTTCGTTTTCGGGGTTAGATTGCCATAATCACTCGTGTTTCTCTTCATGTCTTCGTTTCCTATGCAAAACACGAAATGTAGATAAAGTCTTCGAATATACTCGATAAGTGAATGAAATATAAATAATCTACTCTAAACTAGACCTAAGAATGATATAAAAATTACAACGGATTACGTGTTATCACCTAGCGTGCGTACTACCAATCTCTCGATTGTATAATCTCACGCACTAGACGCATTAAGACTGCTATCCTAATCCCTGAATTCAATCGATCGACCTGGCATAGATTCTAAACCGATTAAATCCTAAATCATGGCTACGTTCCAAAGTCTAATCCCCTGGCATAGATTCATTAAACTTCTAATCATTCATTCAAGTGGCATGCAAGAACGAAAGCATTAAGAAAACCAATAATTCTGAAAAACGATCAAATACCAAAATCATTCATTCAATTGTCATTCAAGAACAAAAGCATTAAAAACTTCAAGCATTAATGACAAGACTTCGCTACATATCGGCTAAGCTCTCGAACCTATGGCTATGAACCAACTCGGACATGAACTTAGAATACGAAACGTATATGATAACCATATTCAACATGGATAAAGAACGAGATTCCTCCCTATTCTATTACTGACGTCTTCAATAGCTCCTCCGCAGTCCAGCTTCGTCGTTCCGTCCTTCGCCCTCGTGTGCGTTCTGGTCTCTCTCTACTCTCTCTCTGCCTCTATGTCATCTTCTTCGTTTGTTCAGTCTAAATCTCGATTCAATCTCCTTCTTTCCTCTTCATCTTTCTTTCCTTTTCTTCTTTTTCCTCTTTTGTCGAGTCTTTCCATTCCTTCCCGTAATTTTTCCAGTTATTTCCCGTCGACCAAACCTTTCCTTTTCTTCATGGCAGCGCGCAAGTTTAATGTGACCGACCGGGCATAAGAGTGAGCTCGGTTGGGCGCTTCAGCTGATCCAAGCTCGGTCGGGCTTCATGCATGCCCGGGTCGTGCTACAAATTCAGGGATATTTTCGGTTTCATGAGCCCGGTCGGGCTAAGAGGGACGCACGGTCGGGTTGTTCACTGCACGGTCGGGGTGTGGGTTGTTGCACGGTCGGGCTTGCATTATGGAACAAGAGAACGGGCAGGCTGTGGACATGCACGATCGGTTTGTGGTTATCTTCAGCTGCACGGGCGGGCTTGAGTAGCTGCACGGTCGGGCTGTTCACCTCCTTTGTGTGCCCGATCTTGCTAGGGAATGTGGTGCAGGACAATTGCTTGTATGTGCTCGTGTTTACTCGTGTTTACTCGTATTTGCTCGTGTTCGTGTTCGATGTATTCGTTTCCTACAATTACACGAGAAAAGGATGAAAGAGGGCTAAATGATACTTAATGCTGGGTGAACTAACTACGAAAATCAAATAAAATAATATGACAAAATAGACGTTATCAAACTCCCGCAGACTTGAACCTTTGTTCGTTCTCGAGCAAGACTAGAACTAAGCAAGAGAGAAGTTAGACAACAACCGGAAACTAGCACAATCAACTCGAAAAGTCAGCCACCCTACGCAACAACGCGTGACACGAACATAGATCTAAGCACACCGAATTTAGAACCCTATCTACCTAAAGCCACTAGCCATGCAATCCTACACATATCCTACGTTCATTTTACTAAGCCCTAGACAACATCCAAGCGTTCTCCATACATATTCTAATGCGCAAACAGTTCGATACCATTCCTTAAAAAAAATTCTTCTTTTTCGGTTCTCTTTTTGTTCTTTTCGGTTTTCACACATTTTTTTGTATATTCGCACTCGGTTTCTAGGACGTCGGAGTTGAAGAGGACAACCTTGTACTTAGACCCAGATTGCCAATTGCCACACTCATAAGGTCTTGTAACCTTAGCGGAGTGAAGAGGTTGCATCATTGCTGATTTTTTTCTTTTTAGTAATTATTGTGAATATGCATCGACTCTAAACCTTAAAACGTAGAAAAATTGCCTCGACCCACCACTTAGACTCAAACCATCAATATTGATGCACTCATTTCAATGTAGGGCTGAAAAAGTTACACAACTTATTCTATTGACAGTGGAGTGTAAGTGCGTAGAAATATAATGATCGAAACAAAACAAAGAATGAAAGGTATGCTCGGAAATATAAGTGCTTGGGATTGAAGCCTAATAGGAGGAATACAACTATAGGCTATGGATTCATGCATGACCACTAACTAATCGATATCTAAAGGTATGTTTCAGCAAACCTAGATTTGTTCCCGATTCGATAAAGTTTCACAAAGGTGAGTAAAGTTCGAAATTTTCCGTACTAGATATCCGTCCGTCTAATCCTAACAAAACTACGTAAAAGCAAAAATAAATGAAGAACTTAACATCTAAATTCTAATCACAGTCATGACATTCAAAGAATACCCCCACAGACTTGAATGGAACACCGTCCCGGTATTCAAAACCTAAGAGAAGGACTAACATGCAAAAACTCGGGGACAAATACGATAGATAGGAACGTGTGCATCTGATGTGTGCTTGCTGTCCCGAGTTGATGCAGCTGGGTGTGCGCGGCTTTCCTTATGCTGTGGATGAATTCGAAGTGAAAAACCTGTAACAAAAGACATACAATCCGAAGGAGACAGTACGATACATCGGGGTTGTTGGTAAGGAGCATGCTTGTGAAAAGAATAAGAGTTGGATTCTAAAAAAACTAAAAACGAAATAACTAAAAGGATATAGGCTTAGGTTGCCTCCCAAGAAGCACTTGTTTAAGGTCACAAGCCTGACCAAAACATGCTACTCATTAGGTGGACGTCCTCGATGTCGCCGTGTACGTAACGTCTCGTGTGCATAGTGTGCTCGATTGGGTATAGCACGTGGATAAGTTGATTCCTTGAATGATCAGTCATATCCTCCCTAAACTCAGTCGTGTTGTTACCTATGTTGGGGCTAGATTGTACTGTCCAAAGAATTTGGTCAAGCTGCCTATAAGTCCGGTTGTGCAGTCCATGAAACCGGTTAGGCGTTTGTCTCTCGTTTCTTATAACGTCTCTGGAATTTTTTGGTGCGTGAACCCTTGTGGTAAAGGCTTCATCTTGACCTTGGGTGTCTTATCAATGCCCCAGTTAGATGCTCGACGCTTGGCGTGACTGTTAGGCATCTCGGGAGTGGTTGAACTTGCGGTACCTACTGTTTGACACGCGATGGAATCTGCCTTGGATGCGCGGAGGTTTGCACACTGATTTAGGATGTTTTCTTGATTCGAATTGATGTCCAATCAAGCTGTGCTTATGTGTTTTTGAGTTTATTACTCCTCTTGATAAGTATTATCCGAAATTCCACCATTAGCCTGGGTTACGAACTGTTTAACTTGGATCGCACAGAAATCTGCTCGGAGTGCGTCTAGCTCGGTGTTTGAAATCTCCTTCGTCTTTTCAAAGTCCAGCAGCTTAGTATAGTATGTTGCGTCGTTCGAGTCTTTATACACTTCATGCGAGTTGACTTTTTGTTACGATAAATTGACGAACCAGAAACTAACTTTTTGGAACCGGTACCCGATTATTTCATTTCATGATGTTAGCAATGTATCCAGACTAATACCAATCCAACCCTTCAAAGTCCGAGTGGCCCCCTGAGGATGCGGGCAGAAATACGCCAAGATTCTTTAGATACAGTAGAAATAGACTGAATTACCTGCGATGCTTAAAGAGCCAACTCAAGGGAATCCATATTCACGAACTCGTCATAGAATTCTTCGGCTAGTCTCTCTAGCACGTCGATGTGGAATACCGAATCCACCCTACAAGGCTGCTTGAGTGTGTCGTTCAGATTGAACTCCACTTCTTCATATCCGAATTTAAGTGTGAGTCTACCTTCAGCACAATGTATGATTGTCTTTGTCGTATTTACAAACGGCCTACCTATAATAATTGGGATTTTCTTGTCCTCCTCCATATCCAAGACCACGAAATCGATCGGGACAAAGAAATCGACCGGGACGAAGAATTTCCCAACTTGTAAAGACGCATCTTCCAGCATGCCCTCGGGTATTCTAACACTTCGATCAGCCATGGTGAGCACTATTCGTGTAGGTTTAAGATCGAACCACTCCCTAAGATCCAATTTTTCGTATAACTGCAACGGCAGCGCGCTCACGCTTGCTCCGACATCAATTAGTGCATGATTAATTTCATAAGCACATATTTTACAAGGGAACATGAATATACCTGGATCGGACATCTTCTTGGGTAGGTTTTGCTGCAGCATCGAGTTCGTCACCATGATAGTTTCCATCTCTACGTCTGGTTTGTTCGCAAGCACCTCCTTCAAGAACTTAGCGTTTGAAGGCAGTTTCTTCAACGCTTCGTGAAATTGAATGGTGATATGCATCTTCTTTTAACATCTCAACAAACTTAGCAAATTGAGCATCCTCGTTCTTTTTGCATTGACGTTGAGGAAACGGCAGACGAGGCGGTCTTGGATCGGGTTTTACGTATTTCGGCTCCTCCGCTTCGGGTTTCTTTTTGTGCTCTTCAATGTTACTGCCCTTTTCCACTATTGTACTGGACGGTTCACCTTTGTCAAATGTCGAGGGATTGGTCTGATCCATCAGTCTCTTACATTGACGTTGTGGGAATGGCAGAGGAGGCAGTCTTGGTTCGGGTTTCACGTATTTTGGCTCTTCTTCCTCCTCGGTTTTCTTTTTATGCTTTTCATCGTTGGTGCCCTTTTCCACTACAGTACTAGTTTATTCACCCCTTTCAAACATCAAAGGATCGGGATGATCCACCATCTTACCACTCCGTAGATATATGGCGTTGACGTGCTCACGAGGATTTGCTTCCGGTCTCCCCGGTAGAACACCTTGTGGTCGTGATGCCCCTTGTGCAAGTTGTGCAACTTGCGTCTCCAATTTTCTAAGGTGAGTTTGGATGCCATCCATCTGCTTCTTGGCGCTCTCTTGTTCCGCTTTCACTCCCATCAACAAGTTGTTTTGATTTTCTTGGAATCGTAGGAGACGAGTGAACGTCGCGTTGAAGTCGGGGACTGCTTTGTGTTTATTTGGTTGTGGCTGAGGCGCATATGACTGATAGATCTGATTTTGGGGCTGCATCATTGGCTGAAAATCTTGATTTTGATGCAGCACCCGCGGTTAAAAATTCTCTGATTGTTGTTACGTATTAAAGGCACCATCGGAGTTCTTGTAGGAGAGGTTAGGGTGATTCCTCCATCCGGAATTATATGTGTTTCCCAAAGGTTGGTTGTAGCTTACATAATTCAATTCCTCATACCCTTGAACCCCTTTTTCCTCGAATTGCTCCGAATAATGAGGACGACACGACTCAGATAGGAGATTGTAGATCCCTGCGATTTGGTCTTTCATCTTGGCTAAACCGGCGTGTAGAGAATGCGTCTCGTTCAAGTTAGCCACGCTTGCTGGAACATTTCGATTATAATCTCCATCGGCATTGATGCCTTCATCTATCATACGATTGATTAGGTCCTCGATCTGTGGAAACATGAGGTTGCTCAGAGAACCTCCAGCTGCGGCTATGATCAGAATTCTCGTGTTGTCTATGAGTCCTTGGAGAAAGTTGTGTATAAGATAGCTCTGATATATGCCGTGATGCGGGCAAAGGCGTTGGTAGCCTTTGAAACGTTCCCACGCTTCGTATAAACTCTCTGCTGCTCCTTGGACGAATGTGTTGATTTGATTCTTGGCGAGCTGAGCTTTACATTGAGGGAATAACCACGTCCTGAAATTTTCTTCTAGCTGTTCCCATGATTGTATAGAATTCTCCGGTTGACAATACAACCAGTCTTGTGCTTTATCCTTCACTGAGAATGGGAAGGCAGCAAGCATGACGTCTTCATCCGAGATTCCTTCTCCGATTGTGATGGTTTTTCAAAGCATCTTAAAATCACTAAGATATTGATTTGGATCCTCGGTGGATCTCCCTTTGAATGTTGCGTTACCAAGCATTTGAATGAATGCTGGTTATAATTTGACGCCGGCATCCGTTCTAACGTTGCAAGACAAGAGTTGCGTATGTCTAGGCGCCATGTAGGTCCCATAGGTTAACTCGGCTGGAATTTGTGGCGCATTTAGGATGCGACGTTCTACCATTTGTTTGGTCTTGCATGATAAAGTACCTCACATAATGGAACCACAAGAAACGGTTAGGCTCTGAAAGGTAAAAACATTTGATTCAAGAAAAACGAAGAAAATAAAATAAAACAACACACTAAAAATGAATAAGACTCCGGAAAGGACTATGTCCCAATCCAAAAGTATCCTAACTCTAAAGCCGTAATCAATTCCCCGTCAACGGCGCCAAAATCTTGATGTGGTTAATCTCAAGTAATAAATACCTAGACTAACGCTTCTGCAAGAATATGGATCGAATAGTACAAGAGTCGAATACGAGGAATCAATGCAACTCTAAATCTAGAAAAATCGGTATGGAGATTGCTTGGACGTTATCTAGGGTAGTGAAGTAGACTTAGATTTTAGGAAGATTTCATGGCTCAGCACTTTCGGTAGATATAGGGCTATACTCGGTACGCTTAGGCTTTTATCCATGTGACGCGCTGAAATGCAAAAGTGGCTAATACTTCGGAAATTTTGAGCTAGTATCCATTGTTATTAGATTCTTCTAAGGCTAGACTCTAGTTTTGTTTGAGGACAAACAAAGGTTTAGGTCTGGGGGAGTTTGATAACACTGAAAGTGTATCATATTTAGGATAGGTTTTTGTATCATTTTTCAAAATGAAGGATTCCTGTTAAAAACCACAAGATTTGAAGGAAAATCTACTCAGAGCCGAGACCGAGCTCCAGAACCCAAAGGAACACCCGAGCAACGCGCGGAAAAGAGGAATATCAAGATCACAAGGGTGCCCGGTCGGGCACTATTCTCCACCCGCTCGGGTAAAGTCTACGGGGTTTGTCCATGCAAGAATACACGACCGGGCACATGAACAAGGAGATCGGGTAACATCTACCCGATCGGGCAACAATTGAATACCCGCCCGGGCGGTTACTCGTCAATCTGCCCCGCAAGTTTACGCGACTCGGGCTCCTCGACCACACGATCGGGTGACCACTACCCGATCGGGCGCAACGCTCAACACGGTCGGGCAAGCCTTTACCCGACCGGGTAACACCACTACCCGAGCGGGCCGCGCGATCCGCAACAACCTAGATCTAAGTTTCAAACGAGCAAATAAAAGGAAAGGAAGATATCTAGGGCAAAGGGGGGTGACGAACAAGGAAAGAAAGCACTGGAGAACATTTGGGAAAGCTCGGGAAGCATCGGAGAAGAAGAGAAGCACCGTCCCGTACACCGGTAACGCATTAGGGAAGGTCGAGGCATCGAGTTCCTTAGGGTTTTATCATGTATTGGATTATGTTATCTTCTGTTTCCATTCATTCCATGAGTGAGTAGAGTCCCTACTGCGGGTAGGGTTATCGGAATTGTTTGTATGAACGATGATTCTCTTTAATTCTTAGTTTTATGATTTTTACTCTTGATTTACGGTTCTATGCTTAGCAATATCAATCTTATGTTAGTGCTGACCGCTCAACAACAATGGATATCGAACCTTGCTGGAAGGTTAAGGAACGAATCCGGTCCGCTAAGTAGTAGATTAAGTTTTGGCTAATGAGAATCTGACCGGTCGGTTAGCCAACTTAGGGATAGTGATTGCGGTCTTAATGCTGCCATGGTACGTGTTAATCGGCTGTCGGAAGGCAGGGTTGCATGTATCCATGGTTAGGAGGTTTAGGCTCGGAAGAATCACTCCTCGACAGTAGAGCATGAATTTCCCGTCGTCAAGAGTAGGTTGTAGATCTATGATCTTTAGTCGTTCATGTATGCAATATCCGGTATCCCGTACACCCGTAGTATTCATCATATCTAGTTCATCTTTACCTTCGTTTCGTTGTCTCCATTAGGTTAGATTTAGGACCCTTAGAACCACATCCTTTCATATCACCTTTCTTCCTAGTTTAGTTTTGTTCTTAGTTTAGCTATATTAGTCCCTGAGATTGACCCGTGTACTACAAGATCCGTATACTTGCGGTGAAGTGGACTAGGTTAATTATAACTCGCGTTTCCACACGTCAAGTTTTTGGCGCCGTTGCCGGGGACTAAAAACGGCTTAGATTAGGAATAGCTAGATTAGGATCTAGTCCTTTCCGGAGTCTTATTTGTTTCTTGCATTTTGTTTTTGTTTTCCTATAGAGTCAAGAAAAAAAATGAAAAAAATATATATATCTTTACCTCACAGAGCTTGATGTGCGTTATATCAAGTAATAAAAACCTAGACTAACGCTTCCGCAAGAATACGGATCGTGTAGTAACTAGGGTCGAACACAAGGAGCTAATGCGACTAAAGAGCTACTAAACTAATTGAATAGACGTGTGATATGACTAGAGTTGGAATTGTGGTTAAGCTAAGCTAAACTAAATCGAAGAGAAAATACTTATGGCTAAGCACCATGGGTGTCGAGAATTTGCCTAGTGATGTAACGAAGTTTCAAAAGGATAATTGGTCTAGGTACTATCATGGATTTAGGGAATTCAAGCTCTCCTATAGGAACTGACTGGCGTAGACTTGTCCACTATCTAGCATGCATATACCAATGTATCCATTGCGTATCTTACATGCATAGACGCATTATGGCCGCTATCCTAATCCCTAGATTAAGTCGATTGACCTGGCGTAGATTCTAAACCGGCTAACCCTAAATCATGGCTAAGTTCCGAAACCTAATGCCCTGGCGTTGGTTTATTAGGCTTCTAAGATCATTCAATCAAGTGGCGTACAGGTAGAGAAAGCATTAAGAACAGCCATGAAATCTAAAAACATGATAGATACCAAATTCATTCATTCAAGTGGCGTACAGGTAATGAAAGCATTAAGTACCACCATTCATTAAGCATAGACTTCGTTACAACATGGCAAATCACTCTAACCCATGGCAAAGGATCTACTCAGACATAGATACAGAAAAGGAAACACAAGAGAAGTCTAGATTCAACATAGTTATGGAAAGAGATAACTCCCTATTCATAAACCGATGTCTTCGGTAGATTCTCCTCGCTCCCGATCCGTAGATACGTCTTTTCTTCCTTCTTCTCCTTGCTCTAATGTCTCTCTATCTCCTCTGATCTCCTCTGGTTCGAATTCCCTCTTTCAGATCTGATTTATCTTTTAATTTGGCCGTTCTAGATCTTAGGAAAGTTTGTTGAGAATCAAGGACCCGAGCGGGCATGTCGTTTACCCGCTCGTGCAAGACCTTTGCCCGACCGTGCACACACAAATGAGCCCGAGCGGGCACCATACCCGATCGTGTGCTTCATCAGCCCGAGTCGTGTAGACCTACGGGGTTTTCTTGACATGAATGAGCCCGAGCGGGCACACCAAATGGACCCGAACGGGCACACCTCCTAGGTCGTGTTCCTTGAGTGCCCGAGTCGTGTAAAGCTACGGGGATATTTGGTAGCAATCAACCCGACCGGGCACTCCCAATCCACCCGAGCGGGCATGACTTGAGGTGTTATTTCCGCTCCTTTCGCTCGGTGTTTGAGTGCTCACTTCCATCCGTCGCCTCGCACAAGTTGAACCTACGTTTCCGGGGTTAGATTGCCAAAAGCACTCGTGTTTCTTCTCGTGTCTTCGTTTCCTACGCAAAACACGAAATGTGGATAAAGTCTCCGAATATACTCAATAAATGAATGAAATATGAATAATCTACTCTAAACGAGACCTAAGAATGATATAAAAACTATAACGGATTGCGTGTTATCAAACTCCCCCGGACTTAACCTTTTGCTCGTCCTCGAGCAAACCTAAAGTCGAGTCATAGAAGAATTAAACAACAATGGATACTAACATAAACTTATCAAAGAATTAGCCATTACGCAAAACAACGCGTCACATGAATGCAAGCCTAAGCGTACCAAGTTCAGACTTCTATCAACCGAAAGTCTTAAACTATGCAATTCTACCAATGACCCTAGCTAGTCCATGCTCCTAAACAACGTCCAAGCGCTCTCCATACCAACTCTCCTAAGCTTGAGATATCATTGAATTTACATTCTCGTTCTTATTCCTCTTTTTTTATTCTTTTTCTTTCTTCTTTTCTATGGTTCCACGCTTAGTTCCTAGGACGTCGAAGTCGAAGAGGTTGGCTTTCTACTTAGACCCAGGCTGCCTATGGCACACTCATAAGGTTTCTCAACCTTAGCGGAGTGAAGAGATGCGTCATTCCTTTTTTATTTTTTTTATTGTTTTTTTCATTTTT
>CM071863.1:25702090-25716701 GCA_036759665.1 Gynandropsis gynandra | reverse complement strand
CTGGGTCTAAGTAGAAAGCTACCCTCTTCGACTTCGACGTCCTAGGAAGAAAGCGTGTATCTAGGTGCGAAGAAAAAAAAATTTGAATAAGAACGAGAAAAGAAAATTCAAATGATATCAAGAGCTTAGAAAAATCGGTATGGAGATTGCTTGGACGTTATCTAGGGTAGTGAAGTAGACTTAGATTTTAGGAAGATTTCATGGCTCAGCACTTTCGGTAGATATAGGGCTATACTTGGTACGCTTAGGCTTTTATCCATTTGACGCGCTGAAATGCAAAAGTGGCTAATACTTCGGAAATCTTGAGCTAGTATCCATTGTTATTAGATTCTTCTAAGGCTAGACTCTAGTTTTGTTTGAGGACAAACAAAGGTTTAGGTCTGGGGGAGTTTGATAACACTGAAAGTGTATCATTATTAGGATAGGTTTTTACATCATTTTCGCATGATTCTTACATCGTCTACATACTTATCCGATTCTATTTTGAGCTTCATACACCCGTTTTATTGGTTTTCAGGTTTATAGGCGACAAGGCCTAAATGAGATCAAAATGAAGGATTCCTGTCAAAAACCACAAGATCTGAAGGAAAATCTACTCAGAGCCGAGACCGAGCTCCAGAACCCAAAGGAACACCCGAGCAACGAGCGGAAAAGAGAGATTTCAAGGATACAAGGGTGCCCGACCGGGCACTATTCTCCACCCGCTCGGGTAAAGTCCACGGGGTTTGTTCATGCAAGATTACACGACCGGGCACATGAACAAGGAGATCGGGTGATAACTACCCGATCGGGCGTGTTCTGGATACCCGCTCGGGCAATCAGCCATCCATTCTGCCCCGAAAGTTTACGCGACTCGGGCCCCTCAACCACGCGATCGGGTGACCACTACCCGATCGGGCGCAACGCTCAACACGGTCGGGCAAGGCTTTACCCGACCGGGTAACATCACTACCCGAGCGGGCCGCGCGATCCGCAACAACCTAGATCTAAGTTTCAAACGAGCTAATAAAAGGGAGAGAATGGATCTAGGGCAAAAGGGGGGCGACGAACAGGAAAAGAAAACATTGGAGAACATCTGGGAAAGCTCGGGAAGCATCGGAGAAGAAGAGAAGCACCGTCCCGTACACCGGTAACGCATTAGGGAAGGTCGAGGCATCGAGTTCCTTAGGGTTTTATCATGTATTGGATTATGTCATCTTCTGTTTTCATGTATTCCATGAGTGAGTAGAGTCCCTACTGCGGGTAGGGTTATCGGATTTGTATGTATGAACGATGATCTTCTTTAATGCTTAGTTTTATGATTTTTACTCTTGATTTACGGTTCTATGCTTAGCAATATCAATCATATGTTAGTGCTGACCGCTCAACAACAATGGATATCGAACCTTGCTGGAAGGTTAAGGAACGAATCCGGTCCGCTAAGTAGTAGATTAAGTCTTGGCTAATGAGAATCTGACCGGTCGGTTAGCCAACTTAGGGATAGTGATTGCGGTCTTAATGCTGCCATGGTACGTGTTAATCGGCTGTCGGAAGGCAGGGTTGCATGTATCCATGGTTAGGGGGTTTAGGCTCGGAAGAATCACTCCTCGACAATAGAGCATGAATTTCCCGTCGTCAAGAGTAGGTTGTAGATCTATGATCTTTAGTCGTTCATGTATGCGATATCCGGTATCCCGTACACCCGTAGTATTCATCATATCTAGTTCATCTTTACCTTCGTTTCGTTGTCACCATTAGGTTAGATTTAGGACCATTAGAACCATATCCCCTCCTATCACTTTTCTTCCTAGTTTAGTTTTGTTCTTAGTTTAGCTATATTAGTCCCTGAGATCGACCCTGGTACTACAAGATCCGTATACTTGCGGTGAAGTGGACTAGGTTAATTATAACTCGCGTTTCCACACGTCATAGGACGTGTAAAATGAATAAGTGTGTTGAATGCAAATGAACTTAAACTAACTAACGAACTATCGGATTAAACTCAATGAACTAAACACCACAGGTTTCGAGAGACGCACGATGATGCAACGAAGTTCTAACAAGATCATGGTCTTAGATATTATCACGAGTTCGGGAAATTCAAGCTCTTTTCTAGGGAATGACTCTCCCGATGCCTAAAGAGTGCTCCGCGCAGGCTGATGTTTGTCATGAAGACCTGTGAGCGCTTAGGACCTCCTTGAGTCGTGCCCAGCATCCTGGAGGTTGTAGCCGGCGCGGGCTAGGTGAATGCCCCGTGTGGGCTGTGTTAGTCCTCGCCGATACTCGTCCCGTTTGCTCCGTTATAATCCTCATCGTTAGTACTTTGTCCCGTGTACGTCCTTTAGCTCTAAAATGAACAAAATACGCATTAAAACCTGTAAGAACACGAAAACCCGAAAACGGATACAAAATCATACATAAACATCACATCTATATCGTAAACATCTGTAAAATCGTGCAAGAAATACATATAAAAAATGAAACGATCACCTGCGGAGGTTCTCTTCATGACCTCCCATTCACTGCTACTGAGACCAAGATTGAGAAGATGGCCGAGGGAAGAAACATCATGAAGGGAGAATATAATCGTCGGACGGCAGCCCAGGGAACGGACAACGAGGTGCTTGCATTGCGTGCTGAGCTCGCCGAGATGAAATTGCAAATGGTAAACATGTACCAAGCGTCTCCCGATTCTCACGGATTTTAGGATGTTGCAGATGCGAATTACGTTGCCTACAACCCTTATTCCAACACCTACAATCTGGGCTGGAAGAATCAGCTGAATCTATCATACAAGAACATCGACAACGTCTTGAACCCCTTACAAGCAAGCTACCAGCCGAAGCCGTTGCAAAGCAATTCGTAAAACCAGAATTTTCAGCCTAGAGCGCAAGGGTATCAGCCTAGAGGACTACCAGCCCCACTTTAGCAACAAGAGGGTAACAATGAGATCATGTCTATGTTTGCTCAGGTTATACAAGGACGGAAAGATTAATATGCCGAGCTGAAAAGTGCAAGACGAGATCAAGAGGACATTAAGAAGCAAATTAGGAAAATTTAGATGCATTTGAAAATCCTAGACACCCAAGTCGCACAGCTTACAGCGAGCGCTTCTAATCCGCGAGGAATTCTACCGGCAAAACCTGAACCGAATCCCCATGAGCATTGCAATGCTATTATGTCGAAGAGCGGGACAGAACTTGCGGATGTCGAACCCCAAATTTGTAAAGAGTGCTTAATGTCTTCACGGTGCCTAGCGACACCGAGCAACATAAGGAAGCACGAGACGAGGAGGAAGAAGAACTGATTTATGTGGCACCGCCACCAAGACATTCTCCACTTCCATTTCCCGGTCGCCAATTGAGACGAGCTGATGATTTTCAATTTGTCAAGTTCGCAGCAAGGTTGAAGAAAATGGAGATCTCTATATCCTTCCACGAGGCAATCATGCAAATTCCTTGCTATGCTAAGTTCCTTAAGTATATCCTCGCCGAGAAACGTATACTGGAAGAGGAGATGGTGATCGTCATCGCTGCGACACATGCCAATATCCAACATGGGGTGGCACAGAAATTACCCGACCCAGGTACCTTCGCCATCCCCTGTAAGCTCGGAACCGTTAGTATCCACAACGCCTTCTGTGACTTAAGAGCTAGTGTCAGCATCATGCCACTTTCATTGTGCGAGAAATTGAACATGGGAGAGATGAAATCTACGAAGATGGTACAACAGATGGCTGATCGTTTGGTGAAACACCCGATAGGTATTGTGGAGGATGTACCTCTTAAGGTAGACGATTACTATGTTCCCGTTGATTTTGTGGTTTTGGATATGAATGAAGATGAAAGAACACCTATTATTTTGGGAAGACCATTACTCAATACCGCCGAAGCAATCATCGACGTTAGAGTGGGGAAAATAACAATGAAGATAGGGGAAGAGACTATAGAGTTCGAGCTGAACAAGAACCTCAAAAAACCATTCGTAGTAGAGCATGTGTTCTCTGTGGATGTTTTAGAAAATTTGGCAGATGAAATGCTTGAAGAGTTGATTAACTTTGAAGACATGAGTGACCCACTAGAAGAAGCTCCCACGGCTAGAGATACAAATCAAGACGTTGACCACGGGCATGAACAAGCTTCGAGACCTTCGGAGGAAACACTGAGCAATGGAACAGTGGAGCGGCCAACTAATTTGATGGCCTGCCTCATCAAACTACCCCTTGACCATACTGAGCACCTCCATTTGAGAGCAGCACGATCGGGCAACACAGCAGCCCGACCCTTGCATTGCTCTCGGCTCCCATTTGCAGGAGCAACAACACGTTGATCAGAGCAAGGAGCACGACCAGGTGCCCTGATGTGCGTTATATCAAGTGATAAAACCTAGACTAACGCTTCCGCAAGAATACGGATCGTGTAGTAACTAGGGTCGAACACAAGGAATTGATGCGACTTATAAGCTATTGAACTAATGGAATAGACGTGTAGGGTGACTAAAGATGGAATTGTGATTGAGCTAAACTAAACTAAATCGAAGAGATAAAACTTATGGCTAAGCACCATGGGTGTCGAGAGTTTGCATAATGATGTAACGAAGTTCTAAAAGGATAATTGGTCTAAGGTACTATCATGAGTTCAGGGAATTCAAGCTCTCCTATAGGAACTGACTGGCGTAGACTTGTCCACTATCTAGCATGCATATACCAATGTATCCATTGTGCATCTCATAGCAAATCTCTCTAACACATGGCAAAGGATCTACTCAGACATGAATACAGAAAAGGAAACACAAGAGAAGTCTAAGTTCGACATAGATAGAGAAAGAGATGAATCCCTATTCATAAACCGATGTCTTCGGTAGATTCTCCTTGCTCCCAATCCGTAGATCCGTCTTTTCTTCCGTCTTCCTTTTGCCCTAATGTCTCTGAATCTCCTCTCACCCAATCTGGTTCGAAAACTCCTTTTTCAGATCTGATTTCCCCTTAATTTGGTTGTTCTAAAACTTAGGATTTAGTTGAGAGAAACAAGGCCCGAGCGGGCATGTCCTCTACCCGCTCGTGCAGGCCACTTACCCGACCGTGTGCCCTCCTTCCAGCCCGAGCGGGCACCATGCCCGATCGTGTGATTCTTGAGCCCGAGTCGTGCAAACCTACGAGGATTTCTTATCATCAGCAGGCCCGAGCGGGCACTCCAATTGCACCCGAGCGGGCACTCCATCATTGGTCGTGTACCTTGAGTGCCCGAGTCGTGTAAAGCTACGGGGGTAATTGACAGCAATTAGCCCGGTCGTGCACTCCAATTCCGCCCGAGCGGGCACTCTTGAAATGTTGTTTCGCTCCCTTCGCTCGGTGTTTGAGTGTTCACTTTCAGTCCATGGCCTTGCACAAGTCGAACCTTGTTACTCAACTACGTTTTCGGGGTTAGATTGCCATAATCACTCGTGTTTCTCCTCATGTCTTCGTTTCCTACGCAAAACACGAAATGTAGATAAAGTATTCGAATATACTCGATAAGTGAATGAAATCTAAAGAATCTACTCTAAACTAGACCTAAGAATGATATAAAAACTACAACGGAATACGTGTTATCACGCCCCCCCAAGACACCAGCACGATCGGGCACATGCTCAGCCCGACCCGTGCGTTGCTCACGGCTCCAACTGACACATCAACACGCACAACTTGCAGAGTAAGGAGCACGACTGGGCGGCCCCTTCATATTACAGTACGATCGGGCAGAACACAAGCTCGACCCTACGTACTTCTCGGCCAAAAGTAGCAGGAAAAGATGTCCGACTGATTAGACACGTCCACCCGACCGGGCACATACCAGCAAGCCAAGCACGACCGGGCATAGGTTGAGCCCCATTCGTGCAACATTCTCGGCCAAAACCAGCAACGCATATCCGAAAACTAAGCATGACATGCTCGACCAAACGCTCAACTTGAACTGCAACATGACCGGGCAGGAGAAGACCATTAGAGATCTGGCTAATCTCGCAAGGCGGATGACCAATCCAACTGCCATACCCGAACGAAGGACACGATGCAAGAGACATCGCACATGAAGACGATGACGTCCACCTCGATGGTGATAAGGAGAGCATTTGGTCAAGCTCGGGACCTTAAAAAGCGCTTACCGGGAGGCAACCCGACATTCGCAGTTTCATTTTATTTTCAGGACCTATTCTTATTCTTTTGGCATTGATGTACTCAGTGAGCTATTACGTTATATTTTCTCCTTTGGATTGTGTGATTCTTTTTCGCAGGTTTTTCGACGTCGATTTTCAACCCTTAATGAGGAGATGCGTACAACGTCCAGCCGCATCACCAACTCGAGACAGCAAGATACAAAAGGTGCACACGTTCTAACCTTTCTATTCCCATGTTTTAGTGTGCGAGATTTTCTCTTAGGTCTTGAACGCCGAGACGGTGTTCCATTCAAGTCTGGGGGAGTACTCGTCGAGTAACATGCATGTGATTAGGATTAGATGTTAAGTTTTTTTAGGAATAAACAAAGGGATATGATAACACTGAAAGTGTATCATTATTAGGATAGGTTTTTACATCATTTTCGCATGATTCTTACATCGTCTACATACTAATCCGATTCTATTTTGAGCTTCACACACCCGTTTTATTGGTTTTCAGGTTTCTAGGCGACAAGGCCTAAATGAGATCAATATGAAGGATTCCTGTCAAAAACCACAAGATTTGAAGGAAAATCTACTCAGAGCTCGAGACCGAGCTCCAGAACCCAAAGGAACACCCGAGCAACGAGCGGAAAAGAGGAATATCAAGATCACAAGGGTGCCCGGTCGGGCACTATTCCCGAGCGGGCCGCGTAATCCGTAACAACCTAGATCTAAGTTTCAAACGAGCAAATAAAAGGAAAGGAATAGATCTAGGGCAAAGGGGGCGACGAACAGGGAAAGAAAAGACTGGAGAACATCTGGGAAAGCTCGGGAAGCATCGGAGAAGAAGAGAAGCACCAATCCGTACACCGGTAACGCATTAGGGAAGGTCGAGGCATCGAGTTCCTTAGGGTTTTATCATGTATTGGGCTGTGTTATCTTCTGTTTTCATGTATTCCATGAGTGAGTAGAGTCCCTACTGCGGGTAGGGTTATCGGATTTGTATGTATGAACGATGATCTTCTTTAATGCTTAGTTTTATGATTTTTACTCTTGATTTACGGTTCTATGGTTAGCAATATCAATCATATGTTAGTGCTGACCGCTCAACAACAATGGATGTCGAACCTTGCTGGAAGGTTAAGGAACGAATCCGGTCCGCTAAGTAGTAGATTAAGCCTTGGCTAATGAGAATCTGACCGGTTGGTTAGCCAACTTAGGGATAGTGATTGCGGTCTTAATGCTGCCATGGTACGTGTTAATCGGCTGTCGGAAGGCAGGGTTGCATGTATCCATGGTTAGGAGGTTTAGGCTCGGAAGAATCACTCCTCGACCGTAGAGCATGAATTTCCCGTTGTCGAGAGTAGGTTGTAGATCTATGATCTTTAGTCGTTCGTGTATGCAATATCCGGTATCCCGTACACCCGTAGTATTCATCATATCTAGTTCATCTTTACCCTCGTTCCGTTGTCTCCATTAGGATAGATTTAGGACCATTAGAACCATATCCCCTCCTATCACCTTTCTTCCTAGTTTAGTTTTGTTCTTAGTTTAGTTGTATTAGTCCCTGAGATCGACCCTGGTACTACAAGATCCGTATACTTGCAGTGAAGTGGACTAGGTTAATTATAACTCGCGTTTCCACACATCAGGATACCTAACATGAATTTTCGAGCTTTACTCAGTATTGTGCGACCTTGTCGAATCATGAACAATAGTCTAGATTTGCTAAGAAAATCTTTTGGATATAGATTAGTCTAGTAGTTGTGCATGAAACCATGATCTATAGGTGTATTTCACCTCCTAGGATTTAGTCCCAAGTATACATATCTCAGTGTATATCATTCATTCTTTGCTTGGTTAGATATATTTTACCGTTCATTCTCTATGAGTTATTAGATTACACGCGCTTATACTCCGCTATCAATATGGATAAGTTTCTAACTATTTTAGGTTTACATTGACATGAGTACATCGAGATCGATGGTTCGGGTCTAAATGGTGGGATAAGGTGTTAGTCTACGTCCTAAAGGTTAGAGTTGATGCGTAATATTCGTTCTAAAAAATTCTTCAATGATATGTCTCTTCACTCCGCTAAGGTTTCATCTTATAAGTGTGCCAATCGGCAACCTGGGTCTAAGTAGAAAGTAGTCATCCTCTTCAATCTCGATGTCCTAGAAACCAAGCGCAGATTTAAAAAAATGTGGAAACCGAAAGAAAAAATAGGAAAGAAAAGAGAATAAGAATGAGAAAACGATTCTAATGATATCTCACGTAAGCATAGGGGAATTGGTATGGAGATTGCTTGGACATTGTTTAGTGGTAGTGAAGTGACTTAGGTTATTGGTAGGATTGCATGGCTCGTGACTTTTGGTTGATAAAAGTCTGAACTAGGTACGCTTAGGCTTATGTTAATGTGACGTGTTGTTGTGCATGATGATTAATCCTTCGAAATATTTGTGCTAGTATCCATTGTTGTTTAAATCTTCTTGTACTCGACTCTAGGTTTTGCTTGAGGACGAGCAAAGGATAAGTCAAGGGGAGTTTGATAACAAGTAATCCATCATAGTATTTTCATGATTCCTAGGTTTAGTTTTAATTACGATTCATGGACTTTACCGACTTATTGAGTATATTTGAGGACTTATTCTATCACTTTATGTGTTGTGCAAGAAACAAAGATATGTGAAGCAACCACAAGTAATTACGGCAAATCCACCCAAAAACGTGATGAAGTGACCAAAGTGTGAATACAAACACAGCTGGGCTACACAATTGCACGAGCGAGCTGAAGACCCATGCAGCATGATCGGGCAAACTTTGCAGCACGGTCGGATCGAAAGGCCACATGCAAGGTCGAGCTACACACAACGCACGACCGGGGAGGAACCAAACATGCAGCACGGTCGAGCTCAGACTTGTGCACCACCGGGCTGGTGGATGAAGCACATGCACGACCGGGTTTCAACACTTGCACGGTCGGGCTCTTGAGACAGAATAACCCCCTTAGCTTATGCACGGTCTGGGCTTGTTCCATGCTCGGTCGGGCACTCAAGGGGAATGCATGGACAGTCGATTATTTACATGAGTACGGTCGGGCTTGTATGCCAACAACCAAGCGACATACACGGACACTAGAATTTGAACGAGCATGAGTTTTAAAAAAACAAAAAAAAAGGAACAAAAAATGGAACGAACTGAACTAGACGAAAAGAAAGAGGTAGAGCACGGTTGGAGAAGGAGACTTCGGCCACCCGAAGGAGACTTCGGCCACACGAAGGATTCATCCGAGGCCACGCTTGAAGGAATATGGAAGATGAATCCTTACGTTGTTTGTGTTTGTTCCTTATGAATTTCGAGTAGTTCTCTTACCATGGGTTAGGGATGTCATTGTAATGGATTGTTTGGTTCTTTAATGCTTGATTTTGGTTTTGTTCAATCGTATGATTCGATAGGTTGTAGTTGTGCGTAATGCTTACATACTTTGTTGATTTCATGATTGAATGAGACTAGATCTGTTCGGGTGAGATTAGACAAGTTTGAATAAGATTAAAGATTCGTCTAGGCATCGAGAGAGTCAGACTTAAGTCTCGGAATTAGCCTTCGAATGAATTAGATTAATGAGTGTAATTAACTTCGGTTAATCTATTTAGGAACGGTAGAACTCCCATTTTACTTCATGCTTTTAGGATATAAGTTTAGTGCATCCACATGTGAGTACATTTATCTCCTAGATAGTGGATTTAATCACTTTCGTTAATAGAGGTCGAGTTCCAATTGTTTCTGATAGTAGAGGTTAGAGTTCCCTATCGTTCTTCATGCATCTATATGTTCCATACTACATCAAGAGATTAGTCACGTTTATTCCCTAAGTAGAGGATTTAGGCATCGAGAGAGTCATTTCCGATAGTTGAGGTAGAACTCACCACTCGTTCTTCATGCATCTATATATTCCGCGTTGCATCGAGAGGTGAGTGACGCTGATTTCCTAGGTACTGGACAAATATTTTAGTTCTCCATCGATTGATATAACTGATTTCATGTTCTATAGAAACATCCATTGCATATCCTGACATTCCCGAAACCCGTGGTACTCTATCTTGTTGAGTCTAGTCTCGTCAATTGTTATTATCTCTATTTGCCAGATTGATAACCACCTATTGATCGATCTTCTTCTCGAGGATTCTTAGTTCTAGTGATGCGTATCAGAGTTAAATATAACCTAATCTACCCGCAAGTGCACGGCACGTGTGTAGTATTTTAGGTGTCGATCCCACAGAGACTACGCAACACTACCTAAACCCGAACCACGAATCAAACTTGCTAACGAAAGAATGGTGATGAAGAATGAAATACTGAAATGTAAATAAACTACTTAGGTTCTAACGATGAGACAAACGTCCTAGGAAACCGGTTTCACCACAAGACTACCGAAACACACGATCAACCTATCTATCATGCAATCCCAATTAAAGCTATCTAAGGCGGACGATCCTAACATGATATCTACCCTCTCTCAAGGCATAGACATGTGATCTAGACAAACTGCCCCCTACTTTCGTGGCCTAACCTCGTTTGTTCTAAACCTGACTTTCTAGGATTAGAATTCTCCTTTCGGTCCTTCTCCTAATCTCTAAGACATGTATTTACGTGGCCTTTGTAAACACAAGTAAATTAAAGAACTCAGATAAAGAATAGATGAACTAAAACGGGAAGATGCATTCAAAATAGATCAAAAGCGGTCTCGGGATAGCCAAGGGCTAATCCCTTCTCCTAGAACAAACGAACTACTCGCTCATGCGTCTGTAAAGAAACATAAACATAGTAGAGAGTCTAAGGAACATAAAAGCCAAACAAAACGGAAGTGGTGGTGCTTGATCTCCAATGCTCCTCGCTTGTCTCCTCGCAAGAATCTGCTCTATCTTCTCCTCAATTGTTCTCTTCTGTAAGCTTGCTGTAATGACGTCTTTTTGCCTCCTTTTAAGCCTCCTAAGTCGGTCCAATTGTTGCCTAAATTGCCCCACGAGTTCCCTTATGTTTTAAGTTAAGTTTACTTAAGTTTTGAGCAGTTTCGGGCCGCGACCCGCTCGGGTAATGAGTGTACCCGCTCGGGTGCGGCTAGGGCAGTTCGTGCGCGTCCGGTGGTGCTGGAATGGTGCCCGATCGGGCATGGCATGTGTGCCCGCTCGGGCACAAGGCAAAATGGTCCTAAATGCTTGCCCGAGTCGTGCTAAATGGTCCACACAATTGGCCGTAGGTTTTGCCCGATCGTGCAAGGGTTGTGCCCGACCGGGTGAGGCTTTTCCATGCTCAATCTCGTCCCGTTTGTCCCGTGATGATCCCCAAAGTTGCTCCTTAGCTCCGTGCATGTTCCTTTAGCTCCAAAATGGTCCAAATACGCGTAAAAACCTGTAAGAACATGAAAAGCACGAAAGCAAGTAAAACGGATACAGAATCATACGTAAAACATCACATATGTATCAAAAACGTCTCCTAAATCGTGCAAGACATACGTATGAAAACGAGATGATCATCTAGCGCTGCACTGGGTCCCCAGAGTTCGACCCTGCTACTACACGTATCATATACTTGCGGTAGAGTGGTATAGGAAATTAAAACCTTTGATTTCTGATCATCAAGATGATCTGCAACAACTTTCTGCGACCCTTTCCTATCTCGAATCTCAAGGTCAAACTCTTGTAAAAGAAGGATCCATCGGGTAAGGCGTGGTTTGGCGCCCTTCTTTCCTAAGAGGTACTCGAGTGCTGCATGATCCTTGTAGACAATCACCTTTGAACCAACTAGATACGAACTTGTCAATGGCGAAGACGACAGCAAAGATTTCCTTTTCGGTTGTGGCATTGTTGATTTGAGTGTCGTCTAGGGTCTTGCTGGCATAGGAAATGACATGAGAAGCTTTGTCTCTCCGTTGTCCCAAAACCGCTCCAACCGCATAGTCGCTAGCGTCGCACATGATCTCAAATGGTAGGTACCAATCCGGTGGTTGAATGATGGGGACTGAAACTAATGCTCTCTTGATCGTGTTGAATGCGTCGTGGCATTCCTTAGAGAATTCGAACATGACATCCTTGGCCAGCAACTCCATCAACGGTTTTGTGATTTTTGAGAAGTCCATGATGAACCTTCGATAGAAACCAGCGTGCCCTAGAAAACTTCGAATCTCTTTTACCGAAACTGGTGGAGGAAATTTCTCAATCACCTCGATCATAGCCTTGTCCACTTCAATACCCCTCGAAGATATCATGTGACCTAGGACAATCCCTTCCTTCACCATGAAATGGAATTTCTCTCAATTTAATTGAGATTGACCTCTTCGTATCGCTGCAACATTCTAGAAAAGGTTAGCAAGGCAATCATCAAAAGTAGAGCCATAAACGGAAAAATCGTTCATAAAAACTTCCATAATGTGCTCTTGATGCGTTATCAAAGTTAAATAAATAACCTAAACTACCCGCAAGTGCACGACACGTGTGTAGTACTTCAGGTGTCGATCCCACAGGGACTACGCAACACAACCTAAACTCTAACTGTGAATCAAACTTGCCAATGAACGAAATATGGTTTTAAGATGAAATACTAAAAAAAAAAAATAAACAAACTAGTTCTTAAGAATGAGACAAACGTTCCAGGAAACCAGTTTCACCACAAGACTACCGAAACCAACAATCAACTTATCTATAATGAATTCCCAGTCAAGTTATCTAAGGCAGACAATCCTAATACGATATCTACCCTCTCTCGAGGTATAGACACGTGATCTAGTCAAGTTGCCCCCTACTTTCGTGGCTGACACCCTGAACTAAACTCATAAGATATGTGATTCATCTGTTTTACCCTCAACCGCTGCTATCCTACTTTCGTGGCCTAACCTCGGTTGTTCTAAACCTGATCTTCTAGGACTAGAATTCTCCTTTCGGTCCTTCTCCTAACCCCTAACACATGCATCTACGTGGCCTTTGTAAACACAAGTCATTCAAGCTCTCACATAAAGAATAGATAAACGAAAACAGGAAGATGCATTCAAAGATAAATCAAAAGTGGTTCTGGGATAGCCATGGGCTAATCCCTTCTCCTAGAACAAACAAACTACTCGCTCATGCATCCGTAAACAATCATAAACGAAATAGAAGGTCTAAGGAATATGAAAACCAAAAGAAACCGAAGTGTCAAGTAGATCTTCAATTTTCCTCGTAAGTCTCCTTCGCAAGAACCTTCTCCTCTCCCTCGATCAAGAACTGAATAATGAATGAATGAATGTCGATCTATGGCCCCTTTTTCCTCCTTTAAAGTCGTTTTCCTTATTGTATGAGTCCCACTACAAACTTCCATTTGTTTTAAGTCAAATTAACTTATTTTAATTTGCAGGTGACGGTCGCGACCCGCGTGGGCAGAGAAAATGACCCGCTCGGGTACGGCGCGATGAAAAGGAGGCTGCCTGCTCGGGCTCAAGGGGTGCCCGCTCGGGCACAAGGCCTGCCTGCTCGGGCACTTATGCTGCCCGCTCGGGCTCATGCCCCGGGCGGGGTATTTCTCGCCCGACTTGTGCTCATGAAAATGGTCCAAATACGCGTAAAAACCTGTAAGAACATGAAAAGCACGAAAGCAAGTAAAACGGATACGGAATCATACGTAAAACATCACATATGTATCAAAAACGTCTCCTAAATCGTGCATGAAATACGTATGAAAACGAGATGATCAAAATCCCCCAGACTTGAATGTTTGCTTGTCCCTAAGCAAACGTAAACATGGAATACATGGGGTATGAAAATACAAGAATTCCCCTTCTCCTAGAAATACCGCTAAAGTGAACCTAACCAATCAACTAGCACATCGAGAGCAAATTCGGCCTAATCGAGTTTTCAGCCTTAATCCTAAGTCCACCATGGCTACCCATGAGAAAGTAAATCAAAGGAGACTAGACACGCTACCGTAACTCCCTCCACCAGACAAGACTTCAGACTATGCTAAACCTAGGTCAACCGAGGATACTTGTTTCTTTCTTTCCGAGCTTCTTCTTTTTTTCTTTTTCTTTTTCTTCTTTTTGTTTTCTTTTTATGACTTTTTCCTTTTTTTTGTTTTGTTTTCTTTTATTTTTCCATTTTTCTTTTCTTTTCTTTTCTTCTTTTTCTTTGCATACACACTAGGCTTCTAGGACGTCAGATTTGAAGGGATCCAGCCTCTACTTAGACCCAGACTACCGATAACGGTATACTCATGCATCTCGTGTGAGAGTGCAGCGGAGTAGGCGGCTTTTTGTGCCATGCCCTTAGGACGTAGAAAGATGATCGCCAACCCACCACTTAGACCCGAGCCACCGAAGGAGTAACAAGGTCGATGCACTCATATCGATTTTTGATCATGCTTATTAGGCACTATTTCTATCGACAGAGGAGTGTTAGTGTGTGCTTTTCAATCTGCAAAACAAGCTCGATTTTATATGATCCAATAATCCTCAATAGAACAGAAGTAAAGC
>CM071863.1:25677463-25697566 GCA_036759665.1 Gynandropsis gynandra | reverse complement strand
GTCCTGTGGTGCTGGAATGATGCCCGATCGGGCATGGCATGTGTGCCCGCTCGGGCACAAGGCAAAATGGTCGGGAATGCTTGCCCGAGTCGTGCTAAATGGTCCACACAATTGGCCGTAGGTTTTGCCCGATCGTGCAAGGGTTGTGCCCGACCGGGTGAGGCTTTTCCATGCTCAATCTCGTCCCGTTTGTCCCGTGATGATCCCCAAAGTTGCTCCTTAGCTCCGTGCATGTTCCTTTAGCTCCAAAATGGTCCAAATACGCGTAAAAACCTGTAAGAACATGAAAAGCACGAAAGCAAGTAAAACGGATACAGAATCATACGTAAAACATCACATATGTATCAAAAACGTCTCCTAAATCGTGCAAGAAATACGTATGAAAACGAGATGATCATCTTGCGCTGCACTGGGTCCCCAGAGTTCGACCCTGCTACTACACGTATCATATACTTGCGGTAGAGTGGTATAGGAAATTAAAACCTTTAATTTCTGATCATCAAGATGATCTGCAACAACTTTCTGCGACCCTTTCCTATCTCGAATCTCAAGGTCAAACTCTTGTAAAAGAAGGATCCATCGGGTAAGGCGTGGTTTGGCGCCCTTCTTTCCTAAGAGGTACTCGAGTGCTGCATGATCCGTGTAGACAATCACCTTCGAACCAACTAGATACGAACTTGTCAATGGCGAAGACGACAGCAAAGATTTCCTTTTCGGTTGTGGCATTGTTGATTTGAGTGTCGTCTAGGGTCTTGCTGGCATAGGAAATTACATGAGAAGCTTTGTCTCTCCGTTGTCCCAAAACCGCTCAAACCGCATAGTCGCTAGCGTCGCACATGATCTCAAATGGTAGGTTCCAATCCGGTGGTTGAATGATGGGGACTGAAACTAATGCTCTCTTGATCGTGTTGAATGCGTCGTGGCATTCCTTAGAGAATTCGAACATGACATCCTTGGCCAGCAACTCCATCAACGGTTTTGTGATTTTTGAGAAGTCCATGACGAACCTTCGATAGAAACCAGCGTGCCCTAGAAAACTTCGAATCTCTTTTACCGAAACTGGTGGAGGAAATTTCTCAATCACCTCGATCTTAGCCTTGTCCACTTCAATGCCCCTCGAAGATATCATGTGACCTAGGACAATCCCTTCCTTCACCATGAAATGGAATTTCTCTCAATTTAATTGAGATTGACCTCTTCGTATCACTGCAACACTCTAGAAAAGGTTAGCAAGGCAATCATCAAAAGTAGAGCCATAAACGGAAAAATCGTTCATAAAAACTTCCATAATGTGCTCAATCAAATCGCAAAAGATTACCATCATGCAACGCTGTAAAGTTGATGTGTTCTCAAAGTTAAATAAATAACCTAAACTACCCGCAAGTGCACGGCACGTGTGTAGTACTTCAGGTGTCGATCCCACAGAGACTACACAACACAACCTAAACTCTAACTGTGAATCAAACTTGCTAACGTACGAAATATGGTTTGAAGAATGAAATACTAAAAGCAGATAAACAAACTAGTTCTTAAGAATGAGACAAACGTTCCAGGAAACCAGTTTCACCACAAGACTACCGAAACCAACAATCAATCTATCTATCATGCAATCCCAGTCAAGTAATCTAAGGCAGACAATCCTAATACGATATCTACCCTCTCTCGAGGTATAGACACGTGATCTAGTCAAGTTGCCCCCTACTTCCGTGGCTGACACCCTGAATTAAACTCATAAGATATGTGATTCATCTGTTTTACCCTCAACCGCTGCTACCCTACTTTCGTGGCCTAACCTCGGTTGTTCTAAACCTGATCTTCTAGGACTAGAATTCTCCTTTCGGTCCTTCTCCTAACCCCTAACACATGCATCTACGTGGCCTTTGTAAACACAAGTCATTCAAGCTCTCAGATAAAGAATATATAAACGAAAATAGGAAGATGCATTCAAATATAAATCAAAAGTGGTTCCGGGATAGCCATGGGCTAATCCCTTCTCCTAGAAGAATCAAACTACTCGCTCATGCATCCGTAAACAATCATTAACGAAATAGAAGGTCTAAGGAATATGAAAACCAAAAGAAACCGAAGTGTCAAGTAGATCTTCAATTTTCCTCGTAAGTCTCCTTCGCAAGAACCTTCTCCTCTCTCTCGATCAAGAACTGAATAATGAATGAATGAATGTCGATCTATGGCCCCTTTTTCCTCCTTTAAAGTCGTTTTCCTTATTGTATGAGTCCCCCTACAAACTTACATTTGTTTTAAGTCAAATTAACTTATTTTAATTTGCAGGTGACGGTCGCGACCCGCGCGGGCAGAGAAAATGACCCGCTTGGGTACGGCGCGATGAAAAGGAGGCTGCCCGCTCGGGCTCAAGGGGTGCCCGCTCGGGCACAAGGCCTGCCTGCTCGGGCACTTATGCTGCCCGCTCGGGCTCATGCCCCGGGCGGGGTATTTCTCGCCCGACTTGTGCTCAATTTGCTGCCCAAAATCGCCGTAACAAATGCCCGCTCGGGCTAGGGAGTTACCCGAGCGGGTAGTGGCTATTCCATACCGATTCTCGTCTCGTTTGTCCTGTGATGATCCTCGATATTGGTACTTTGTTTCGTGCACGTCCTTTAGCTCCGAAATGAATCGAATACGCATAAAAACCTGTAAGAACATGAAAACACGAAAACAAGTAAAATGGATACGGAATCATACGTAAAGCATCGCGTATATATCATAAACATCTCTGAAATCGTTCAAGAAATACGTATGAAAACGAGATGATCAAAAGTAGCCAGAGTGTTGCAAAGGGCAAACGGCATACATCGGTAAGCAAACATTCCATAAGGACATGTGAATGTCCTCTTTTCTTGGACTTGAGGGTAAAGGGAATCTGAAAGAAACCCGAATACACGTCCAAGTAACGAAAGTAGGCATGATTTGCTAGGTGTTCGAGCATTTGGTCGATGAATGGGAGAGGAAAGTGATCCTTCCTTATGTATTTGTTGAGTACACATCCTCCAGCCTGTGACCGTTCTAGTTGGAATCAGCTCGTTGTTCTCGTTTCGTACTACTGTCATTCCACCTTTCTTGGGCACTACATGCACGAGGCTCACCCATTCGGTGTCGGAGATAGGATATATGATACCTGCATCCAAGCGTTTTAGTATCTCCTTCTTCACTACCTCTTTCAAATTAGGATTCAGTCGCCTTTGTGCTTCAATGGGTGGTATGTGGCCGTCCTTCATGAGTATCCGGAGCATGCACAATGAAGGGCTCAGTCCCTTGATATCATCGATGGTGTATCCAATCACTCTCCTATGCTTTCTCAAACAATCAGATAACTTATTTGTCTCATCTGCATTCAAGTAAGCGTTCACAATAACATGATACATATTATTACAACCAAGGTACTCATACCGAAGAGAAGAAGGAAGAGGTTTAATCTCGAGTTTGGAAGCCTTCTCCACTGCAAAATCAGAATGTGTCTCGAGTGGTATCTCCTCATGTGGGGCGTCCCTTAGTGCTTCAATATCACTCATGAATTCACCATAGACCTCGGCTTCTTCATCTGTAAGTCCTGCAACATTGCAAAACTCGCGTTAGGCATCTTTCAAGAGAATCAGAAATACTTACTCGTTCAAGCGTGTCATTTGCTAACTAATCCAGTAAATTAACTCTAAAGCATGACTCCTTGAAAGAAGGTCTGTTCATGGAGTTTGACTAGTTAAATTCTATCTTCTCATCTCCGGCACATAGAGAGAGCTTTCCTTGTTGTACGTCTATCATGGCACCTGCAGTAGCTAAAAAAGGTCTACAAAGAATAATAGGTACTCTAGAATCTTTTCCTATATCGAGTACAACAATATCAGCGGGTATACAAAGATTACCTACCTTGGTGGAAATATTTTTGACAATTCTCACTGGATATCTTACCAAACGATCCGCGAGTTGTAAAAACATCTTTGTAGGTTTTAGACCTCCGAAGTTCATCCGCTTGAAGACCGTGTGTGGCATAAGGCTCACGCTTGCTCCCAAATCGCATAAAGCTTTGTCTATGTCGATGTTCCCACGGTGCTTGGTATGGAGAAGCTTTCGGAGACTTTTAATTTCGGTGGTAGCTTGTTTTGAAGAATGGCGCTGCATTCCTAAGTGAATGCTACTGTCTCACTCTCATCAATATGCCTCTTATTGGATATGATCTCTTTAAGGAATTTAGCGTATACGAGTATTGGTTGGAGGGCCTCTATGAACGATATGTCGATGTGAAGCTTCTAGAGGATCTCTACAAACTGTTTGTATCTCACTTCATTCTTTTTTCTCACCAATCATCAAGAAAATGGTACAGGAGGTAAATACACCAGTGGAGCAACGTATGGCTTCTCTAAATCTTGTGCGGCTCCCTCCATAATTGCAATGCCCTTTCCTTTGTCCTCTGACTTTCCAGTAGCCTTTTCTTACTCTTTCGGGGGTGGACTCTCAATCACATTACTGCTGCGCAAGGTGATAGCGTTAATGTGCTCTCTCGGGTTAAACAAGTTCTCGGGTTAAACAAGTTGAACGAGTCAGCTTCCATCAAAGTTTCACGTTGAGGACGTCGTTCAATTCAAGTCTAGGTGGAGTAGCTCACGTTTTTCAGGTGATCTCGTTTCATTTTCTTTTGTTTTTCTTAGGATAGTTTTTATTTTTGAGTCCGAGTCGTCCTAGGCACTTGTCCGCTGCCACGTTTTGAGATGAACCTTGAACCTACGATGCTTTAGAAGTTGGCCTTTTCTGTGATATCTTGCATGTTAGAGCTCATTAGTTGGTTGAGGAACGAGTGGGTCGTAAGTCTTTGGGAATCCTAGTGTTATTTATGGGAAGTTAGACGAGTTTGCTAAGCTAGTTTCTTGTTTCTTCTCTCTATCCAAATGATTATAATTTATATTGATGATACTTTATTTTTTTTTCACGAAGATGATTTGATCGTATGAGTTGAGCTTGTTTTGCAGAATAAGAGCGCACACTAACACTCCGCTATTGATATAAATAACGCCTAAAAGCATGATCTAAAATTGATATGAGTGCATCGACCTTGATACTTTTTCGATGGTTCGAGTCTAAGTGGTGGGTTGGTGATCATCTTTCTACGTCGTAAGACCAAGGCGCACAAAAACGCCATCTACTCTGCTGCATTCTTGAACGAGATGCAAGTGTATACCGTCATCGGTAGCTTGGGTCTAAGTAGAAATCGAATCCCTTCAAATCCAATGTCCTAGAAGCCTAGTGTGTTCGCAATTGATAACATGTTATCCGTCGTAGTATTTACATCATTCATAGGTTTAGTTTGATTAGATTTCTTGGACTTTACCGATTATTTGAGATTATTCGAGGCTTTTATCTACTATTTCGTCTTTTGCGTAGGAAATGAAGACTTGAAGCAAACATGAAAGATTACGGAAAATCCAACCTGAAAACATGTTGGAATGACAAGATACATCATGTGCACGGCCATAGAAGCAAACGGAAAACTCAAACCTCGAGCGAAAGAAGCGGAAAGAGCAATTGCATGTGTGCCCGCTCGGGCTGTGTATGGTGCCTGATCAGGCTGCAAATTGGAGCAGAAAAACGCCGAGAACTAGCCCAACTCGGGCTGGCAATGTGCACGCACGGACAAGGGAGCCCGACCAGGCTGGAAAGTGAACATGAGCGGGCATGGGTGCTGCCCGAGCGGGTGGAGGTTGTGCCCGAGCGGGTCCACCATTTTCTCAACAAACTCCTTGAATTTTGAACGGGAAATTAAAGGAAATTGAAGCCATCTAGGGCTAGGGGACGAATCATAGATCAAAGAGGACACCCAGAGACACACAAGAAAGAGGAGAGAACACGGATTTAAGACTTTGGGCATCCGAAGGATTCATCCGAACCACAATGCTCGGGATGATAGGGGAGTCAAACATCTACTTTGTTTTTGTTTGTTTCTCTATGATTTCTGAGTAGATCTGTTGTCATGGATTAGGGATGCCATTGTAATGGATGTTTTAAGTTATTAATACTTGATTTTCGGTTTTGTTGAATTGAATGGTTCGATAGGTTAAAGATTTGCGCTTAATGCCTTCATACGTTGTTGATTTCAAGTTTGGATAAGACTAGATCTATTCTACTGAGATTAGGCACGTTTGATGGAGATTAGAGATTCGTCTAGGCTTGAGAGAGTCAGATTTGAGTCTCGTGATTGAACCTTCGAATAATTAGATTAATGTGACCGGTCGATTAATCTATTTAGGAACGGTAATAATCGAAGTAGAATTCCCATTGTTCTTAATGAATCTAGAAGTTCCGCGCTACATAGGAATATGAGCGACGTTGATTCCCTAGATAGAGGATGTAGGCTTACGCCAAGTCATTTCCGTTTATAGAGGTTGAGTTCCCATCTGACATTAGAGGTTGAATTCCCCACCGTTCGTCGTGCATCTAGAAGTTCTACACCGCATAGAGATATGGGTGACGTTGATTTCCTAGGTAGGAGATTTACGCTTATACCAAGTCGTTTCTAGCATTAGGGGTAGAGTTCCCTACTGTTCTTCATGCATCTAGACATTCCGCGCTACATCGAGAGATGAGTGACGTTTATTTCCTAGGTAGAGGATTAGATATTAGTTCCCCATCGATTGATACAAACCGAATTTCATGATCCATAGAAATTTCCATTGCATGTTCCGGTATTCCCGACACCCATGATACTTCTCATTGCCTAGTCTAGCTTCGTCATCCTTATTTATCTTTATTTCATAGTTCACTATTCATCTATCGATCGATCTTCTTCTCGTGACATCTTAGTTCTGAAACTGCACTTAGTCCCCAGAGTTCGACCCTTGTACTACACGAACCGTATACTTGCGATAGAGTGGTCTTGGAAAAATATAAAACTCTGATCCCACACATCAAGTTTTTGGTGCCGTTGCCGGGGACTAGTCACGGTTTTTAGAATTAGGGTTTCGTTGAGTCGAGATCCAGTCCTTTCCGAGTCTTTTGTTTGTTTTTGTTTTCTTTTGGCATTTTTCTTTTATTTTGAGTCATTGCATCTCTTCCCAGCTGATCTATTTTTTGCTATCTTTCCCACGTGCAGACTATTTGGTACATGTCTAGGAGTTCGAGGGGCAAAGAACTTCTCTTCGACCCTGATATTGATAAGACTACGCGAGCCTTAAAGAAACAGCAAAAAGCGAGGCGTAGTGATCCCGAGAATATTGAGGAAACGACAAGTGAGCGTGAAACAGATTATTCGAGTGAAGAAGAGATGGCACAGTAGGAAACACCGGAAACCTACGGGGCGTATACAGCGCCTAAACACACGCAGTTTCTCTCCTGCATTCGAAGGCCCGAGATAGATCCGATAGATTTGAGTTACAACCGGCTTCCATTCAGATGTTGAGTCAATCGCCATTTAGGGGACGATCTACAAAAGATCTGAACCAGCATCTCACTCAGTTCAAGATGCTGTGTTCGAACATGAAAGCCTACCCCGGGATAAATGATGAAGCGATTATGTTGCTTGCCTTCCCATTCTCAGTTAGGGAGCATGCACTAGAGTGGTTCTACACGCTACCCCCAGATTCTATTCATATGTGGAGCCAGCTCAAAGAACGCTTCATGATGCGATTTTTCTCACCCCACAAGATGCAGCTATGGAAGAACAAGATTAATTCGTTTGAACAGGAGGATAAAGAGAGTCTTCCAGAGCCGTGGCTGCGATTTAAAGGATATCAACGCGAATGCCCACACCACGGGATGGATAAAAGATACCTCATCGCTACTTTCATTGAGGGTCTTCGTGATGAAGTTAGAGATTGGTTGAATGCTTCTTGTGGAGGTTCTCTACATGACCTTCCGTTCACCGCTATTGAGGCCAAGATTGAGAAGATGGCCGAGGGAAGAAATATTATGTCGGGGGAATTCAATCGTCGTAGTCTAGCGAAGGGAGCGGACAACGAGGTGCTTGCATTGCGAGCTGAGCTTGCCGAGTTGAAGTTACAAATGGTAAACATGCACCAAGCGTCTCCCGATTCTCACAGATTCAAGGATGTTGCAGATCTGAACTACGTTGCTAATAATCCGTGTCCAACACCTACAATCCAGACTGGAAAAATCATCCGAATCTGTCCTACAAGAACACCGATAATGTTTTGAATCCGATGCAAGGAAATTATCAGCCAAGACATCAGAATTTTTAGCCTAGAACGCAAGGAAATTAAGGGTTTCAGCCGAGAGGAGTTCCAGCGCCAATTCCGCAACAAGAAGAGGGGAACAACGAGATTACGTCTATGCTCACTCAGATTCTTCATGGACAAAAAGATATAAGTGATGAGCTGACTGTTGTAAGACGAGATCAAGAAGAAGCGAAGAGGCAAATTGCGGAAATGCAGAAAGCACTTAAAAATTCTAGACACCCAAGTAGCACAAATTACAGAAAATACTCCTAACCAACAAGGAGTTTTACCGAGAAAGCCTAAGCCAAATCCCCGTGAGCATTGCAACGCCGTCATGTTGAGAAGCGGGACAGAACTTGCGGACATCACACCCGAAAATTTTGAGAGAGGAGAATGCTCAAAGAGTTCAACGAAGAATCCCATCAACGAAGAGCATCACAAGGAAGTACAAGTTGAGGATGAAGAAGAACCGTATGTGGCACCGCCACCAAGACGCCAAGGAAGTACAAGTTGAGGATGAAGAAGAACCGTATGTGGCACCGCCACCAAGACACCCTCCACTTCCATTTCCCTCACGCCAAAGGAAACGAGCTGAAGATTCACAATTTGAAAAGTTTGCAGCGAGGTTGAAGAAGTTGGATATCTCTATGCCATTCCACAAAGCCATCGTGCAAATTCCGTCTTACGCTAAGTTCCTCAAGGAAATCCTCAGCAAAAAGCGTAACATTGAAGAGGAGGAGACAGTGATGGTTACCGATGCAACATACGCCGTTATTCAACATGGGATGCCACAGAAATCACCCGATAGAGGTCCCTTCGTCATTCCTTGCAAGCTTGGAAACGTGACCATTCACAATGCCCTATGCGACTTAGGGGCTAGTGTCAGCATCATGCCGCTGTCGTTGTACGAGAAACTTGACTTGAGAGTTATTAAATCCACAAAGTTGGTGTTACAAATGGCTGATCGATCATCGAAACTTCCAATCGGTATTGTGGAGGATGTACCACTTAAGGTAGGCGACTACTACGTCCCCGTTGACTTCGTAGTTTTGGACATGAAAGAAAATGAAAGAATACTGATTATCTTGGGGAGACCATTCCTCAATACCGCTGGCGCCGTCATCGACGTGAGAGAGGGAAAATTTTCGATGAAGATAGGACAAGCAACATTGGAGTTTGGGTTAAATAAGCATCTGAAGAAAGTACCTAGGTTAGAGTCCGTTTGGTCCGTTGATTTCACGAGTGACCTATTGCAAGATCCCACGACTAGAGGTACGGATCAAGATGATGACCACGGGCACGGACAACCCTCGAGAGCTTCGAAAGAAACGCAAGGCAAAGAAGTACACAAACAGCCAGCACAAACCAGCAAGCAAAGCACGAAAAAGCATAGGCTAAATCCCAATCCTGCAACATTTTTCAGCCAACCTAGCAAAGTACGCACAACCGTTATGAATGACAAGTTTGACAAGACGCTGATCTTGAACAGCGACATGATCGGGCAAGAGAAGAGCATGGGAGAGCTAGCTGATCTAGCAAGGCGGATGACGAGCGACACACCCAAGTGAAGAACACGACGCAGGAGGCATCGCATACGAAGGCGAGGACGTCCACCTCGACGGTGATGAGGAGAGCATTCGGTCAAGCTATCGACCTTAAACAAGCGCTTATCGGGAGGCAACCCGACTTTCGGACTTTCGCACTTTATTTTTCATTTCATTTTTTTTCTGACTTATTCTTTTTCTTTTCACATTAATGTACTCGGTGGATTTGTATTCCTTCTTTTTGGATTGTGTGATTTCTTTTCACAGGTTTTTCGACGTCGATATCATCCTTGAGGAGGAGACGCATACGACATCCAGCCGCATCGCCAACTCGGGACAACAAGATACACAAGGCGAACATTTTCTAACCCTTATTTTCCCGTAGATTGGTATGCGAGATTCTCTTAGGTCTTGAACACCGAGACGATGTTTCATTCAAGTTTGGGGGAATACTCGTCAAGTATCATGTATGTGATTAGGATTAGATGATTAGGATTAGATGACTAGGATTAGATGTTGATTTTTTTAGGAATAAACGGATGGATACCTAGTATGAAATTTTGAGCTTTAGTCATTATTATGCAACTTTGTCGAATCGTGAACAATAGTCTAGGTTTGCTTAAGAGTCTTTTGGATACCGATTAGTCGAGTAGTTGTGCTTAAAACCATGATCTATAGTTGCATTCACCTCCTAGGTTTCAGTACCAAGTATCCATATCTCTGTGTATACCGATTGATTTTTTATTGTTTGATATATTTTATCGTTCATTGATCATTAGATTCCACACGCTTATACTCCGATGTCACGTTGGATAAGTTTCTAACTATTTCAGATTTATATTGACATGAGTACATCGAGATCGATGGTTCGGGTCTAATTGGTGGGCTGAGGCACTATTCTACGTCCTAAGGGTTAGAGTGATGCGTATTCTTTGGTAAAAATTATAAGAGAAAAAAAAAGAAAAAAAAAAGAAACAAAAGGTCTTCAATGACGCGCCTCTTCAGTCCGCTAAGGTTACAAGACCTTATGAGTATGCCATAGGCAGCCTGGATCTACGTAGAAAGCCATCTCTCTTCGACTTCGACGTCCTAGGAACCAAGCGTGGATCTATAAAAAAACAAGAAAAAAAAGAAAAAGAGAATAAGAACGAGAACACGAGTTTAATGATATCTCAAGCTTAGGAAATTGGTATGGAGATTGCTTGGATGTTGTCTAGGGGTATGGATTAGACTTAGGTCATTGGTAGGATTGCATGGCTCGTGACTTTCGGTTGATAGAAGTCTGAACTAGGTGCGCTTGGGCTTGCGTTCATGTGACGCATTGTTTTGCATGATGGCTAATCCTTCGAAGTTTTCGTGCTAGTATCCATTGTTCTTTTACTCTTCTAGTACTCGACTCTAGATTTGCTCGAGGACAAGCAAAGGTTAAGTCTAGGGGAGTTTGATAACATGTTTTCTGTCGTAGTATTTACATCATTCATAGGTTTAGTTTTGATTAGATTTCTTGCACTTTACCGATTATTTGAGATTATTTGAGGCTTTTATCTACTATTTCGTGTTTTGCGTAGGAAACGAAGACTTGAAGCAAACACGAAAGATTATGGCAACCCGAAAACGTGTTTGAATGACAAGATACCTCATGTGCACGGCCATGGAAGCAAACGGAACACTCAAACCTCGAGCGAAAGGAGCGAAAAGAGCAATTGCATGTGTGCCCGCTCGGGCTGTGTATGGTGCCCAATCGGGCTGCAAATTGGAGCAGAAAAACACCGAGAACTAGCCCGACTTGGGCTGGCAATGTGCACGCGCGGGCAAGGGAGCCCGACCAGGCTGGAAAGTGAATACGAGCCGACATGGGTGCTGCCCGAGCTGGTGGAGGTTGTGCCCGAGTGGGTCCACCTTTTTCTCAACAAACTCCTTGAATTTTGAACGAGGAATTAAAGGAAATTGAAGCCATCCAGGGCTAGGGGACGAATCATAGATGAAAGAGGACATCTAGAGACACACAAGAAAGAGGAGAGAACACGGATTGAAGACTTTGGGCATCCGAAAGATTCATCCGAACCACAACGCTCGGGATGATAGGGGAGTCGAACATCTACTTCGTTTTTGTTTGTTTCTCTATGATTTATGAGTAGATCTCTTGTCATGGGTTAGGGATGCCATTGTAATGGATGTTTTAAGTTATTAATGCTTGATTTTCGATTTTGTTGAATTGAATGGTTCGATAGGTTAAAGATTTGCGCTTAATGCCTTCATACGTTGTTGATTTCAAGTTTGGATAAGACTAGATCTATTCTACTGAGATTAGGCACGTTTGATGGAGATTAGAGATTCGTCTAGGCTTGAGAGAGTCAGATTTGAGTCTCGTGATTGAACCTTCGAATAATTAGATTTAATAATCGAGGTATAATTCCCATTGTTCTTAATGCATCTAGAAGTTCCGTGCTACATAGGAATATGAACGACGTTGATTCCCTAGATAGAATATTTAGGCTGACGCCAAGTCATTTCCGTTTATAGAGGTCGAGTTCCCATCCGACATTAGAGGTTGAATTCCCCATTCCTTGGTAGAGGATTAGATATTAGTTCCCCATCGATTGATACAAACCGAATTTCGTGATTCATAGAAACATCCATTGCATGTTCCGCTATTCCCGACACCCATGATAGTTCTCATTGCCCAGTCTAGCTTCGTCATCCCTTCAAAACCAACGTCCTAGAAGTCTAGCGTGTTCGCAATATCAATAAATGAAAAATAAGAAAAGAAAGAAAATAATGGAATGAAAGAATAAAGAAGTTCGAGAATAAAACAAGTATCCTCTTTGATTATGTGATTAGCATTTGTTTGAAGTCTTGTTTGGTAGAGAGAGTTGTGGTTTCTCACTTAGCTTGTCTTTGATTTACTTTCTTATAGGTAGCCATGGTGAACCTAAGATGAAGACTGAAAGTTACTAGACCAAAATTTGCTCTAACTTGTTTGTTGATCGATTAAGTTTGATTTCACGGTATTTCTAGGGGAAAGAGGAATTCTCGAATTTTATATCTCCCACGTGTTCCACGTTTATGTTTGCTTAGGGACAAGCAAACATTCAAGTCTGGGGGATTTTGATCATCTTGTTTTTGTACACGAATCTCGCATGTTTTTAGAGACGTTTATGATGATAGTTGCGAAGTTTACGTATGAATTTGCATATGTTTTACTTATTTTCGTGTTTTCGTATTTTTTTTAGTCTTTAATGTGTATTCGATTAATTTCGGAGCTAAAGAATGTACACGGGACATAATACGACTTGAGGGTCACAAGGGATCAAACGGAACGAGAAATAGACAAGTCATGGCCGAGCACGCAACTTAGCACGATCGAGCATCCACCAAGAGACACAGCCCGGTCGAGCATGGTGAAGTGCACGACCGAACACACACCCTTGTGAAGTGCACGACCCCGTATCATGCACAGTCGAGCTCTTTGTTCCATTCTAAGGCCGAGAGATGTGCACGACCCAGGCATACCATGTGCATGGTCGGGCACTCTCTTGGTGAGGGAGCACGGTCGGGCTATCATTGGAGCACGATCGGGCGTTTGATGCAAATTCATCCCCATAGCTTGTGCACGGATCGGGTGTTCCAAGAGCACGGTCGGGCATTCTGCATGGAAGGCAGCACGGTCGGGCTATGCATCCAGCACGGTCGAGCAATGAGCAAAACAGCTTGGCTATTTGCACGGGATAAAGCATGCCCGACCGGGCATGACATGGAGCACGGTCGAGCAAGACTTCGTAAAACAACCTACCGAAAAATTTGGTGGAAAGGATTCGGCCCAGAGCTTCCATTTAATATTATAAAGCCTCAAGGGCAGAAGTCATTGATTCATCAATCCACCATCCAGAACACACCATTCACACTAACAATTACATCCACAGAGCTCTCTTGACGGGAGACACGCAAGGAGTTGGAAACTGATTCGGGATCATCGCTCGCTTGATATTTCTATGCTCTTTACTCTGTGGTTACATTTATGTTGTTTAGACTCATGATCGAGTAGTAGATTTGTTCTGGGAGAAGGAATTAGCCCAATACTATCCCGGAACCATCTTTAGTTTGTTTATGAATGCATTTCCCGGTTTCGTTTATCTTTTCTTTGTCTGAGCGCTTATTGTCTTGTGTTTATGGTGGCCACGTATATGCATGTGTTAGGGATTAGGAGAAGGACCGAAAGGAGAATTCTAGTCCTAGAAGATCATTCTTAAAACAACCAAGACTAGGTCACGAAAGTATGGTAGTAACGGTTGAGGGTTGAATCGGACGAATCATGAATCGTAAAGGGATTTAGTTGGGGTGTCAGCCACAAAAAGTAGGGGATGACTCAATGGAACCACGTTCCTATGCCTTGAGAGAAGGTAGGTTCTACATTAGGATCGTCTGCCTTAGATATCTTGATAGGGAATGCACGATTAGATAGATCGGAGATAGATTTCGGAAGCTATGCGGTGAAACCAGATCCTAGGACGTGTGTCTCTTTGTTTAGAACACGCTTATTCACTGCATATTCATCCACTTCATTCATTGCATCTCATAACCCTATTTCATCGCAGCAAGCATTGATTCTAATTTGATTCTTAGACCGTGTTATATTAGTCCTCGTGGGATCGACACCCTGATTACTACACACGTACCGTGCACTTGCGGGTAGTTTAGGTTAACTTGTTTAACTTGACACGCATCACATTGGCATTTTGGACATACTGGAATGCACAACTTAGAGAAATTTCAAGGAGGAAATATGGCCATAGGATTGCCATAGTTGAAGTTTACAAAATAGGTTTGTGAAGCCTATGTTAAAGGGATGCAACTAAGAGAAGAATTCCTAAAAGTGTATGAATATAACGCATATGGAATTTTGTAGTTGGTACATAAGACTTGTATGGACAAATTCAAACACCTTCTTTCGATGGAAGCACTTATCTGCTTTTGTTCACTCATGATTAGTCCCGTATGACATTGGTCTACTTCAGGAGACTCAAATGAGATACATTTGTGTTTTTTTATGTAATTTGTGATAGAAGTGGAGACTCAAATAGGAAAGAATTGAAGTAGATCAGATGTGAGAGAGGAAATGAGTTTGATTTGTTGGAGTTCTTAGATATTCTTGTTGAGAAAGTGGTGAAGATGGAAATGAGTGTAACTTATTGACCTAAAAAACTTTGGTTGCTGATAAAAGAAACAATACCCTATTGGAGATCACTAGATTCATGCAAAAAAATAAAGGTTTGCCTAATAGATTTTGGATAGAGGGAGGTTTCACATCAGCATACATTCAAAACAGACTACCAACTAAAGCCTTGAAAGGGAATACACCTTTAAAGACGTGGAGTGGACACAAACTATCCATTGGACTTTTGAAAGTTTTTGGATTTTTGTGCCTTGTTATAATTCCAATGCAAAGGAGAAGAAAGTTGGATGATATGTGAAAAAAAAGGTGTTTGTAGGCTACAATAGCAAGAACAAAGGGTATAGAGTCAATGTGTTGGACATGCAAATTTTTAAGTGTCAAGAGATGTGGTATTTGATGAAAACAAAGATCGGAATTGATAAATACAAATTGAATCTAAAGAACAGTGTGTGATTCCCAATTTAAGGAAAGTTGAGAGATCACAGACTAAAAAAAGAACTCCTACTCAACACTGGAAGTTCATCAAATCAGCAAAGAGCGAGAGAGAGTGAAGGGAATAAAGGGAGTGGCCCTCCTGGTACTCCAATGCAGTTTACATTAAGAAAGAACCCATCATCTAGTAGAAACACTGTTAGTAGTAGTAGTGTATCATCAAGAGAGATTTATAGAACCGGGAGGTTGAGTGACCGTTATAGAATTGAGGTAGAAGAAACTAATGAAGATTATGTGAACAAGACATAAGAATGTTGCTATCTAACTATGGTGGAAATAAACTGTTTTGAAACGCAGTTGGACATACAGGTTTGAAAGAGGTTACGGATTCAGAGATGTAAAAGATTAATAAGAACCGGACATGGCTCCGTAGAAATGATTGTTTATAATCAAGAGTGATGAACAAAGAGAAGTGAATAAACATAAGGTTAGACTGATGGCTAAGGTTTTTTCTCAAACCTATGGTCAAGTATGGCAAAACATTTAACCATGTGTCTAGAAACGACAAAATTATAATACTGATTACTATTGCAGCAAAGAAGGGATGAGCTTTAAATGAGATGGATGTGAAGTTTCCTTTTTTTGGAGAAATTATTGAAGAGGTGTACGTTGAAAAACTTTTAGTCTATGAGATTATACAATCAGACCCGTAGGTGTTGAGGTTGAAAATTTTTTTTTATGAACTCAAACAGGTTCGAGAATATGTTACACTAAGATTAATACCTTTTGTCCTAATTGAAGGATGTACAAGAAGCCATTATTATGCAATCATGTTCATCAAAGTTAAGAAGGGTGATTTGTTTGTCATTTGCTTGTATGTGGCTGATATAGTATCCTTGAGTTGATAAAGGATTTTAAGGTGAAAGTGAGAGTTCAACATTTAAAATGAGTGATTTGGATATATTTTATGGGGTTTGAAGTTAATTACACTCATAATGCTGGATCTAAATGTGTTAAGAGACCCCTGACACCCTAGTGCAAAGAAGAAGACACCCTACTGCAAAGAAACGAAAGGGGTGAGACACTTACTATATGCTAGTGTGATCAAATACCATTTTCCTCTTCAGGGTCATTCAGTTTGCGGTTCACATATTGCTCGTGTATGACAACATTCTACGGTTGCTACATGTGTAATAACAGCTTGTGTTGCGTACAAAATCAACAAATTAGATATAGCATTGCCGAAGTGAGATTATATCTATTTGAGTTAAATCACAAGAACACAAGGTAATAAGTGACAATGTACAACAACGTATGCTAACAACGAATACAAAAGATCCGGAACGATCAGAGCATTCAATTAAGACAGAGATTTCCTCCACCGCGAAGGCGTTCTTCCCTTGACAAGCCTAGTCTTCATATTTCCAGGCGTCTGAGGCTTAAAACCAAATCCTTCCTCATTGTCACAAACCTCTTCCCCACTCATCTTCTCCACGCTGACGCTAATGCCGCTCCTAATCGAAGGCATCAGCCCCAGCCTCTTCCACCGGAAGAACCCTTTAGTCCCACTATTATTGTTACCCTTCTTCTCAATCAACCTCTCTAGCTGAGCTTGCATTGCTCCGCACTCGCTCTGCAGCCTCGCAACGTCATCTCTCAGCCTCCTTATCTCTGCCTGTTGAACGTTCATTTCACGTTTAGACATGCACCGTGCAGGGCCTGGCTCGGAATACTGAGAGACGGGAGGGTTGGGACTCCTCACACCGCTGAAGGAACCACTCCACTGTACGTTGCGACTCAGCTTCGTTTGCTCAGTGAACAGCACTTGAATGATTGCTCGTACAGGTAACCGATCATTCTGTGCGGCGTGGAGAGACGCTTCAGTTGACAGTTTACGACTATCTATAAGCCTGCAAAGAACCTTCCTTTCGTGCTTCGACACTTGAGGATGTGCCTACAAATCAAGATTTGTCAAACCTTAACACTTCCACTAATTCCAATTTTTGCAATACTTCGTAAAAATCTGAACCAACACTGCCAAATTCGTACACTTGCCTTGAGATAAGTATCAATGGCTCTGTACAAACCATCCTCTGTAGCACGAGAGTGACCTGGCAGAGCTCCGGCAAGGGCCACGAACTCCGGCAGACTCAATCCGTTGTCGATGGCGGCCTCCGCCAAGTAAGAGTCGATAAGCTTTGCCACCTTGACGAGGGCTGCGCCGCTTTTGACGCCTTCACTGTCCAATCCGACAAACTTCGTCACCAATCGAGTCACGAGCTCGACGTCGAGCAACGTCCCAGACTTGTGGCTGAACGAAGGAATCATGAGCTCCTTGAGCGAGGCCTGGTCGAGTTGCCACGAAACCCTCGTCTCCAAATCGGACCTGTAACTGGGTTCAGCATCGACCATGATCGCCGTTCGGAGTAGGCGGAGGAGGAAGTTGCAGGGAACGGAATCTCTCTCCGGCGGGAGGATCCCGATGAGGGTCTCGACGAAAAATCGTTTCTTCATAACGGAGGCCGTCACGCTCTCATATTGCGGCGGTTGGGAAAATGGGTCGTCAGAGATTTTAGATTTTCCGGCGACAGATAGGTCGGGGAGCCACTTGGAGGCATAATGGGCGATGATGGAGCCGATGAGGTCGGGACGTACACCTTTGCCTTTGATTCCGGCGATGGTTTTGACAAAGTAGTCCATGTCAAGAATGCAAGCGTCGTCGAACCACGGAAATTCTACGACGGTAGAGGCCGCGTTCGGCGGTGGGGATTTTCCGGAGATTGTGACGGATTCCGGCAGAATTGCTTTCTTCATCGTTTTGGGTCGGTGAATGTGTGCATCAGTGCATAAAAGGTTTAATATGTGTGGTTTATTATATGCATGGAGAACAGTACAATCATAAGAGAGAGTTTTTAGTTCCTTCTTCATCGGCCAGGTAAACAAAATAATTATTTTTTAATTTAATTATTATTTTTTCTTTTTTTCTTGTCTGTTCATCTGGCGGAATATCAGAAATAACCTTATAGGGCTAAACCATTTCAAAAATATTCTTCCCCAAAATAATTATTAAATCCGAAAAATAAAAACTGAAGAAAAAACAAATTTGTCTTTAATGTTCGAACGTGGAAAAATGGAAGTTCGGCAGTTTTTCGACGTGAAAAACTGCCAAAAACGAAAAAGTCGAACAATTTTTCGTCGTGAACATGTTTAAAAGTTGATAGCAAGAAAGAAATAAGTGATGTCGAACTTGAGAGGGAACGATTTGAAGTTGGCGAGAAGGAAAATGGCTAGAATCAGCAGCATCACTGGCGAAGAGAGCACGAGTCAATCTATAATGGCGTTAATAAGTGTAAGTAGTTCGATTTCTAGGGTTTTGCAAGCTTTCGAGTCACAAAATGGTTTATTGATTTGAAATGGGTGAGTGTCAGTGTCAGTGAGTCGGCTAGGTCGCAAGGGTCGCAGGAGTTGCATGAACATCTTCGACTCCGTGAGTCGGTTGAGTAGCAAGGGTCGCAGTAGTTTCATGACCATCTTGGACTCAGTTTATTGATTTGAAACGGGTGAGTGTCAGTGTCAGTGAGTCGGTTAGGTCGCAATGGTCGTTTGAGGGGCGTGGGTCGGTTGAGTGTCGCGGAGTGTCTGAGGGTCGTTTGAGTCGCATGGGTCGCACACGGCGGTTGAGGGTCGCACGGGTCGGTTGAGTCGCATGGGTCGGTTGAGTCACATGGGTCGCTTAGGTCGGTAGAAGTATAATGTATTCATAATTGGTCATTTTGCAGGCAAAGGATGGGAGTCCAAAAGGGGTGATACGTTCAGGCTGAAGAATTTTGGCCGTGGAAAGGTGACTGCCGCACAAATCAATGAAAAGCTTTTGAAGACGAAGAATTCCGACGACCGGATGAAGTTGGCAACTTTGATGTTGTTCGGGCAAGTTATGGATCATAAGTCTTCATCAGACAACTTTATCAGTCATGATCTCATTGACATGGTTGATGACTTGGAATTTTGTGAAGGCTTTCCATGGGGTCGTTACACATTCGAGATGATTGTGGATACTTGCTGCAAGCACGTTAGCGGGGAATCACCGAAACCAAAATGGTATTGTGGCGGTTTCATGATCCCACTAATGGTAAGTTGTATATATTATTCGAATAACTTGAATGTTTTCGTACTTTTTGCATTCTTATCATTTTGTCTTAATGTTTTAGTTACTTCCATTTGAAACCATCCTTAGTTTGGGCGGAACTGGATGGTATGTCGAGGTTGTGGATGCGCATCGATCTTGCCCAAGAATGTGCAAAAAGATGGTTAAATCCAATTTTAACCCGAAGTATGTAGATGTGATAAGGCAGATTGGAGATTCTAAGGTAACAATTACACAAGGTTCACAAGGGAAACAAGGGATACAAAGGGTAATAATGGTTATGTTTTGTTTTTCAGGCTATTCTAAGTATTCTTCATGCTGAACACGAAGAGGAAGCTTTACTTTCTGGTCTGGAGGATTACGAGGGATGTGACGATCCCGATGTTCAGATATGGATGAAACATCTTCGTAGAAATCCGAAGGGTATTTGTTGGGAGGATATCCGTAAGCAAGAACTGCTGACACAAAAAGCAACTCTTCAGATATGGATGAAACATCTTCGTAGAAATCCGAAGGGTATTTGTTGGGAGGATATCCATGAGCAAGAACTTCTGACACGAAAAGCAGCTCTTGGTGATCAAAAAAGGAGAAGGAAAAAGGGACTAAGAGGAAGGAGTGCGTGAGTGATGCTGATGC
>CM071863.1:25648043-25659586 GCA_036759665.1 Gynandropsis gynandra | reverse complement strand
CCAATTCCGTGGTTATCTCCTTTTCGTTTTCCTATTGAAAGCAAGTGATCAAGTTTGTCGGTGCCATTAGAAAGCATTTTCAGTTGCTTATTTGTTTCTTCAAGTTGACTTTTGACAAAGTGTACTTCTTCTTCCTTCAGCGCTACTTCCCGCTTCATATCTTGAATTTGAACTTCCAGTTTCTCATTTGTCTTGATCAATTGAACGTTTAACTTGCTCATTCTCAGCCACTCATTGTAGATGGTTTCCATATCTACTTCATCATCTTCTTCATCTTCTGTTTCATCAACTTTGTTGCCTTGTATTTCTTCCTCATCATTTTCTTCTATTATTCCGATGTATGCAACAAAACTTGACAAGTTTTCCTCATTGTTGTCTTCAGAATCTGAACTTGATTCACTAAACGTGATTAGTGATTTTCCTTTGACCATATTGTTGTCTTCTAGGATCTCAAACCAGTTCTTAGATTTACTCTAAACTTAGGTTACCTGCTCTGATACCAATTGAAAACTTGTAGAAGACAACTTGGTGAATCGATAGTTCAAAGAGACCACAAATATCAAACAATACCAGCTTTATTTACGAATCAATCTTTCAAGTACATTTGTCTTTCTTTACAATGCACTAAAGATTTCCGCAGATAACTCCCCCTGAGTTAGATGTAAATAAACACTAATTGTTTCTCTCGATTTCTCACTGTATCGCTCTAAGTACACTTAAAACTCTGTGAACTGCATTCACTCTGTTTTAAGTACTTCTTCGATACTCGTCCAGATTCGTTAACCTCTTGTTTCTCTCGAGTTAACTTATCTATATCCGCATGTGCTCAGCTAACCCACCGGTTTTCCAGCCGCACATCCTTGTTGTTCTTTTTCAAATTTGAACTTCTCCTCATTCTTCTCTTTGATCCCTTTTATTCTCCTTGTTTTGCTCTTTGAATCTATCACCTCCTTAAAATGCTCAACAACCTGATTTTGAACTTCTCCTCATTCTTCTCTTTGATCCTTTTTATTCTCCTTGTTTTGCTCTTTGAATCTTTCACCTCCTTAAAATGCTCAACAACCTGATTTTGAAAAGATCTCACATGTTCCTAAAATATAGCATTAACATAGTTCATTAAATTTAATTATATAGTTAGTTAGTTAGTTTATCCTTATTCGTATTCCCATCACTTATTGATTTTACACGGCTTATTCATTAGTTACTAGCTTTAGAGTTTCATCGATTCCTCGTGTTCGACCCTGGTACTATACGATACGTATTCTTGCGGAAGCATTAGTTTAGGTAATTATTACTTGAGATTAACCACATCAAGCTCCATTTTTATCAAAGATACGCTAGGAATATCAGTTCCTTAGCTACAAGTCATGAGATTGAGCAATCATCGTATTACTTATATCATACGGTCTTGAATATTTTGTGCTTTTGGTTTAGTTCTCAGATGCAACGAGAATTGGAAAGAGAGGGCGGAAGCTGAATGTTCAGACATACTGAAGCAGTCGAAGCTTTTGTGGGATGAGCAGACAAAACATGTTATCGGTTACTAATTATTTTATTTTTATGATTTTTATAAAGAAACCTAGAATGTTTATGTCTTTTCTTGAGGCTTACTCGCTTCGCCATCCTTTTTTTGTGGCTTCTTAATACCTTCATTCCTTGAATAGTTTTTTGTTGGCTGCTTAATATAGAATCTAAACATTAAATCTTTCATGTTTACATGTTGTCTTATTGCTTTACGTATTTTATCGGTTCAGGTGTATGTAACTTAGAACCTTAAGAGGAAAATGACTCATAAACTAGCGGCAATGAATGCTCTTGCATCCTGAAATATTATCATTTAGCGGCATATGTGAAACAGAGGAGTGGTAGGGATGAAAAAGGTAATACTAACTATAATGAGATTGAGAACGACAATAGGAAAAAGAAGAACGTAAACAATACCTTCGCTAGACAAACCTTGAATGATATATGCTTGCGGAGGAACTGGTCTATGCCTCCGTATATGTACTACTAGACAAAGATCTCAACGATTCAATATTTTGCCATTTTAATTGATGATTTTTTAAAGAAACGGATGAATGCAGGTGCGTGAAGGAGGGGGGGGGGGAGTGGGGAGTGCTATGAAGAGGTTCACGTTTGGGGTGAAAGTGAATAAGAGATACAAAGGATGGAGTGATGAATGCATTGGACATCCAATATCGAGTGTAAATAAAAGGACTTTGCAACTGTTTTTCTTCTTCATCTTCTCAATAAAATGTATTCTTGCTCAAAGGATTACCTTCTCTTTTAAGGTTATTATTTTTTTCATTTGTTATGTTTCTGATTGTAATGTCAACGTTTTAAACATTTATTTAACTTCATAATTAAATATAGATCTTCGATTTAATTCTTCATTTAACTTCACCTTAACATACTTTGCTTCATTTTTTAGTAATATTTTTAACATCTATAACAAGCATATTAAAAAATCAACAAGCAATTACTTTTCAAATATTTAATTAATCTAACCTTGAATTAAGTATAAAAACGACCGAAAAATTAAATTAACCGACAATTCATTCCTGAATCGATAGTCCATTTTAAAGGACCATTAATCTAGATTTTCTGTGTTGTAGACATTGTATTTAGATAATCATAAGGGAATTTACACATCCATTTAGAGATCATTTAAACAATATTTTGGATAACATTAAAAAATTTTAAAAGTCCATTTCATTAATGTATTTTTTTAGTAACATAAGTTTGAACAAAGAAAAATGCTCAAGAATATGGTCACCAAGATTACAAGAAACCACAGAAATATGAGCAGCAAAGTGAGTGTGGACTAGAGAAAGAAATACTTATTTAAAACATAAATGAAGCAGGGCGGAGATTTTATGCAAGAAAAGTTTTTTCGTCGCCTCAGATTGGACAGAATGTACTTTTCAAACCTATTATGATTACATCTTTGACTCTACTCACTCTACCTTGATAACATCATAATCTTATATATTAGTCAAATTAATATTTAAAATTTTAAATATATATATATATATAATATCAAAATAATATTTAAAATTTCAAAAAAATATATAACATCATAATCTTATATATTAATCAAATTAATATTTTTCGAATATTATTAGTTTATGTTGTTATAAAATAATATTAACAAAATTTATTTATCTAATTATAGTTATCTTCTAAAACCATCATATTTTAGACATAATTATATGAAACAATAATATTCAATAATAATGTTTATAATGTCAAAATATATATTACAATATAAATTATAAATTGTTATTAGTTCATTTATGAATAATTTGGTACAAACTATTATGTTCTAAATGAATATAAAATAAGAAATAATTATTGAAATAGTCACAAATGAAAAAATCCTTTTTAAAAATTATTAAAATATCAATAATTGGTTTTATACATCACAATAAATGATATCTGAAATTGTATGATCAATTTTAAAATTCAATTAAAATAAATTTTAAAGATAATCGGAAAATTTCGAAAAAAGTAAGTTTCAAAATGTCAATTTATAATAAGTTTATCTCAATAATAAGTCTTATATGATATTCTAAATCAAAATAACTTTTAAAAAACAATCGTGAAGAATATGTTCGACCAAAACATGCAATCACATACTCCAAGAATTTTTGTTTTTTATTTCTAAGATATTATCGAAAAATCGAAGTTTTTGTTTATGATACATCTAAAAAATATATTATTTAAATTTTTAAATTGATAATTATTATTCAACATAATCTTTTACATAAATGTATTTTATTCAATCATGCAATTGTATTGCCAATACATATATGAAATATCATCACACTGTCTGAAATTTAAATCTTTATAATACAAGAAAATAAAAAAATCAATTCATAATAGAAACTGATGTAGTTAATTATATTATTAACGTTCTGATATTGATCGTAAATTAATTAAAATTTTGAAAAATCTTCAAAACTACAAATAACCCGTAATTTAATTATATTAAAATTTAATGATCTATTATTTAAACTAAATATATCTCATATATATATAATTAAAATTTTTCTATTTTTAAAAGCTCGTGCATCCCCTTCGAATGATTTCATTCACACCTCTAGTCTTTGTTTGCTACCCGGTTCAAGACTGCCTACTTCGTTTCTAAAGTTTTTTCTAATGGTTTTAAGCTCAAAATTAGTCAAAAGCCTTGGAGTTATAGAAGGAATTTTCTTTAGCATTTACTTTGAAGTGTAGAAACTACATTGAACAAGGTTACAAATTCATCTCTGATGCTTGCTTATGTGGTTTAGGCTATTAGTCATATTTTAGTAGTGAAGGTATGCTGTGCATATTCTCTATAATACTCGAAGATTCTTCTTTACATATGCTAGAAAGGCATTTGTTCGTTTTTTTTGCGCCAAATTGATACAAAATGGGGCTGAAAAAAATCTGTCTGGAAGTAGAGCATGAGTGGAGATCATTAGCGCCATTTATTGGTTCCTCTTACTCATCATGTTATTTTAGAAGAAGAATGTTTAGATATATAGCTCATTAAATCAAGTCATTTACTTTAAGAGAGTATCATTTTTTCTCCCATGTTGATCTTTAAAGATCTCATTTTTCTAAGAAACACGATCAATAAGATTTAGGATACGTAAAGCTCTTGATTATCCTTGAATTATTACCATAATCTTCACGATATATTCTTTGTACTGTTGGCTAAAAACCTTATTATCGAAAAAATATATATTTTTGGGTTTGGGGGCATAGACTATGATATTAAAGGTCATGGTCAATGCTCGCAACAAACAAAGAAGATTCAAGACTCCTATGTATTTTCTCTTAAAAAATACAAATCAATTCAGAAAGTGAAATCAAGATGCACATGGAGAAATGACTCGATTTGACAACCCAATTATCGTACGGATGAGCCTGAAATATAAGACACTTACAAATTGAGGACGCATTCATATCGAGCTTTGGTTGGATCGGTTGACAACAAAGAACTTTTATCAGATAAGTAGTGTTGTAATGAATCAATAATATTATTTATTGAATAAAGCTTACCTAGTCAATTTGTAGATAATGTTTGACTTCTAATCACTATGCAAGAATCAAATTTATAACTGTCCACCTCTGATCAAAAAATAGAAATTCGGTTGTTATTAAATAGGTAAGTATTTAATATTATTTTTTATATTAAACTATTATATTATTTTTTCTGCACTAATTTGCTCACCTTGCTTGAACCATTTCAAGTACGTAAAATATATCGTAAAAATATCGATATGAGATGGACTTGCTAAGCATTTTCGTTCAAGTATTGCTTAAATGATTGTCAAGAAAACAATTATTATCATAACACACGTTATTCCCACGATGATCAACGATATTAAAAAATGTAACATTTATATTAATACTTTTCATATTATTGCGTAATTATCCTTTGGAAATGTATCAATAAGGTTTGTTAACACTTTGACAGTTCTATTCAACAAACATTTACACCAATCAAAATCTAAAGACAATCAAGAAATTCAAACATAAGTGAGTTTCAAATATTTTCAAATTATGCCGCTACTACAATAATTATTTTTTTAATCATGTTTTAAATTACAAATTAGTGCTAAAAAATTATGCAGGTATGGATAAGAAAAACCGTCATGTGAAAAACTGTTGTCCAAATCATGGAGTTACTTTCTCTCAAAAATTACGTTTTAAATTCAAATATATTATGAACAAATCGTAGTGTTATTTTATATTACATCTTATAAATCTTTTGGTAAAACTTTTTACATTGAAAATTAGAATTTGTGTGTTTATATTGGCCGATATATATACCAAATGTCATGACAATGTCTGAGTTAATGAATTATGTACAACATTTTAAAAAGATACAATTTAATTATTACAAAACTGCGTAATGCACGGATATAATCTAGTTTCTATAAAACACAAAGAAATTCACTATGAATTTTAAACATAACTCGTCACCATTCAAAACTATTAATGTAGTAACTTTTACATATAAAGATATATCGTGCCTGTAAAATGTAAAAATATATTAGAAAATTTTTCATATGGGATAATCCAACTTGAAACTCAAGAAAATACAAAATATGCATTCTATCTGAACAAAAGAGATATATTTTTCAAGCATCGGGGAAAGGATTTTCGGTGTCATGAAAACGTTTGAACATATGTAGTCTATATACAAAATAGACTTGTATATTACGAGTAATGTGTTAGAATTTGGACCTATATAGAATCAAATGGCTAAATGACATCTATATTATGCGTCTAATGTGTTAGAATTTAGACCCATATAGAATCAAATTGCTAAAAGCTAATATTATGTATATAAAATTAATCCATGAATACTTTAAATGTCCAAAGGTAATATCATATTTGTGAAGATAAAGGCTAATAGGTTTTATGACGATAATGACAAAAATCGTCCCGTTGGAGGATTGAGAGGCTGAGGAAAAAGATGAGATAAGAGAGGTGACGACAAAACTTCTTTAAATGCAAAAACATTATTCCATTCGAAATTACGACGTTGCATGACTTACTATTATTCTTCACAACTACAAGGTATATAAATCCTTACATGCATAAGGATTTATGAAATGTATAGATTATTTGTTTTAAATGTTAAGGGCGTTATCTATTCTTGGAGAATATGGATGGTTATATATATATATATATATATATTATAAATATATATGGTTTGTCCTATGACAAATAAATAAACACAATCTAAAATAAATTAATTTAATTAGTGAATGAAAAATAGGAAATATGATTTGTCTGTTAGGTTTAAGTCTTCATATTCAAAATGGTGAATCATTTTAACCAAAACTTGAATCGAACGAGAGATGTAGTGGATTATAAAATCAATAAAATTCCATTTTTATAAATAAATATAGAGAATTATGGAAGTTAAGAACAAAGGTTTTCAATAATAGCTGTGAACCTTTTCTTGACATTAGTACGGCTTGTTAAATATAGATGCTATTGATATAACTGTATATTCTCTTCTTGAACAAGTACAGAGAAATTTAGAGAAAAAAAATGTTTTAGAGAATACGAAATAAGTGTAGATTGTATTTGAAGGATAAAAATTGAGTGGTACCCATATTTGTGATTTCAACTCCTTTCATCCAATACATTTAGACAACCTTTTTTTAAAATTTTCGGTGAATATTAACACTTTATCGGTGAAAATATGTGAAAATATATTTGTGCTTCTATATTTTTTATTTATATTAAACTGTGGGCATAATTCGATATAATATAAATATTAATCAAATCAGAGATGGATTAGTGATATTTAAAAGGATTTGGTTCTATCGTGTGTGATGAAAACGAAATCGAAATAAATAAGACAAAAATATAATTCCCTTGGAGAAAAAGGGTCGAATATAATATATAAAATATATATTATCTATGTTTTCTTTTGCTTCCTTGATAAATCCATCTCCATGTGCTTTTGATGATGAAGCCACAGTGTATGGTCCCATTTTATAATATGATGAATATGTCACTTTTGTTACAGAACCTCACCACTGCTGAAAGATTCTCTCTTTTTTTAATTTTTAATTTTTTTTGTTTGCATGCACATTAATTCATACCTCGGTTTATATATCATATCATATTTTATTGCAAACAAATATTATTAGATTTTTATATGGATAGTATATATTCCAATACTATATACACATATACACAGTAAAATCTTAAGAGCCTGGAAACTAATTATAGAAGTACAAATGTAAGTGATTCAACTGTTAAGGGATGATACAAACAAACTGTGTGTTTCTGAGCAAGTTTGAGTCCTCATCTTGAGAGATATTTAAAAAAAAAATTGATGGGTCATAAAGCCCATTAACTGATATTAAAAAGGAAAGACATAACGATTTGAAAACTTTATAATATTTTATTTATTATGAATTTTAAATTCAGTTGTGATAAATTTGGCATTCCACAAATAAATATACAGGGGCATATAGAGAATTAAAATTAAGTAGAATTTCATTATTATTATATTTTTATTTCATTAGAAAGATGAGTTTTGATATATTTTAATTTCTTTTATTAAATTAATGAAAACCATTTTGGTACAAAATTAAGTCTAGTCGAGGGTTACCCTGAAGTTTGCCTGATATTTAACGAGTTTGTGCCAAATAAAATTTGTTTAATTACGAATATTTGAATGACTAATTGATACATATCTATAACATGATATTTTGTTTATCAGGATTGAAATTTGACTAAGAAGATATTATCTTTTATTTTTTTTTTCCTCCCTTGCATACCAAATGAAAATATCGAAGAAGCTAATCAATTTTTTAATAAAATGTAGTATTGAGAATAATATATTTTCGATTACCTTGTATAATGGTACATCAAATGATAAGATGATGATCATCCTAAATCATAGTTTGCAGCTACAAAATTTATTGTTGTGTAAAATAGATTACTTTCATATCAGATGCAATGCACATATATTCAACATTATTGTGCAATGGATTAAAAGTGATGGAAGATGCATTGGAAAAGATTAGAGAAAGTATGAAATATTCAAGAGGATTAAAGCCAATGTGGAAGATGTTTGAGCAATGTGACGAACAATAGGGTGTTGAGATTGGAATTTCTTTGTCATGGATGTGATTACTCGTTGGAATTTAAGTCTACTATGCTTGATAGTGCTCATAGGAATCATAATATTTTTTAAATTCTTGTAGTGATTGATTGAAAATATAAGAGGTGTTTGACAGATAAAGAATGGGATACAGGGGAAAAGATACGAGATTTATTAAGCCGTTTGTGGACAATACAAGTGCGATTTCGGGTTTAACATATCCAAGTGTCAACATGTACTTCAAAAAAGATTTTGAAGATTGAAATACTTTTTAAAGTGTATAGCGAGAACGAAGATATAATCTTAAAAAGAATGGTTGAAAATATGCAAATGAAATTTTATATGTATATTGCGATTGTTATAGTTTTATTCTCTCTATGAAAACCACTCTTGATCCGAGAATGAAGATGCAATTATTAAATTATTACTATGATCACATTGATGAGAACACAAGTCAACTTATAATCGATGAAGTAATGAGCATGATGTATTTACTTTACAAGGAGAACAAAACCAAATTTGAGATTTCTAAATCTTCGACTTCCCAAGACAACAATAAAAAAAAGGATAGCCAAAGTTTGAGTTATTGTTTCGATATAAGTTTACTAGATATTTTTCTTTTAAATTCAATATTAGCCTTTAATAGTTGGTTTCTTTATATAAGTCTTTAATATTTTTATTTCATAGGGTATCGACGATTTTGACGATTAAGTACATTCTTCGAATGATGGATTAAGATGAGGTTTACATATATATATATATATATATGTATTGGATATTAAGATACACGTGCATTAGAATTAGAATTTGGATGTCTTGCATTTTTTGAAAATCCGAGTTTTATGGTAGAGAATCATAGTTTATTGAGTCCAACATTCTAAGTTTTCCTATTACCACGGTGGCTTTGGAGTCTTCATTTAGTGATGATTCTTAGGTGCTCAAAAAATATAAAAGCCTCTTATTACCTTCTAATATTCAAACGTCAAATCGTGGTTATACAGTTATACTAAAGATTGTAAGTATATAATCTTTTAATGTTTTTATTATAATGATTAAGTGTTAACTGAATATTTTATTTTTATATTTTTTTAATTTAATGTTTAACAAATGTAGATGATAACTTGCCACGATAATAACTACGATGGAGGAAAATTACAAATGAATCAATAATTGAGTCTCGATCATCGAAGATTATGACGAAGATGAAAACAACAACAAATCATCAATTTCCAAACCACTTCAAGAAAATTTTTGGGAGGAACATGAAAATATATCTTTAAACCGTCTTAAAATTCCCGGACAAATCATCCATTTGATAACCGTTTGCAATGTCGTATGGATTCTGAAATAATGTTCTCCTTCCTTAATCTATCTAAAATTACATATGTATTATTTGGAACGTCCCTATTTATAGATGAATTACATATTGATTACGAAGCAATCCCTAATTTGTTCAGAATCGTCACCAATTTGTCAAAATACTAGTTTATAAAATCAAACTCATAGAAACTTCGAATCATCCATAAATTTATCTTTTACTTTGACTTTATGTTATATTTATATTATTTATAATTATAAATTATCTGCAAGATCAAATATTTTCGTTTATCTAAAGCTTTAAGTTGTATAGAAAGAGTTTATGGATGATACAACATAATTTATGATGATTGTAAAAAATCAGTTATATAAAAAAAGTGTTAAATTAGTCTATTTATGTTCCAAATGAAATTAGTCTATTTTATTGGCAGAAGAAATTTACAAGGTTAGTTAGGTTTAAATTTGAGCAACTTCATGTTTAAAATTGAAAGCTCTAATTAAAGAAGTAAAACCTAATTAAGGAAAAAGGAAAATATGCATAGTTTGGTGTTGATGTATGTGAAGGAATGTGTACCCATTAAGACATAAAGCTAAACAAAAAAGAAAGAAAGCAAATAAATCTCGTAAATTTTATCAATATAGTTTCAACATAACTTCATATACATTTTATAAGGATATTAGGATATTATTGTATTAAGGGTATATTTGTAATTTACTATTCTCTCATTAGGTCATATCATTAATCTCTTGTATATATAGCCGTTTATGGCTTTTCAGTAATCAATCAATTCAGATTACCATTCACATGGTATCAGAGCTAAAATCGTCTCACGACGAAACCCTAACCGCTCACTTCCTCTTTCTCGGCCAACCCTAGCCGTCGCACCATCACCGGTCCGACCGCCGCAATTAGCCCACCCTCCGCCGCTGCTCCGACGTCTCACCCCTCGGATCAGCTGCTCCTCCGTCGCCCCACCAGCACAGATCTACCTTTCCCATTCATCTGCGCCCCGTCGCCCCATCCACGGTCGTGTCCCGTCGTCCCATTCCCGGTCGCGTCCCGGTCACGTCCCGTGCAACCGTTTGTCCTACTTTCTTGCACCGCCGGCTAACTCATTTTTCCGGTGACTTTCTCTTGGCCCCGTCGTCTCACCACCACGGATCTGCCCACCATGCACCCAGATCTCACTCAAACCGACTTCCCCAAGTGCATTCCTTAAATCTAGGACGCATCCCAACCAACTCTAACAACTTTCCTAAAAACTTTCCTAACAACTCTCCTAGTCACCGAACAACATCTTACCCTCATGTCGAACATCCCGGAGCATACCGAATCTGTAACCATGTTCGATCCGCAACAGCCACAGAAACTTCTCTTTGCTTGCAACATGTCAAGCGTTACGAAACTCACCCGTGGAAACACCAAGATCGTTTGATCTTCAGCTCCTTGTTCGGTGCACTCTCTCTTCCGCTACAACCAATCATTGCCCGCGGGACTTCTGTTCGAGAAGCGTGGCGAACCCTAGCCAACATCTATGGCAAAGCCTCTCGTGGTCATATCAAACAACTACGAGATCAAATCAAACGCTGTGCCAAA
>CM071863.1:25600061-25645027 GCA_036759665.1 Gynandropsis gynandra | reverse complement strand
TACGGATGAACATTGGCTTTGTGCCAAACGTGTGCTTTGTTATCTTGCTTTGTTCTCGTGCTCAAGGTATCTTTCTTGCTGCTCACAATGCTTTAACCCTTCATGCCTTTAGCGATGCGGATTGGGCTGGTGATTCATCCGACTTCAAATCCACGGGGGCATATATTGTGTATCTTGGCAAACATCCCATCTCATGTTCATCCAAGAAACAAAATGGCCACTCACGATCATCCACCGAAGCGGAATATCGATCCCTAGCCAACACCTCGGCCGAAATTTGCTGGCTTGGTAATCTTCTCATGGAACTTGGTGTCATTCTCTCCTCGGCTCCTACCATTTATTGTGACAATCTCGGAGCTACTTATCTTAGCGCCAATCCGGTTTTCCATTCTCGTATGAAGCACCTTGCCCTTGATTACTTCTTTGTTCGTGGACAAATTGAAGGTGGTACACTTTGCGTTTCTCACGTGCACTCCAAAGACCAACTTGTTGATCTCCTTACCAAACCTCTTCCGCGGTTACAATTTCACGAGCTATGTTCCAAGATTGAAATCACCTCTGGTGATTCATCTTGCGGGGGCGTATAAGGATATTAGGATATTATTGTATTAAGGGTATATTTGTAATTTACTATTCTATCATTAGGTCATATCATTAATCTCTTGTACATATAGCCGTTTATGGCTTTTCAGTAATCAATCAATTCAGATTACCATTCACACATTTTGTCGTGTTCATTCGAGGTGGTGTGTGAACAAATGATATGTAATATTTATTTTATTAAAATAATTCATAAATTTATTTGTAATATTTTATTTACAATACTAATAACATCGTTTTTTATAGATAAAAATGATACTCATCCATCCTACTTTGAGTTAACGTAGAATATTCATAAGAAATCACATGGTAACTAGGTGGATGCTAAATCCAAACTAATTCATGAAAAAAAAATGTAAAAGATGGTTACATATTGAGTATCTCAAAGTTTTTATGAAAGTTCTCGACCTGCTCTCATCCAGTTCCAACTCGACAAAATTTATCTAGAGATATAATTATTTAACTATTATTATTATTAATATTATTATTATTATTATTTTATATACTAACCTTTATTATTTTTTTAAGAAAGTGCTGCTCATAAAAGGTGATATATTTTGCTTTAGTTAGATCATAATACATCTCAAAGCAACGATTTAGACGATTAAAGAGAAACAAAAAAGGGATGAGTTGCAAACGGAAATATTTGAAGCAAAGGCCAACTAGCACGAACACATAATCGAGTTAATGAAACACTAAGTAAACTTGATTAAACCGAAGGCGAATTAATGAACACAACTACGAAAGTTAGTAGGCTCACACATTTTTTGAAATAAAAATAGCATCTATTAATTGGAAAGGAAATGGCGAGAAGAATGATAACGCTTGTAGCCAACACACACAAATTTATAATATATTAAAAAATTATTTAACAAAAATATTTTTCTATTTAGAAACCTTTATAATATTAATGGCGTTAAATACTTTGAAAATGATTCGTAGTTTAAGGTTTTAGGTTTCACATGGTTTTTTGACATATTTTCAAACTTTTTTTGGATTTTTTCCTTGTCCTAATTCAGGGCTAATTCGTGTTTTTGAATACCATGTACGAACAAATCATATCCACCCGAAATTCGTCTTGATTCAATTTTCAAATGACTAAAGGATGAATTCTACCTTAAATCTACAATTGCTAATAGTGTAAAACAATTATTAAGGAGGACATCGTTGTTCATTTTATTTTTTGAATTTATTTATAATTTTTTAAACATTTTTTAATAAAATATCTCGGATATGATGTTCAATCTGAATTGTTGCATCAAACTAGGCCATGTGCATAAATCTAATCTATCTATAATCAACTATTAAAATTGTTGGATTTTTTTCTTCTTTTTGTTATTCTTTTTTGCGTGTGACTACATAACTTTTTTAAGAAAACCATGTGTTTGAATGATCCACGTTCAATTATATAATATATATGATTAATGATTTGGAGATATAGATGACATATGACACATGTAATTGGTATGTAGTCGATGATCTTAATTCTTGGGTATATCATGGTTTTAAAATGTGAAGTATACGAGGAGTTTTCGTAAATCGCTGAATACATGAGATATACATTTATGAGATGAAAATTGAATTCGAAATATAATTCTTATCCAATTATGATGAAGAGAAGGTTCCATCAACTACACATGGATCAGCAACAAGGGCTAAGACCAAGAATATGCAAAACATGTTCGCTCGAGTTGTGATAGAAGGCTTGCACTGACACCATGAAGGCATCAAGAGACGTCAAGACAAGCACACTTGACTTGAATACAAGTATCGAAGTTCAAGAAGAGCTTGGAGATAGAAGACTCAAAGGTGATTGGTCCGAACGAAGAACCGCTTGACTCAAGCAATTTCTCTAACCCATTGTATGCTTAATACACATTGAACGAATGAACGCTTGACTAGAGTGATTACTCTATACAAAAGAGCACTTGACGACATAGACCACTCGATTTGACCAACGCACCACTCGACCAATCGTCTACCATAACGCAACTGAGCAGAGGAATTGCACAACTGAGCCTATTGTTCTAGCTGCATTTGATTGAAATTATTTCCCACGTTTTGATCTATTAACAATTTCTTTTCCTAATTTTAGCGATGTTTCAGATCTTATAAATAACACACAGATTGCAAAAAATTTAACTAAGTTTTATTATTGAAAGAAGTCTTTTGCTTTAATAATTCTTGAGAAATTTAGCTAAACAACTCTTGAAACAATTCTAAGTGTTCAACCTACTTATCATCATTAGATTATAGATTACAAGTGTTGTGGCGTCGTTCGTTGTATTTGCGATTTGCTAGTCAAGTTATAGGAGGGTTAGGGCGTTCATCTTCTAAAAAACAAATTTCAGATTTTGTTATCGGATTTCTAGGGGTTTCATTTTTATTTTAATCTCATCTAACAATAGTATTTGATATTATTACAATATTTATGGAATATGAAAACTAATCATTGTCCTCTTTTAGTATTTGAATAGAAAACATTATGACGTTTTGATTATATTATAAAATAAAAATGTTAGACATTAAAATTAATATTTAAACATTCTAAAATGAAAATGTTAAAAATATTAGAAGACCTTAAATTTTCTTTTGTTTTTCTCATTAGTTATATTAAATGTTGAATATAGTGAAACAAAAAAAAACTAATACAAAATTGAAGGTTTGAGAAAGAGAAAGGGAGAGAAATATATGTAGAAAAAAATAACTAATACAAATTGAAGGTAGGAGACATAGAAAGAGGAAGGAAAATAAAGGAAAAAGTCGCCACACAAAAGTACAAAAGAAAAGGCCGGCGAGAAGATGAGCCAAAACTGCGGCTCGTGACATTTATGCAAACCAACAATTCACATATGGCCCCATCTTGATTTCTTTTTTCTTCGTTATTGTAACCTCATGTGTTTTCTTATATCACACACATATATTTATCCATTTTGTTTATATTTAGACTCGCATCACATATATATTTATAACAGATTATATCCGTGCTTTACGCGGATATATCTTTGGAAAGCAAATGATTTAAAATGACAATCGTCTTACAATAGCCCCCACTAATACAATGTGGCTGAGAATTTTTTATACCTAATAGTTTTTTTTTGCAATAGAAGCTTATATCATGTATTTACAAATTGTGAAATATTGTTTTGAATAGAACAAGTATAGTTCTAGTACTGTAATTGTCTCCATCATTTAAAATAAAAATTTTAAACTCTCTTTTTTTATTTTTGATATTGTAATATATAATTGTACATATCATCATAGTATAATGCGTTCTTAAAAATTTTGATATGTTGGTAATAGTTTGGGAGGTCTTTATATACATGATATGTGATTGAGTGAATATGATTTGAGCCTTCCAATATTAATAAATCAGATTGAATTTATATTATTGATTAATCGTCGTTTGGGTTAGAAAATCGTCTTTGGCTTATTTTTAAAACTCAATGAGAAAATTGGTGGGTTGTACATAAGTATCATTCTTTATTATTTCGTTATTATTATTGCTAGATTTGCTTCAAGTTTTATACATGTAGATTTTATGTTTATACCTATTGGTATTATAAATATAGATGGTGCGATGCATCCCCTTTTAATAACAATGATGCAATACCATTTAATGCAACATTTAAAACAATATTGCCTCGAGATTTAATTTCAATAGATAATGTTTCTAGATTAATATTTTGCATATGCCACCATGTCTATGTATGAAAAATGTTTGGTCTATGGACTTACAAACTCATTTGATAATTTCATTGCAAACTACTTTTGTTCATCGGTTAACTGAGACTCTGACATTTTGTTTTTCAATTTAATAGCAATGATATCGTATGACATTTCCTTGTACGCTAATCTATTTAAGCTTATGCATTTGTCTACTTCTCCAATAGTTTGGTAGCTCAATCTCAAAATTTAGAAAGATAAAGACAATATTTATTGATAAAAAATTCGTTAGAATGTCGATCAAGTCACTCACTAGAGCGGTATAATAGCTCGATCGAGCGTCGAGTCAAGCAATTTTATACTCTAACTGAGCGCTTTGGTCGAGCAATTATCTACTCAGTTTGAATGCGTTAGTTGAGTGATTCTCTATTTTGGCTGAGCGCTCTGGTCGAGTGGTTTATTGACCTGGTCAAATCTTTTTTTCTTCTCCAGTTGTTTGCTCCTCTCAGCTTCCTCACCTTGTCGGGACCTGTTATAGTCTTGCTTCATTGATTCTTGATGTCCTCCTTGAGTAGTTTCCCATCCTTTTAGGTCCATGTGAGCGAAAATATCCCAAAGCTCTTTTTGTTTGGTCTTGTTGTTGGTCCTCATGCGACTTGTGATGTATCCAAGATCTCTTCCTCATCTTTCTCTTATCCTTTAAAAGGATTTGACCTAAAATCCAATCCTTCAACTACATTTAAACGGACTAAAACCACCTAGTAAATAGATATCAGAATTTGGAACATATATCTATGAAGGAAAGGACGCCCAAACCCCAACTACAATTTCACTATAAAATCCTAAAGTCAGCAAACGACACCACAACACTTGTGAACTTGTATAGATAAGCCGGTGAATACTTAAAATCTCTCCAATAATTCAGTAGCTAATTCTCAAGAATTAGTAAGAAAAACACGATCTCTATTTATGAAAATTACTTTAAAATGTCATACAATGGATTTTTTACTTATAAGGACGAACGAATATGGAAAATTTAATAAAAAAACAAATTTAGCAAAACTCAGTAAAATCATCCGACCGAGCGGTATAATCGCTGGGTCAAGCGTTATTCTCTTTTCTGATACCATGAAGCAATTATTTTCTCTAGCCAAGTGTTGTTGTCGAGTGATTCTCTCTTCTGATCGAACTCTTTGGTCCAACAATTGTATTGCTCTGGCCGACCGTTTTCTCTTCATCCAGTACTTAACGTCTTCATTGAGCCACTACCCATCCTTTTAGTTCCATGTGAGAAAAAAATCCCTTAGCTCTTTTGCCTTGACCCTTGTTGTTGCTCCTCGTGCGACCTCTGACAAATCCAAGATCTCTTCCTCATCATACCCTCCGTCTTTAAAATGATTTAACCTCAATTAAGTCATTCAACAACATTCACACGAGCCAAATGAGTGAAATTGTAAATTAAATGTAAAATGTACTCATCTAATCACTCGCTTTGAGAGGTGTAAGGGTTGATGCATTTGTGAACTCTTAAAGTTCCAACTCCCTACTTTAAAATGTGCAACTTGTGCTCCTGTCGGACCTTTCTGTGAGCACATCTACCCACGTTACATCTACTAGTTGGAAGATTGTCCACACCATATCTAATCCATTCTATTTATTCGATGGTTTCTTCTTTCCAAATTATATCGAGAACCCTACAAAAACTAGACACAACGAGAGAAGGGTGTGATCACATACATCGGTGGAGATAAAAGATCATGTTCTCTCTCACACTCATAGAAATAAATGGTATCCTCATGGGTGTGCTCTCACTATTGTTGTAGTGATCTTCCCGTTGGTCACTAAAAATCTCACAATTCTTCTCCCTTAGTAGGTTGTCCATGAATATCTTATTGGTCTTGTACATCTGAGACCTGCCGCGCTACGAATGAATCCTTCTGTATTACTTCATGTTCCTCACAATTCCCATCCAAGTTGTGAGACATATAATTAACCCCTTGTACTACGTTATCGTATGATTCTATCACATGTTCTCCATCTGCACATATCTACGTGGTACACAGGTTTTGACATTCTTTGGTGTTGTGACCTTGACCCTTACATTCGAGACATATACTGTCATGGTTACACGTATAGACATGCATGGTACCTTGTATTCTCACCGGGATGTATCTTTGTAGGACTCCTCTAGGTTTCGACTTTCCTGTACCAATTGTCATAGACATTGATTCACCTCTCTATGTTAATGAGATGGTACAAAACTAAAACAAACTAAACAAAATAAAAAATAACTAAAATAAAATGATAAAAAGATAGTCTAACGCAAAAAATAGAGCTCTGATACAACTTGTTATTAATCTAGACTGACGTTCTATGGTTTGAAGGACGTAATTGAACTTAAACTTCCTAGAAAATCGATAAAAGAAACCCAACTACAACTTGACCAGAATCTTTAGATTTAATAAACAATACCACAATGCTTTTGATTTAGTGTTGATAAGTCGAACAACACTGAGAATCTCTGCAAGAGTTTGGTAGATAAATCTCAAGCATTAGCAAGAAAAAGACAATCTCTCAATTGATTAAAACTTATATACAATGTGTCCCTTATTTATAAAGACCAAATAATAATAGAAAACTTAATAAAATATACTATTTTAGGAAAACTTAGTAAAATTGCTAAGTCCAACATTATAACCGCTCGGTCGAGTGCTACATAAGTCTTAATCCTAATATCTAAAAAATCTAAAGTATTTTGGTTGAGAGAAATCACTCGACTTGATCGATTTTTTACGTTAGCCAAGTATTCAGGTCAAGCTATAATGTGCTCTGGTCGAGTGTTGTGGTCGAGCAATTCTCAACTCTAGTCAAGTGATCTGGTCCAACGATGTTTTGCTCCGCTGAGCATTTTTCTGTCCGTCTAGTTTCTTGCTCATATTGCCCTACATATTATAGTCTTACTCTAATTCTTTTTAGGTTCTCATGGAACTGCTTCCCATGCTTTAACGTCCATGTGAGTGAACATATCTCAAAGGTCTTTTACCCTAACCCTCGTTTTTTGTCCTCGTGCGACTTATGGCGGGTCCAAGATCTCATCTTTATCACTTTTCATCATCTAAACACTGAGTACGTGACATGTTTTTTTGAATGTTGAGCATGTTTTCCCAGTGAAAATTGTAAAGTTATCAAATGATGCTGGGCATTTTATTTTATTAATCAATATTCTCAAATAATATGCTTCTTCGATAGTGGGTGCAACAATATGTAGACATCCATATGCAAAATTTTGTTGTCTTGTAGTCCAAGGTTTTTTTTGTGATTCCATACAAATTTGTGTAGAAAATTATCATATACCATTTAACGCGTATTTGCATATATTAAGTTACATTTGAACCATTCGATATTGTAGTTTATATTTTCTGATGAAATGTTGGTTATAATTTAACCTTGATCGAATACAATATTTTTTCCCAATAAATGGAACCTGATAGGGACGAGATTTTGGATTCGCCACAAGTTACATGAGGATAAACAAGGAGGGTGAGGGAAAAAAGCTTTGGGACGTGTTCGCTCATATGGACTTGAAAGGATGGATTGCACGGGGATGTAAAGCAACACTGAAGCAACAATATAATAGGTCCCTACAAGTAGAAGAAACTAAAAGTATCAAGAATCTAGAGGAGCTAAAAATTCTTGCCCGGAATCACTCGACCTGAATTGCTCAGTGAGAATTGCTCAACCCAGGGCAATTTCCCTAAACCAACATACTTAGTGTTATACATTATAGGGTTAAGACCTAGGCAATACTTGATCGAGCGAACATTTTTACTAAGTTTTGTTAGGTTAGTTTATTTTATTGAATTTTCTATTATTGGTTAGTCCTTATAAATAAAGACCCCATTACATGACTTTTAAAACCAGATTCACTTTTCATTCTAAACACTGAGTACGTGACATGTTTTTTTGAATGTTGAGCATGTTTTCCCAGTGAAAATTGTAAAGTTATCAAATGATGCTGGGCATTTTATTTTATTAATCAATATTCTCAAATAATATGCTTCTTCGATAGTGGGTGCAACAATATGTAGACATCCATATGCAAAATTTTGTTGTCTTGTAGTCCAAGGTTTTTTTTGTGATTCCATACAAATTTGTGTAGAAAATTATCATATACCATTTAACGCGTATTTGCATATATTAAGTTACATTTGAACCATTCGATATTGTAGTTTATATTTTCTGATGAAATGTTGGTTATAATTTAACCTTGATCGAATACAATATTTTTTCCCAATAAATGGAACCTGATAGGGACGAGATTTTGGATTCGCCACAAGTTACATGAGGATAAACAAGGAGGGTGAGGGAAAAAAGCTTTGGGACGTGTTCGCTCATATGGACTTGAAAGGATGGATTGCACGGGGATGTAAAGCAACACTGAAGCAACAATATAATAGGTCCCTACAAGTAGAAGAAACTAAAAGTATCAAGAATCTAGAGGAGCTAAAAATTCTTGCCCGGAATCACTCGACCTGAATTGCTCAGTGAGAATTGCTCAACCCAGGGCAATTTCCCTAAACCAACATACTTAGTGTTATACATTATAGGGTTAAGACCTAGGCAATACTTGATCGAGCGAACATTTTTACTAAGTTTTGTTAGGTTAGTTTATTTTATTGAATTTTCTATTATTGGTTAGTCCTTATAAATAAAGACCCCATTACATGACTTTTAAAACCAGATTTTATTCTATTGAGAGAACATATTTTCGTCACATATTTTCACTGTATAATTAGTTGCATGTTTCGTTTGCGTTTTAGTTTATTTTAGTCTTTTTAGTTCCTTTTTACGCTTTCCTTTATTCATTTTACAGTCTTGTAGCCAACAAAGGTTAAGGAACACATTATTGATAAATGTCAAAGTTGGCTCCAAATAATATGGAAAATGTGTGCAACAACCAACTGCTCAAGCTGAGCTAACAACAACTCGGCCGAGCAATTGGCAAAATTCACTTAATAATTGAAGATTTGAATTATTTAAATGTTGGGGAGCTTTCCTATAATTAGGAAAATACATTATATTGAAGATGAGATGTCCTAGATCGTTCGTAAGGGTGATAAGGCTATCATACTCCATCAAAGAATTGAATTGCTAGTTGAGACAAGTCAAAGGCGAGGTCATGACGACGACTGATAGAGAGATCAACTGAACATTCCTAAGCCTTTTCTGTTACTTATTTATTGGTGTAGTTCTTTCTAAGATGTAGATCTTAAAACATGATTCATGTTTTAGGCTAATGTTTTATGCATTCAAACTTATTCTACGCAATGATTGGATTTTTGGTTTTTACTTTAATGATTTGATACATGCACTACTCTTTCAATTCTTAAATGGGCCCCTAAAGTTGATTTTCAAATGGTTTAATTCAGATGGAGACATCAAATTAGGATAGCTTGTATGCATTTAAATAAATGAATGAGGATATGGAAGGTAGATGAATCGATTTACGGATGATGATATTGGACGATAATCATTCAATAGATAGATCATAAGATGAAGACATCAATGATTGGAACGTCGGATAGGATATAGATTTCGAAAGAACGTGAATCTATGGATAGTACATTCATTATGTCGGTCATTCAATGGAGAAGTCAATTTTTGAAATATTGAATAAGATCTAGAATTTGAAAGGAGTTAGAATCATGTAAGATGACTTAATTCCTTGAAAGGAACAAAACGATATTTCAAATTTAGAAGCATTGTATCGCTTGTACATAATTTTAAAAATTTATTTTATTGCTTCATATTAGATTATAGACATTCCTACTCTTTTTATAATTCATTACCGTATTTTTTATGAAATTGATAGTTGTAAAATTGTTAGTCCATGTGTTCTACCTTGGTATTACATGATCTTATCCTTGTAGAATGTCTAGTGTAGGTATAAATATTAAATTTAACCACCAAACTCTTAGAGCGATTCTAATTGTTTACCAAATCATCAACACTAGATCACAAATGTACCGGCGTCGTTAGCTAGGTTTGAAGTTTTCTAGTCGAGTTCTAGTTGGGATTTGGATATCCTTTCATAGAAAAGACAAGTTCCATATTCTTCTATCAATTTTCTTGGGATTTTCATTCTATTTGCATCCTTCAAACAATAGGACATTGCTCTAAGACGAGTTCTTTGGATCTATGGCAAGTCACACGAGGACAAACAGAATCATGGCAAAAGAGTTTTTGACTTGTTCTCTCACATGGACCTTTAATAATGGGTAATGGCTCCATGACGATGTGAAGGACCACTGAAGCAAATCTATAGGAGGTCCATTAAATGAGAGGAGAATGAGAGGTGCAAGAATCTTGATGAGCTGAAAACATTTGGCAAAAGCCGCTCGGCCAGAATCACTCTACCAAAATTGTTCGGCTAAAATTGCTCAACCGTGCGATTTCTCAGGACTAATATACTTTATTTTTTTATTTTGAAATGTATGACTTAGGTGGTGCTGGACTTAGCGGTTATGCCGCTCTAGCGAGTATTTTTGCTGACCTTTTTAAGTTGGTTTATTTTTATTCATTTTTTAAATAATGTTTGGTGTTTATAAATAAGCGACCCATTGTATGACTATTAAAATTAAATTTTATTCAATCGAGACATTGTATTTTTTTTACTAAATATTGAGATTTAGTTACCGAACTCTTTCAGATATTCTAAGTGTTCATTAACTTTTCAATACTAGATCACGAGTGTAGTGACATCGTTCGTTGAGCCTGGGTATTCTAGTTATGTTGTAGATTTGATTTGAGACATCCTTTCTTAAGGAAGACAAGTTTCAAATTCTTCTATTGAGGATCTAGGAATTTCTATCCGATTCTATCCTTTTAAGAATAAAACATCTATGTTCATATCATGTTGTATCAAAACAACGTCCTTGGCTTAGACTACCTTTCTATCATTTAGTTAATTATTTTTTTCATTTTTTAATTTGTTATACTGTTTTAGTTATCTTTTTAATTTTAAAAAACGGAAAAAACAAAAAAGAAAGAAAACAAAAAAATGAAGGAGAAGAAAGGGAAAATCAACAGAAAAAAGAAAAAGAAAACAATAAAAAGAAAAAAATAAATAGAAAGACAAAGAAAGGAAAAAGATAAATAAAAAGGAATAAAAAAGAAGAAATGTCTTAGATTAGGAATTTTAGATATGTTGATGATGCTATATACTTGATCATCTCGTTTTCAAACGTATTTATTGCACGATTTTAGAGATGTTTACAATATAGATGTCATGTTTACGTATGATTTTGTATCTGTTTTATTCGTTTTCGTGTTTTTATGTTCTTACAGGTTTTGATGCTTATTTGATTCATTTTGGAGCTAAAGGACGTACACGAGACAAAAGACCAACATCGAGGATCATCACGGAACAAACGAGACGAGAATCGGCGAGGAACAAACTTAGCCCGCGCGGGGTACACCCTTGCCCGCGCGGGGCATTTGGTTCGGCATTTGGTCCAGCAACTTGAGCACGAGTCGGGCAAGCAATCAGAACGGTCGGGGCCTCAGCGCGCGCGGGGTACATCTCAGCCCGACCGGGCCACACCCCATCCCGCTCGGGCACTCCCGAGCCCGTGCCGGGCGACCTTGTTTTCATCGCGACACCGCGCGCCGCACTCGTGCGGGGCACACACTCAGCCCGCGCGGGTCGCGTCTGTGACCTGTAACTTACAGATAAGTTAATTTGTCTTAAAACGAAAAGGAATTTGTTGGTGACTTATACAATAAGGAAAACGACTTTAGAGAAGTGGAATAAGTGATATTTTGCAGGAGAAAGTAATGGAAACATTGCCCAACTTAATCAAGAATGGAAATCTCATGAAAAGGCAAAATCGGTGGCTACTGCAACAAAAGGAAAAGAACGAACGACCAGAAGGAAAAAGGGAGGAGATAAGGAAAGAAAATAAGAAGGAAAAGGAAGAATAGGAGCGAGGGGTCGAGATAGCTTCAGTTAGAGAGTTAGTTTGGAGTTTTTGATCGAAGAGAGAGAGTAGAGAGAAGAAGGAGATTCTTGCGAAGGAGACGTATAAGGAGCATTGGAGATCAACCCAAGACTTCGATTTCGTTTGGTTTTCATGTTCTTTACACTTTCTACTTCAATTATGTTTGTTTACGGACGCATGAACGAGTAGTTTGTTTTATTCTAGGAGAAGAGATTAACCCATGGCTATCCCGGAACCACTTTGATTTATCTTTGAATGCATCTTCTCGTTTTTGTTTATCTATTCTTTGTCTGAGAGCTTGAATGACTTGTGTTTACGAAGGCCAAGTAAATGCATGTGTTAGGGGTTAGGAGAAGGATCAAAAGGAGAATTCTAATCCTTGAAGATCAGGTTTAGAACAATCGAGGTTAGGCTACAAAAGTAGGGTAGCAGCGGTTGAGGGTAAAAGAGATGAATCATAGATCTTATGGGTTTAGTTCAAGGTGTCAGCCACGAAAGTAGGGGATAACTTGACTAGATCACATGTCTATGCCTTGAGAGAGGGTAGATATCATATTAGGATTGTCTGTCTTAGATAAGTTGACTGGGATTGCATGATATATAGGTTGATTGTTGGTTTCGGTAGTCTTGTGGTGAAACTGGATTCCTAGAACGTTTGTCTCATTGTTAGGAACTCGTTTGTTTATTTGTTTTTAGCTTTTCATTCCCACATTCCATATTTGTTCGCTGCAAGTGTTATTCACAGTTTGAGTTTAGGTTGTGTTGCGTAGTCTCTGTGGGATCGACACCTAAAGTACTACACACGTGTTGTGCACTTGTGGGTAGTTTAGGTTAAATATTTGTTTAACTTTGATAACGCATCAAGTTTTTGGCGGCGTTGCCGGGGACTATTGTCAACACGTCTTAGATTCGAGCCTAGAGTCTTTGTTGTTTTGATTTTGTTTTCTTTTATTTCGTTTCTTTCTACTTAATTCTGTTAGTTTGTCCTTTGTTGGTTTATGACCAGATCTCAAGGTGCTTCTAATCTACTCCAAATCGACTCCGAGATCGAGCGAACTTGCAGACAACTAAGAAAAGGCAAGGAAGAAGGTAACACAGAGCCGTCAGATCAATGAGATATGGATAATCAAAACGGCCACAAATAGCTTCAATTACCTATCGGTAATTTGGGGCATATGCAACAACAACAACTTGCGCGTCAACCACGAGAACCACAGGCTCATCCACCACGTCGCCTCAGAGATTACGCGGTGCCGAACATGAACAACGTGCAAACAGCCATAAGGATGCCTGATGTCGCTAGAGAACAGTTTGAGATTAAGTCGGCGATGATCAACATGCTTTATCAGAAGCAATTCATGGGTGGAAATCACGAGGATCCCCATCAGCACATCAGAGACTTCCTTGAGCTTACCGGTACATTCAAGATACACGGAGTCTCGAAGGACACGATCTTACTGCGTCTCTTCCCTTTCTCAATTGGGGGACGAGCAAAAACTTGGCTGCAATCGCTTCCCGCTGGTTCGATCACGACTGGGACCAGCTCTGCACATTGTTCCTCTCACGATTCTTTCCTCCGAGCAAGACGATTCAGATGAGGGGGGAAATCACAACGTTTAGATGCAGAGACGGAGAAATTTTGTTTGAAACGTGGGGCAGATTTATCCAAACCTTTTACAACGGAATTTCAGATGAACACCGAACGACGTTGGATAACACTGCTAGAGGATCGTTTATGGATCTGAGCGTCGAGGAGGCATACGAGCTGATCGATAACCTTGCCATGAACCACACCATGTGGTCAACACAGAGAGGTATGCCTAATAGCACTCGTCGCCTATACGAGCCGAATCAGAGCAGAGCAACGGGTAATACAGTGGACGCCATGTACTGCGTGAATTGTGGAGATACAGAACACGTGGCTTATCAATGCACGCTGCAAGAAAACTTGGAATACATGAATTATGCCCAGCAACAAGGAAACACACAATTCGTGAATACCTACAACTCGAATTGGAGGAACCACCCGAACTTGTCATTCCGAACGACTCAACCGATGAAATATTCGGGATTTCAGCAACCACAGCAGCCATACCAGCACAATAACCACTAATCTCAGCATGCTCAGCAAGTTCTGCAAGTTCCTCAACCTCTTCAAGCCCCTTCGTCGAACATTGAGGCGGTAATACTAGATTTTATCAAGGAGCAAAGGCAGCAACATTCGACTCAAGCCAAATTCAATGTAGCTGTGGGGATAGCGATCAACGAGCTCAAAACTCAGATGGAATTCTTGAGAAACCATGTGAAGAGTTTAGAGAACTCTGTAGCACAACAAGCTGCCTCTTCCTCTCGGAATCCCGGATAGCATCCCGGTGAACCCGAGTTAAACCCGAGAGAGTACGTGAACGTTATTTCTGTATGCAGCAGTGATGTGATTGAACATTCGCCCTTTCAAAGAGCAAAACCAAGCTGCTGGTATGTCCATGAAAAGCGGCAAAGGTACAATTGCGATTATGGAAGGAGTCGAACCAGATTTGGACAAACCATACGTTGCTCCACCAGCATACAAACCTCTGATACAGTTTCCTCAACGGTTGGTGAGCAGTAAGAATGAAGAACGAGCGCGCAAATTCGTAGAGGGTCTCAAGAAGCTTGACATCAATATCCCATTCGTGGAAGCCCTTGACGTGTGGAAACACGAGTTATAAATTATCCTAGACCACTTCACCGCAAGTATACGGATCGTGTAGTACCAGGGTCAATCTCTGGGTACTAAAGCAGCCAAAAAACTAAGAATAAAACTAAACTAAGACAAATAAAGATAGAAGGGGATGTGATCCTAAATACCTAAAACTAACCTAAGTGGTGACAACAATACTAGGTTGGGGATGAACTCGGATATGAGAAACACTACGGGTGTCTGGGATACCGGGAATCGTATGGATGAAGCAACTAAGGATCATAGATCTATCAACTTATCTTGACAACGTGAAATTCATGCCCTAAGGTGAGGAGTGATTCTTCCGAGCCTAAACCTCCTAACCATGAGTACGTGCAACCCTACCTTCCAGCAGTGATTAACCCGTACCATGGCAGCTTTACGACCGCAATCATTATTCCTAAGACGACTAACCGACCGGTCAGATTCTCATTAACCGAACTTAATCTACAACTTAACAGGTCCGGATTCATTCTTTCACCTTCCAGCAAAGTCCGAAATCCTATGTTACTGAGCGGGCAGCACTAGCGTAAGAGTGAAAATGCTAAGCGTAGAACTGATAATAAAGAATAAATCAATAAATCTAAGCATTAACGCAAATCATTGTTCATCCATTACAATCTGATATCCCTACCCATAGTTGGGACTCTACTCACTCATGGAGAAAACAAAAGACGAAGATAACATAACCCTATACATGATAGACTCTAGGAAATTCGATGCCTCGACCTTCCCTATCGTGTTCTGGTGCAAGGATTGATGCCTCTCTTCTTCTCCAACGTCTCCCGAGCCTTTCCAGATGTTTTCCCAGCCTTTCCTTGCCCTATACGTCACCCCTTTGCTCTAGATCATTTTTGTTATATAAAATAGGTTGTTTGAATGCAAGATCTAGGTTGTTGCGAAATACACGGCCCGCTCGGGCACCACTGTTTTTCCCAGCCTTTCCTTGTCCTGTACGTCGCCCCCTTGCTCTAGCTCTGTTCTGTTCCTTAAATTCGGTCGTTTGAATGCAAGATCTAGGTTGTTGCGAAATACACGTCCCGCTCGGGCACCACTGTTGCCCGGTCGTGCAGAGGCGCGCCCGGTCGTGTTCCTTCATAATGCCCGATCGGGCATCAGTACCCCAATCATGTGGTTCAGCGGCCCGAGTCGTGCAAACTCTCGGGGAATTTGGGATGAATTAACGCCCGATCGGGTATACGTCTTGCGCCCGATCGGGTAAGGCTACCCGATCTCGTTGCCTTCGTGCCCGGGTCGTGCATGGTATGCATATAAAACCCAGTAGGTTTTACCCGAGCGGGTGGTCAATGGTGCCCGACCGGGCACCCTTGTTGCCTTGAAATTTCTCTTTTCCGCTCGTTGCTCGGGTGTTCCTTCGGGTTCTAAGGCTCGATCTTGGCTCTGAGTAGATATATCTTCAAAGTACGTGGTTTTGTTCAGGAATCCGTCTTTTAAAGCTCATTTAGGCCTTGTCCCCTAAAAACCTGAAAACCAACAAAACGGGTGTGTGAAACTCATAATCATATCGGATATGTAAATCTATATATATAATATATGCGAAAATGGCAGTAAAACCTATCCTAAAATTGATACACTTTCAGTGTTATCAGCCCTCCAAAAGATGCCTAATCATGCCAAACTCATCAAAGAGGTTCTTTCCAAAGAGAAAAAAAATGGAAGAGAACGAGACGGTAGCACTTACCGAGGAATACAACGCTATCATTCAAAACAAACTGCCACCAAAGTTGAAGGACCCTGGAAGCTTCTCCATTCCATGCACAATAGGTATTATTGATATTGGTAATGCTTTGTGTGATTTAGGAGCAAGCGTGAGCATCATGCCACACTCGGTTTTCAAGTAGATGGACTTCGGGAATCTCAAACCTAAAAAAAGATGTCTACACCTCGCGAATCGTTCGGTAAGATATCCGGTGGGAATTATTGAAAACATTCCCACCAAGGTAGGTAATCTCTTCATTCCCACTGATTTTGTTGTACTTAGGATATCTATTATTCTTGGTAGACCGTTCTTAGCTACTGCAGGTGCCATGATAGACGTACAACAAGGAAAGCTTTCCTTATGTGTAGGAGATGAGATGATATAATTCAACTTGTCCAGCCCCATGAATGGACCCTCATTCAAGGAGTCTTGCTTTACAGTCGATTCGCTGGACGAGTTAGCAAAAGACACGTATGATCAAGTAAGTGTTTTCGATCCTCTTATGCGATGCTTAACACGAGTTTGCAAAGATGCAGGATTTACGGACGAAGGAGCTGAGATGTACACGAAATTCATGAGTTCTATTGAAGCACTAGGAGACGCCTCATGTGAGGAGATACCACACGAAACACACTCTGGTTTCGCAGTGGAGAAGACGTTCAAACTTGAGCCCGAGCCACCTCCGTCTTCTTTTCGGTAAGAGCACGTTGAATGTGATAAAATATATCATGCTGTTATGAATGCTAACTTGAGTGCAGATGAGATGAGAAAATAACCCACACGCGTAAAGAAGCGTAGGAGAGTTAGCTCTTTAGTATGTACGCACGGAACTTATATGGAAGACAGCCACGGACCTTCCATCGAAACTCAAAAAGAGGCTGCACCCGCAGTTGCACGAGGTAATGGAAAAAGGCGTCATAAAACTTTTCGACTTATATATCATTTATCCAACCTCGGGCAGCGAACGAGTGAATCCCATGCATTATGTGCCAAAGAAAGATGCAATGACTAAGGGATGGCACGACAAAAAGACCCTACCTCATGACTTCCAAATAGGTGATTTAGTTCTACTTTTCGATTCTCATCCTAAGCTTTTCTTGGGCAACTTGCGGTCTCGTTGGTCTTGTCCTTTTCAGGTGCGAGAAATCTTCACACTTGGAGAAGTGGAACTATGGAGCGATTGGAGCGGAACATTCAAAGCTGATGGGCAGCGACTAAAGCTCTACAAAGCCGCTCAACTGATCAAAAGTGGAAACTCCATTTCCCATTCCGATCCACCCGCCGTGCCCATATGAGGAATGGAGACGTCAAAGCTTAAAGACATTAAATAAGCGCTTTCTGGGAGGCAACCCATCTGTTTGTTTTCCATTTTTCTTAGTTTTTAGATTAAGGCTCGATTACACTAAAACAAAAGAAAAACACAAAAAAATACCACCACAAACGATACGTCACTTCCCTTACCCTCCATCGGAGTTTCACGTCGAGGACGCCATTCAATTCAAGTATGGGGGAGCAGCTCACGTTTTTCAGGTGATTGCGTATCATTTTCTTTCATTTTCTCTTTGATTTTGTAGTTTTTGGTTTGTTTTTGCTTTCGTGAGTCAGAGTCGTCCTAGACACTTGTCCGATGCCATGTTTTGAGATGAACCCTAAATCTAGGATGCTTAAGAAGTTGGCCTTTTCCGTGAGATTTTGCACGTTTGAGCTAGGTTTTTCCTAAGCGTTAGAGCTCATTAGTCGGTTAGTGTTGCTTGTGGGGGGTTTAGACGAGGTTGCTAGGCTAGTTTATCATTTACTCTCTATCCAGATGGTTATACTTCGTGTAGATGATGCTTTACTTCTTTTTTATGAGGACTATTATATCATATAAGATCGAGCTTATTTTATAGATTAAGAGCGCACACTAACACTCCGCTGTCGATAGAAATAATGTCTAAAAGCATGATAAAAATTCGATATGAGTGCATCGACCTTGATACTTTTTCGATGGTTCGGGTCTAAGTGGTGGGTTGGCGATCATCTTTCTACGTCCTAAGGGCATGGCACAATAAAAACGCGCCTACTCCGCTGCACTATTGAACGAGATGCATGAGTATACTGTCATCGGTAGTCTGGGTCTAAGTAGAGGATGGATACCTTCAAATCCGACGTCCTAGAAGCCTAGTGTGTATGCATATCGAAAAAAAAAGAAAAAGAAAAAAAAACAAAAGACATAAAAACAAAAGAATAGAAAAAGAAAAAACCAGAAAGAAAAAAAAGAAAGAAAAAAAAAGCTCGGAAAAGAAACAAGTATCTTCGGTTGTTCTAGGTTTAGCATTTGTCTGAAGTCTTGTTTGGTGGAGAGAGTTAAGGTGGCTTCTTTAGTTTGCTTTCGATTTACTTTCTCGTGGGTAGCCTTGATGAACCTAGGATGAAGACTGAAAACTTAATTAGGCCAAATTTGTTCCCGAGTTGCTAGTTGATCGCTTAGGTTCGTTTAGCGGTATTTCTAGGAGAAAGGGGAATTCTCGGATTTTGTATACCCTACGTATTCCACGTTTACGTTTGCTTATGAACAAGCAAACATTCAAGTCTGAGGGATTTTGATCATCTCGTTTTCATACGTATTTCTTGCACGATTTTAGAGATGTTTACAATATAGATGCGATGTTGAAGTATGATTGTGTATCCGTTTTACTCATTTTTGTGTTTCCATGTTCTTACAGGTTTTAATGCGTATTCGGTTGATTTTGGAGCTAAAGGACGTGCACGAGACAAAGTACCAACAACGAGGATCATCAAACGGTACGAGAATCGACGAGGAACAAGCTTAGCCCGTGCGGGGTACACCCTTGCCCGTGCGGGGCATTTGGTTCGGCATTTGGTCCAGCAACTTGAGCACGAGTCGGGCAAGCAATCAGCGCGGTCAGGGCCTCAGCCCGTGCGGGGTAAATCTCAGCCCAACCGGGCCACATCCTATCCCGCTCGGGCACTCCCTAGCATGTGCGGGCGACCTTGTTTTCATCACGACACCATGCGCCGCACCCGCACGGGGCACACACTCAGCCCACGCGGGTCGCGTCCGTCACCAGTAACTTACAGATAAGTTAATTTGTCTTAAAATGAAAAGGAACTTGTTAATGACTTATATAATAAGGAAAAAGACTTTAGAGAAGAGGAATAAGTGATATTTTGCTGGAGAAAGTAACGGAACTGTTGCCCAACTTAATCAAGAATGAAAAACTCAAGAAAAGGCAAAATCGGTTGCTGCTGCAACAAAAGGAAAAGAACGAACGGCCAAAAGAAAAAATGAGGAGATAAGGAAATAAAAGAAGAAGGAAAAGGAAGAATAGGAGCGAGGGGTCGAGAGAGCTTCAGTTAGAGAGTTAGTTTGGAGTTTTTGATCGACGAGAGAGAGTAGAGAAAAGAAGGAGATTCTTGCGAAGGAGACATACAAGGAGCATTGGAGATCAACCCAAGACTTCGGTTTCGTTTGGTTTTCATGTTCCTTAGACTTTCTACTTCAGTTATGTTTGTTTACGGACGCATGAGTGAGTAGTTTGTTTTGCTCTAGGAGAAGGGATTAACCCATGGCTATCTCGGAACCACTTTGATTTATCTTTGAATGCATCTCCCCATTTTTGTTTATCTATTCTTTGTCTGAGAGCTTGAACGACTTATGTTTACGGAGGCCAAGTAAATGCATGTGTTAGGGGTCAGGAGAAGGACCAAAAGAAGAATTCTAGTCCTAGAATATCAGGTTTAGAACAACTGAGGTTAGGCCACGACAGTAGGGTAGCAGCGGTTGAGGGTAAAACGGATGAATCACAGATCTTATGGGTTTAGTTCAAGGTGTCAGCCACAAAAATAGGGGATAACTTGACTAGATCACGTGTCTATTCCTTGAGAGAGGGTAGATATCATATTAGGATCGTCTGTCTTGGATAACTTGACTGGGATTGCATGATAGATAGGTTGATTATTGGTTTCGGTAGTCTTGTGGTGAAACTGGATTCCTGGAACGTTTGTCTCATTGTTACGAACTCATTTCTTTATTTGTTTATAGCTTTTCATTCCCACATTCTATATTCGTTCGCTGCATGTTTGATTCACAGTTTGAGTTTAGGTTGTGTTGCGTAGTCCCTATGGGATCGACACCTAAAGTACTACACACGTGTCATGCACTTGCAGGTAGTTTAGGTTAAATATTTGTTTAACTTTGATAACGCATCAATACATGTAGCATTAAGATTTAGTGTGGAGTCATCGAGAATTAATTTTTCGAATTTGTTTATGAGTTCTAAACTAAATCAACTAGGAACTGGGGAAAAGACATGATATCAAGTGAAAGAAATTGAGTGAAACACCTTTTTAAGAGGTCGTGAGCTGTAGTAATCTTCTTTTCATTCATATTTTTTGCTAACTTTTCTAATTTGTAGCTATTGCTTTGATATTTAGTTTAGGATACCATCACGACGAGATATCGCGAGGTGGAGGGGCAACAGTGTTGGATACCCAAATGCATCTCAATAAAATAAAATTTCTTAAGGCGTCGTGGGATGAATTCACTATCATCCATCGAAGTCTTGATCGAGTGGAAGGCACAACTTGTGGAGTTAGTCAAGCACGAGCGAGGGCATACCATCTATCGTTGCAAAATCCACAACCAGTGGATATGGAGGTAGATGAATATACAAAACTTTAGGTACCCCGTTATATCCGTCGAATCACGAAGTGGAGGACAAAATATCAAATTGGAGGTCCCAACTTTCATGGGATGGAGCAATGTTGAATAATACTTAGAATAGGAAAGGAAAACTGAGATGGTTTTCAATTGCCATCAATATTCCAAACTCACAAAAGTAAAAGTAGCTTCGGTGAAGTTTATTGAGTATGTGCTGGCATGATGGGTTTAGTCACTTGTTCACATCGGCGGTACAAAAAGAAACCAATTATGACTTACGATGAAATACTTGCAGTGATGAGACGCCAATTTGTACCTACTCATCATCATAGAGAGGAGAATCAATGTCCGTAACGATTAGTGCATAGGAGTCGAAGCAAAAATGAATCTTACAATGAGACGTCAAGACCAAAATTACAAATTATCAACAAAATTTGTATGTGTAACTATTACATTATTTGTCTCGAATGTCAAGGTCGAGATCATTATACCGAAGACTATCCAAACACAGAAATCATGTTTGTAGGGGCAGATGGCAAACATGTGATAAAACTGAATGGAAATGTGGTACGAGGGGTTAACCATATATTTCACAAAATGGGATGACATTTTTCAAAGGATATGAAATAACAAAGGAAGATTTACTTATAGTGTGACAAGTCGTGGAAGTACATGACATATACGATACAATAGAGCAACTATCGAAGGATGATACATGTGAAATTTTGAGTGACCATGAGGTAAATCACCCAAAAAATTGTGAAGTCTTGAGAGAAACCTTAAAAAAGTCTATAAGAGCACACTCGTGAGAATAATTTCTTTTTCTTTGAGTGTGCAAGAGAACATAAACCTTTTACATCAACCGATCAATGTGTTTATACATAAAGAGGTGTTGTTTCCTACCAAACTAATTCGTCGTGTTTCCAGTTTTGGTCTTAAAACATTTCAAGGTTCTTGAGATGGGTTCTGGAAGATGGTACCACCTGATAAAGAGAAAAGAATAGATGTGGTGTGGATAATCTTCCAACCAAGTGCAATGGTTTGGGTGTATGTACTCACAGAAATGCTGACACATTGGTACAAATCATAGCTTTTGAAAGTAGGGAGATGGACCTTTTAGAGTCCGCAAATGCATCGAATACCTACGGAAACGAGGTACGAAGCGAGTACATGGTACATTTTGATTTTCAATGTTACTGACTAGACTAATTTAAATGGAGTTGAAGGACTGGATTTGAGGTCCAATCTTTTTAAAGGAGGAGGGAATGATGAGGATGAGATCTTGGATCCGCCATAAATCACACGAGGACCAACAACAAGGTCCTAGGTCCTAAAAGGGTGAGTAATGGCTTCACGAGGATGTGAAAGAACACTAAAGAAAGCCTATAAGAGGTCTCTATAAGGAGTGGAGATTACGAGGAGAAAGAATGTTGAAGAAAACCTATTAGAGGTCTCTAGAACGACATATTTTAGTTTTGTGAATTTTAGGGTTAAGCGCATATGTAAGAATGTGCTTTTCAATATTTTTGGCGCTCGACCGAATCAATATTTTTGGTGTAGGAAGATTTGATGTGCTTTTCAGTAAAAACAATATGTAAGAATGTGGTAGTCCTTATTTTTTAAATTCAATTGTACACACAAATGCATTGCAATATGAAAGACTGGTGTTGTTACTATTGTTAATATTAACATATAAACACAATTCCTGATGGGCATATGAATGTACCTTTAGCATTTGGGTTGAGAATATGATTATTCGTAATTCTCAAATGAGCTTTTCTAACTTTATTTTGAATATTCTAAGTAGAATATATGGTCGATCTTCTAAAGCAAAATAGGTTTTCTCATCAAACAAAGAAAACACAGCTCTATTGTGATTATATATCGGGATAAAGAACTAGAAGAGAAAGAATACGAACCTGTATTCATGATGATAGACGCAGCGAAAATGGTCTTCTAGTTCAACGTGTAAACCGTAATCTACACAATGATGGGATATGTGTAGTGAGAGGATTTTGGGAGATCAATTTTTTTAGGAGAAAGAAAAATGACCTAATCACTTAAGTCTCCCCAAAATTCCCTTTATATACACGTGAACCAGGGACCATAACCGACAGATAACCGGTTAATTATCCGGTTATCAATTGTATCGTTTAATTCCGCCCATCATGAAAATTAAACGATACTACGAATGGCCTCTATGCATATAATTATCCACACTCGTTTCAATACCGAAGTCCAATTAATTAAAACCATATCCGATCATATTTTATTTGGACTAAATCGAATGACATACTTATTCCATAATTATTCACATATTTGGTCCACAAATATTCTTACAATACTCCCACTTGGACCGTATATGTGATTCCAAAAACTATGGAATAACCTTAAGAGCGCTCATTATATTTGTTGTCATTAAACCGGTATTCACCGTCGTCTCGTCCATCAACCATATTCATGTAGAACCAAAGAGATTCAACCACTTTTTAATGTAGTTGAATCCACATACATCAATATAGATGAATGACATAGACTAGAATGTGGATGCATAGCAAGGAGATTTCACGTAAAGTGATCGATACATGTCTATCCCCAACTGGTCCTTCTTAATCGAGATCAACTTTAAACTTAAACATTCAGAGTGGAAACTGAAACTGAAACTGAATAGTTCCGAACATAATACCAAAATGAATAAGTGTACGTCGCGACTGTAAGTACAAGAGCAAACTGAAATATATACAAAGCTCCCACTAAACCGACATACCGTTAAAAGAAATAATACCCATATGAGCGGTGTGCTCATAAAAGACTTTGGGTATGACACCCTTAGTCAACGGATCCGCAACCATGGAGCTTGTACCTATGTGCTCTACCGAAATAACCCCACTCTGAATTCTCTCCCTAACAACAAGGTACTTAATATTAATGTACTTCGACTTCGATGTACTCTTGTTGTTGTTGGAGTATAGTACCGCAGAATTATTGTCACAATAGATCTTTAACGGTCTGTCTACACCCACCACAACACGTAGCCCCGTGACAAGATTCCGCAGCCAGACAACATGATCAGATGCCTCATAACATGCTACATACTCTGCCTCCATGGTGGATGATGTCACAAGCTTTTGTTTGGCACTACGCCAAGAAATAGCTCCACCAGCAAGAAGGAAAACATAGCCTGAAGTGGATCGAAGACTATCAAGACATCCAGCAAAATCCGAATCCGAATAACCAGTGATCTCGAGCTGGTCTGATCGAGCATATGATCCTTTGTCTTCTGAAGATACCGCATTACCCGTTTGACTGCTTTCCAATGATCAATTCCCGGGTCGCTCAAGTATCTTCCTAGCATGCCAACAATGTATGTCAAGTCAGGTCGTGTACAAACTTGGGCATACATCAGACTCCCTACAGCCGAAGCATAAGGAATCTTGCTCATTTCCTGAATTTCCAAATTAGTTTTTGGGCACTGACTAAGGCTGAATTTATCACCCTTAGAGACATGGGTATCTATGGACTTAAATCCTTTCATGCCAAACCGCTCTAAAACCTTATCGATGTAGCTCTTTTGTGATAAACCTAATATACCCCGAGAGCGGTCTCGGTGTATTTTTATACCCAATACAAAAGAGGCTTCACCAAGATCTTTCATCTCAAAATGCTCTGAGAGAAATTTCTTAGTTTCACGCATTAAGCCTACATCGTTCGCAGCAATCAAGATGTCATCGATGTAAAGGACAAGGAAGATGAATTTCCTCCCACTGATCTTTTGGTATATGCAATCATCAACTGGATTCACCTCGAAACCATAAGAGATGATTATAGGATGAAATTTGCGGTACCATTGACGAGAGGCCTGCTTTAAGCCGTAGATGGACTTTTTAAGCTTGCAAACCATTGAGAAAGGCAGTCTTAACATCCATCTGGTTGCTCCATATAAATCGTCTCTTCAATGTCACCATTGAGAAACGCAGTTTTAACATCCATCTGATGCAGCTCTAGATCATAATGAGCTGTTAGTGCCATTAACACCCTAAAAGAGTCCTTCGATGAAACCAGAGAGAATGTCTCTTTGTAGTCTATGCCTTCCTTCTGAGTAAACCCTTTGGCGACTAGACGTGCCTTATATATTTCCATATTGTGAATCCCGTTTGGTTTTAAAGATCCATTTGCATCCAATGGGTTTCACATCCTTAGGCAAAGGGACAAGATCCCAAACGCCATTGTCATCCATGGACTTTATCTCTTCCTTCATGGCATCAATCCACTTTTGAGAGTTAACACTTTGAATGGCTTGACGGAGGTTAACTGGATCCTCTTCCGTCAATCCAATGCCATCCTCGTGTTCTTGGAGAAAGACTATATAATCATCTGAAATAGTACTTTTCCTCTCTCTAGTGGACCTACGTATGAAAGACTATATAATCATTTTAAATAGTACTTTTCCTCTCTCTAGTGGACCTACGTAATGGCACCACTTCTTGAGGCATCGGTTCTTGAGATTGAGGAACTTGTTCCTCATGAATTACCTGTTCCTCATGGAGTTCAGGAATAACTGCCGGAGTTTCTAGGTTTGTAGCTCTAACAAAATTTGGAACATGTTCCATATGATTGCCAACTACAACAGGCGGAATAGGAATCCTAATCTCTTGCGAAGTAGAAGGATTATCCTCTTCCTCTCCAAAGACAAAGTCTATAAACTCGTCATCCCTTTTCCTAGGTTTAATGTCCTCAAAGAACGTTGCTACTCCCATCTCAAAGATCGTCCCTTTCATTCGATCATAAAACTTATACCCCTTAGACCTTTCCGAGTAACCAACAAAGTAACAACTCATGGTTCTGGCATCCAACTTCTTTTCATCGGGCCGATAACATCTAGCCTCTGCTGGACTACCCCAAATGTGAAAATGCCTTAAGCTAGGACGTTTACCCGTCCATAACTCATAAGGCATTTTTGTTGTTGCTTTAGTCGGTACGCGGTTCAGGATATAGACCACGGTCTTTAGTGCCTCACCCACAGGGATTTTGGGAGAGTAGAGAACGATATCATACTTCTCACCATTTCCTGAAGTGTCCGGTTTCGTCTCTCCGCAATACCATTCATGTTAGGTGTACCCGGCATTGTGTATTGGGGAACAATCCCACACTCCTCGAGGTATTTAGCAAATGGTCCTGGACGTTGTTCACGTGATCCGTCATTGCTACCGTAGTATTCTCCCCCACGATCAGAACGAACAGCCTTAATGCGTTTACCAAGCTGAAGCTCAACCTCAGCCTTGAACGCCTTAAAAACATCCAGAACCTCTGACTTCTCATGAATCAGGTATAGGTAACTAAATCGGCTATAGTCATCGATGAATGATACAAAGTAATGCTGACCATTCCAAGATGCCGTAGGGAACGGTCCGCATACATCCGTATGTATCAATTCTAAGATTTCCGAATTCCGATAAGTACCTTTCCCCGTCTTGTTTGTCTGTTTACCCTTGATACAATTGACACAATGGTCAAGATCCGAAAAATAAAGAGTTTCAAGAATTCCATCCGCCACCAAACGTTCCATTCTCTGTTTGGAGATATGGCCTAATCGTTTATGCCACAAAACAACGGAATTCTCATCCATCAATTTGTGCTTCACACCACGTGAACTAACATGCAAGATTTCATTATATGAAGGCATAATATCGAGCATATATAAATTATCCGAAATAGATAAAGAACCAGTGCCAATCACAACCGAATGAAATGAAAGGGTAATCTTAGAGTTTCTGAAAGAACAAGAAAATCCTAATTTGTCCAAAACAAAAATTGAAACCAAATTTCGTCTGAAAGACGGTACAATGAAAACACCCTTCAAATCTAGAAATTGACCGGTCTTCATCAGAAGCCTGAATTGCCCGATCGCTTCCACTTCCACCCTTTTACCGTCGCCCACAAAGATGTATCTTTCACCATCATTTGGCTTTCGGTAATGGAGGCAACCCTACATAGACATACTTACATGAGTTGTAGCACCTGAATCAACCCACCAAGTATGTTTTGGTATAGAAGCTAAATTGATCTCAGAACAAACCAAACTGAGAGTCATACCCTTTTGCGCACGCCAAGTATGATACTTGGTGCAAACATTCTTCATATGACCAGCCTTGTGACAAAAGAAACATTTCTGAACTTTAGTCAGATCTGTGGCTTGTTTCTTTGCACATGACCTGATCCTGAATATGCGGTCTCAATCCCTTTCTTCTTTTTTTCGGTCTTGCCCTTTGAGGTGGTGGTTACGAAAGCACTTTGTGTCTTTTCCTGCCTCAATCTCTGCTCCTCTTGCACACAATTTGGAAATGAGCTCGTTAAGAGTGCACTTATCCCTTTGGCAGTTATAACTGACCTTAAAATGACTGAATTGTGTAGGGAGAGAGATCAAAACCAAGCACACAAGGACATCTTCTGATAACTCAATGAGTCCAAGTGCCTTTAGCTACGAGGCAGTGTTCGACATTTTCATAATGTACTCTCGAAGACTCTCGTTGCCTTTGTACCTCATGGAGATAATATCCGCTAAAAGCGTAAATGTTTCCGCTTTGTCATTTTTGGCAAAGCATTTCTCCAAGGCATCGAGATATTCCTTAGCACCAGTCACCTCTTCAGGCATAGAGCCCCTGAAGACTGGAGGAATGGAATGCTTGGTGATCATGAGACACGTGCGGTTTGAGGTGTCCCAACGCTCGAGTTTGTTGCGATCCTCAACAGAACTCGAGTTCGTAATCGTGGGACGAACCTCCCTTATCGCAAGGTCGTTACCAATCAAAGCAAGCACAATCATCAAGTGCTCTTTCCATTTCGAAAAATTCGATCCATTGAGCATTTGAATCGAATTGATGTCGACAGTGATACTTGATGCCGAATGCACAACTGCCAAATAAACCAAAGCTCGTGTTAGACATCATTCAATCAAAACTTCAATTGAATGACAACACATAAGTTAATCCATGACAAGACACCATGCAACATCAAAGTTCAATCTTTGGACAGAAATTTGACTTGCAATTGGTGGCTCAACACAATAAATAAATAGTGCAAACCAAACATCTCATGTAATAAGCTAACCTTTGGGTCCACTTATCACACTATGTCATACCAAATGGCCGTCACTAATTTAATATTGTACACACAAATTCAATTCTGCCAGACCACAAATATCCTTTGGGATTATCGAAGACCGCATGAACTAAATAAGTGAATCTTTTCAATGTACTTAAATTAATCGATTTTCTCAAGAGAGCCCACTTTGGTGAGATATTAAGAAAATAAATTAATCTTATACATTGATCAAAGATTATAACCTTAAAATCAATCATATTTTGAATAAATTATATACCAAAATAATTTACAATAATCTGTAAATATAGTGCAATAAGACTATGATTTGTCTTAAAATAACACGGTCCAAATGTGTTATTAAATCATAGTCAATACACATAATTCACTCAAAGCAGTGGTCTGATGGACTTGTATATGAAAACTGCGTATCCATAAATCAAAAGATTCGCTAGCACAAATGGCAGTTCTGTATTACTGGGGAAGATAATGTCCTGAGTTCAAACCCTTCTGTCCCCCATTCTGCCATTTTTATATCTGGGCCTATGCCTTATGACCCAAAAACCCAACCCGAATTCAAATGAACTGGGTTTTATCTGAATGGGCCGTTTTTAAAAAAACGAATGGGCCTCCTTGTAAACTTGGCCCGAAACAAAAAAAAACCAACAACAAAAACCATTGAACGGTTACAATACCAATATGAAACCATTAATGCGTATCAACATTTAATCTTTTATTAAAATAAATAATAATTGTCTGTTGAAACATTTACTCAATTGTCAGTTACAAATTAGCATTCAAATTTTATTGGTTATCCCAATGAAAATCAACTCTTTTCTAAGAGAAGAATACACCGTAACTCATGAAATTGAACAAACCACTACGAATGGTCTCTATGCATATAATTATCCACACTCGTTTCAATACCGAAGTCCAATTAATTAAAACCATATTCGATCACATTTTATTTGGACTAAATCGAATGACAACCTTATTCCATAATTATTCACATATTTGGTCCACAAATATTCTTACATGTGGTAGTCCTTATTTTTTAAATTCAATTGTACACACAAATGCATTGCAATATGAAAGACTGGTGTTGTTACTATTGTTAATATTAACATATAAACACAATTCATGATGGCATATGAATGTACCTTTAGCATTTGGGCTGAGAATATGATTATTCGTAATTCTCAAGTGAGCTTTTCTAACTTTATTTTGAATATTCTAAGTAGAATATATGGTCGATCTCCTAAAGTTAAATTGTTCTTTTCTAATGATATTTGTATTTCTGGCCATTTGAGATTATATATGAATGGCATGAATAGATTGGGATAGCCAGTTTTTTTACACAAATTCATTATATCTAGATACTTTTGTTTCATATACCAAGAGTTGTCTGTGAAGCAAGAAGACAGATAATTCTGCTCCCAATAGTATTTGCATCGTTGTATCTCGCTTGAACAATGGACTATGCTGTCGTAGTTTTTGGAAGAATGGTTGCTTTGCTTATTTTTAATGTATGTTGTTGGAAACGTTTGATTAAAGATAAAAGAGTTGATGCTTTTGAAAATTATGTTCGTAAACAATATACCATGAATTCTTTTATATCCACACGTAAGCGTGGTGTTTTCTTTACATATGTGGTTGGCTTTAATCCAGAATCTATATAGTATCCATTTTTTTGTAGAAAAATAAGTGCCAATATGCAGGATCAAGTACAGAGATACGTACGAATTCATTATTATGGTTTTCTAAACTTTTGTCTCTCGATTACATTTCTTCATCAAAATTACCCACCAATAATGTTGCAACTTCGGAATCATGTAGGAGATTTCATTGTCGAATTTCTATGTTTCGAGCAGCAATTAAACAAAATTGTATATCAGTAGTTTTGTCTGAAAATATTATATCTAATTGTTGGGATTATTTTAATGCAAGGATTGTGGGGGTCTCGCATTTGTTGATACTATTCACTTTATAAGTTCTTAGTGTTGGCTGTTGGGGCTTTCCATAACTGCTGTGTGTTGGCGTTCCTCCCTATGTGGAGGAATGGACGGTGGGTTTTTTGTTGACAAAACCATGTTTATGGCCAAATTTTCTTGGTCAAAAAGGGATGGCTGTTCCCTTGACAATTGCTTCAAACTTCTCTATATAAACCATGCATTTGTGCTTCAGATTACAAGATGTGAGACCTTCAAGACAAATAGATAAAGAGAGTGAGGGAGAAGAAAGATAGTTTGAGTTTCTGTGAAAACGTCGACGATCGGCCGACATCCCGTGGTCCGATCGGCGTAAAATTTGGAGGAGAGTTTCATCACTCGTGGCACTTGATTCTGTCTGGTGGGATTGTCAATCCAACGGTCAGTTTTGGAGAAACGATCTGATTACCGAGACTGTTCTCTGGTGCTGTCTCAGACGCGCAGGTCCGATTGTTTGGAAAATCGGACGGTGAGTTCTTCTCCGATCAAGCTGAAATTTGGTAGGTGTACTCTGGACCCTTTGCACTTTGATTTGTACGGTTGGATTAGACGTTGGTGGCCGGAATCATAGGATACGGGGGTTTCTTACTGCCTAAGTTACAGCTTGGTGTTTGGTTCTCTCTCGGGTTTTAGAGATTTGAATATTGGATAGAATATTCTGTAAATCTCGTTTTTGTATCTATTGTTCTATTGGAGGTGTGGTGTGGACGTTGTAACCCATAAATTATTGTAGTGGATTTTTGGGTGGACTACGGTCCCGTGGTTTTTACTCCTCACACAGAGGAGGTTTTCCACGTTAAATTGGTTGTGTCTTTCAATTTCAGTTATCATACTAGATATTGTCATCCTCATAGGTTCATACAAGTAAGGGGTTTGTTTCTATCGGTTCACAGCGAACGTGACGCGGAACCGTCTAACCCCAACAAGTGGTATCAGAGCATCGGTTGGTTGTCCGGTGAACTTGTGTTGAACGATGGAGACAAATACTAGTAGGATGGTTAGCTTCAATGGTGCCAACTATTACGTGAAGGATTGTCATCTACCGTTGGCTGTTGAAGGGAAACCCGAGGGTAAAACCGATGAGCAGTGGACGTTGCTTCATCGAAAAGTTTGTGCGTTGATTCGACAGTGGGTGGATGATAACATTTTGAATCATGTGGCTAGTGAGACAAATGCTCGTTCTTTGTGGAAGAAGCTGGAGCAGTTGTATGCTCGAAACACTGGGAATCGCAAGTTGTACTTCATCAAGAAGTTGGTTGATTTGAAGTACGTTGAAGGAACTCCGGTAACAGATCACTTGAACGTGTTTCAAGGTCTGTTGAATCAATTATCTGACATGGGGGTTACCTTTGAAGATGAGATTCAAAGTTTGTGGCTTCTTAGTACACTTCCGGATTCGTGGGAGACATTTAGGATGTCTCTGTCAAACTCGGCTCCAGATGGTACAATCTCGATGGAATTAGCCAAGAACTGTATTTTGAATGAGGAGACACGAAGACAGTCGCAAGGTGCTTCCTCAAGTTCAGATGTTCTGGTTACTGAATCGAGGGGGAGGAGCGTGGATCGAAATCCGAAAGGCAAGAACAAGAGCAAGAGCAAATCAAAGAAATCTACCGTGGAATGTCACTATTGCCACAAGAAAGGGCACATCAAGAAGGATTGTTGGAAATTGAAGAAAGATGACAAAAAGAAAAATGGAGACATTGAGGAACGAGTTGCTGTTGCAGAAGAGTTCCTAATAATGCTTGGTGATGACATGATAAATCTCGCATGCCATGAGACGAGTTGGGTTATTGACAGTGGAGCTTCCATTCATGCTACATCAAGACGTGAGTTCTTTGCTACCTATACTCCGGGTAGCTTTGGTTCCGTTAAGATGGGTAATGATGGTTCAGCTTCTGTTGTTGGCATTGGAGATGTCTGCTTGGAGACTAGTCTTGGTACTAGACTTGTGCTTAAAGGAGTTAAGCACGTTCCAGATGTACGGTTAAACTTGATCTCTGTGGGGAGACTTGACGATGAAGGGTTTTGCAGTACATTCACTTGTGGCCAGTGGAAGCTTACTAAAGGTTCCATGGTTATAGCTCGAGGTGAGAAGTCTTTGTTACTGTATTTGATACAAGCTAAGCTTTCTAAGGATGTCATCAATGCCTTGGAAAGTGACAGCGCTACTGAGTTGTGGCATAGAAGACTCGGACACATAAGCGAGAAAGGATTGTCTGTACTGTCGAAGAATGAGGTTCTTCAGGGAATCTCTGGGTTGCACTTAAAGAAGTGTGATCATTGTTTTGCGGGGAAGCAAAACAGGGTCTCGTTCAAGTCCTCTAGACCGTCGAGAAAGCCGGAGATACTTGATTTGGTGCATTCGGATGTGTGTGGTCCGTTGAAGACAAGATCTCTAGGTGGTGCCTCATATTTTGTCACATTTATCGATGATCATTCGAGGAAATTGTGGGCTTACACTATGAGGACAAAAGATCAAGTTCTGGGGTTTTTCAAGCAGTTTCAAGCATTGGTGGAGAGACAAACTGGAAAGAAACTGAACTGTATCCGAAGTGATAATGGAGGTGAATATTCTGGACCATTTGATGTCTATTGCCGGGAACAGGGTATTAGACATGAGAAGACGCCGCAGTTGAATGGGTTGGCTGAAAGGATGAACAGGACGATCATGGAAAGGGTCAGATGTTTGATTTCACAGTCAGGATTGTCGGATTCCTTTTGGGGTGAAGCTTTGAGCACTGTGGTTCATGTCTTGAATCTGTCACCTAGTGCACCGCTTCAGGGTGATGTTCCAGAGCGAGTGTGGACTGGTAAGGATGTTTCTTACAGTCATTTGAAGGTGTTCGAGTGTAAAGCTTTTGTTCACATTCCAAAGGATGAGAGATCGAAGCTTGATGCGAAGTCAAGACAATGTGTGTTCATTGGTTACGGTCAGGATGATTTCGGATACAGGTTTTTTGATCCAGTGGAGAAAAAGCTCGTCAGAAGTAGGGATGCTGTGTTCATAGAAGATCAAACTATTCGAGACATTGAGAAATGTAAAAATCCAACTCCGAGTAGTGAGGGTTTGATCAGTTCGGGGATGATTCCTCAGACATCGGTTCAAGATTCAGTTGAAGATGAGGTTCATGTTGATACACCTGGTACAGATGCTCCCGTACAGGTTCATGATGGTATTGGTAATGATGATCGGGTTGAAACACCAACTACCGAGCATTCACCTATTCTCAGAAGATCAGAGAGACAACGGATACCATCAACGAGGTATAGCCCTAGTGAGTTTGTATTACTTACTGAAGGGGGAGAACCGGAGAGTTTTGACGAAGCTCTCAAGGATGAACACAGAGAAGAGTGGCTGAAGGCCATGAATGACGAGATGGATTCTTTGCACAAGAATCATACGTATGAGTTGGTGAAGTTGCCTGAGGGTAAACGGGCATTGCTTAACAAGTGGGTGTTCAGGGTTAAGCATGAAGAGCACAGTTTGCATCCTCGGTTCAAGGCTCGGCTGGTTGTAAAAGGTTTCAGTCAGAAGAAAGGAGTTGATTTTGATGAGATCTTTTCGCCGGTTGTCAAGATGTCATCCATTCGGGTTGTGCTTGGATTGGCAGCTAGTCTTAACTTGGAGGTGGAGCAAATGGATGTGAAGACGGCTTTCCTTCATGGTGATTTGGAGGAAGAGATTTATATGGTACAACCTGAAGGCTTTGTTGAGAAGGGCAAAGAAGATTACGTTTGTCGCTTGAAGAAAAGTCTTTATGGGTTGAAGCAAGCACCGAGACAATGGTACAAGAAGTTTGAGTCAGTGAGCATGGTTACAAGAAGACTCATTCAGACCATTGTGTGTTTGTGCATAACTTCTCTGGTGATGATTTCATCATCTTGCTGCTCTATGTGGACGATATGTTGATTGTGGGCAAGAACATGAATAGGGTAATTGAGTTGAAGAAGCAACTCAGCCAGTTCTTTGCTATGAAGGATTTGGGACCAGCAAAGCAGATTCTCGGAATGAGAATTGTTCGTGACAGAAGTCGTAGGTTGTTGTATCTGTCGCAGGAGAAGTACATTGAGAAAGTACTTCAACGGTTCCATATGGACAAATCTAAAGTTGTGAGTACGCCTCTTGCTACACACTTTAGATTGAGTAAGCAACATAGTCCAAGTTCAGATTCAGAGAAGGAGGACATGAGACGTGTCCCGTATGCCTCTGCAGTGGGTAGTTTGATGTACGCTATGGTTTGTACGAGACCAGATTTAGCTCATGCCGTTGGTGTTGTCAGTCGTTTTCTTTCTAATCCAGGAAGAGAACATTGGAAGGCAGTGAAGTGGATTCTGAGATATCTTCGCGGGACTTCCGGTCTGAGACTTGTGTTTGGAGGTGACAAACCTCTATTGGTCGGGTACACAGATTCCGACATGGATGGAGACACTGATTCTTTTAAATCTACTTCGGGTTACTTGGTAACCTTTGCGGGTGGAGCTGTGGCATGGCAATCAAGGTTGCAGAAGTGCATTGCACTTTCTACCACTGAGGCAGAGTTTATCGCCGCAACTGAAGCTTGTAAAGAGTTGTTGTGGATGAAGAGGTTTGTTGAGCAGCTTGGTTTCAAGCAAGATAGGTACGTCTTGTTTTGTGACAGTCAGAGTGCCATTCATCTTGGGAAGAATCAGACGTTTCATTCCAAGTCGAAACATATAAATGTTCGATATCATTGGGTACGAGATGTCGTGGATTCAAAAGAACTTGAACTCGAGAAGGTTCATACATATGATAATGGGGCCGACATGATGACTAAGACGTTGCCTAGAGGGAAGCTTGAGATATGTCGCAAGATCGCTGGGATGGCGGTTTCCTCCACATAGTCGGAAGGGGGAGATTTGTTGGCGTTCCTCCATATGTGGAGGAATGGACGGTGGGTTTTTTGTTGAAAAAACCATGTCTATGGCCAAATTTTCTTGGTCAAAAAGGGATGGCTGTTCCCTTGACAATTGCTTCAGACTTCTCTATATAAACCATGCATTTGTGCTTCAGATTACAAGATGTGAGACCTCCAAGACAAATAGATAAAGAGAGTGAGGGAGAAGAAAGATAGTTTGAGTTTCTGTGAAAACGTCGACGATCGGCCGACTTCCCGTGGTCCGATCGGCGTAAAATTTGGAGGAGAGTTTCATCACTCGTGGCTCTTGATTCTGTCTGGTGGGATTGTCAATCCAACGGTCAGTTTTGGAGAAACGATCTGATTACCGAGACTGTTCTCTGGTGCTGTCTCAGACGCGCAGGTCCGATTGTTTGGAAAATCGGACGGTGAGTTCTTCTCCGATCAAGCTGAAATTTGGTAGGTGTACTCTGGACCCTTTGCACTTTGATTTGTACGGTTGGATTAGACGTTGGTGGCCGGAATCATAGGATACGTGGGTTGCTTACTGCCTAAGTTACAGCTTGGTGTTTGGTTCTCTCTCGGGTTTTAGAGATTTGAATATTGGATAGAATATTCTGTAAATCTCGTTGCTGTATCTATTGTTCTATTGGAGGTGTGGTGTGGACGTTGTAACCCATAAATTATTGTAGTGGATTTTTGGGTGGACTACGGTCTCGTGGTTTTTACTCCTCACACAGAGGAGGTTTTCCACGTTAAATTGGTTGTGTCTTTCAATTTCAGTTATCATACTAGATATTGTCATCCTCATAGGTTCATACAAGTAAGGGGTTTGTTTCTATCGGTTCACAGCGAACGTGACGCGGAACCGTCTAACCCCAACAAGTGGTATCAGAGCATCGGTTGGTTGTCCGGTGAACTTGTGTTGAACGATGGAGGCAAATACTAGTAGGATGGTTAGCTTGAATGGTGCCAACTATCACGTATGGAAGGGTAAGATGGAAGACTTACTTTACGTGAAGGATTGTCATCTACCGTTGGCTGTTGAAGGGAAACCCGAGGGTAAAACCGATGAGCAGTGGACGTTGCTTCATCGAAAAGTTTGTGCGTTGATTCGACAGTGGGTGGATGATAACATTTTGAATCATGTGGCTAGTGAGACAAATGCTCGTTCTTTGTGGAAGAAGCTGGAGCAGTTGTATGCTCGAAACACTGGGAATCGCAAGTTGTACTTCATCAAGAAGTTGGTTGATTTGAAGTACGTTGAAGGAACTCCGGTAACAGATCACTTGAACGTGTTTCAAGGTCTGTTGAATCAATTATCTGACATGGGGGTTACCTTTGAAGATGAGATTCAAAGTTTGTGGCTTCTTAGTACACTTCCGGATTCGTGGGAGACATTTAGGATGTCTCTGTCAAACTCGGCTCCAGATGGTACAATCTCGATGGAATTAGCCAAGAACTGTATTTTGAATGAGGAGACACGAAGACAGTCGCAAGGTGCTTCCTCAAGTTCAGATGTTCTGGTTACTGAATCGAGGGGGAGGAGCGTGGATCGAAATCCGAAAGGCAAGAACAAGAGCAAGAGCAAATCAAAGAAATCTACTGTGGAATGTCACTAATGCCACAAGAAAGGGCACATCAAGAATGATTGTTGGAAACTGAAGAAAGATGACAAAAAGAAAAATGGAGACATTGAGGAACGAGTTGCTGTTGCAGAAGAGTTCCTAATAATGCTTGGTGATGACATGATAAATCTCGCATGCCATGAGACGAGTTGGGTTATTGACAGTGGAGCTTCCATTCATGCTACATCAAGACGTGAGTTCTTTGCTACTTATACTCCGGGTAGCTTTGGTTCCGTTAAGATGGGTAATGATGGTTCAGCTTCTGTTGTTGGCATTGGAGATGTCTGCTTGGAGACTAGTCTTGGTACTAGACTTGTGCTTAAAGGAGTTAAGCACGTTTCACGTTAAATTGGTTGTGTCGTTCAATTTCCGTTATCATACTAGATATTGTCATCCTCATAGGTTCATACAAGTAAGGGTTTTGTTTCTATCAGTTCACAGCGAACGTGACGCGGAACCGTCTAACCCCAACACTGTGGTTACAAAACAATTAAGCTCGTTATTATCTTTGGTTTGTGAATACATGGTGTAGCAACCCAATAAACTTGACTGCATATATTCTATTAACAATTTCGTTGTTGTCCATGTTGTGATGGTAATTTTGGTTGTGTATTTTGTATAAGACTTTTCGAGAAACTGTGTGTTTTCTCCTCAAAAGTATAAAAATTATGTGTTTTCGAGTATTAGAAACAAAATAAGAATCATATTTTAAACTAAATTTTGATGTTGAAATAATCCTGAACAATGTGATGCACTCGAACGTAACCAACTTTACCTCCACTTGAGAAACTTTTTCTATCTGGATTGAGTGCCAAAGCATTTATTGGCCCAAAGTGACCCTTAACACCACCTATCTCCTCCAGAAGAAACTTGTCATTGGATTGAAGTATTAACAGCACGATGATTAGTGGTTGTGACAGTGACAGCTGATGCATCTTGACCTCCTCCAAGCACAACGTGATCAAGAAGTGGAGACATAGTGACATCATTTACTGGCCATTCCGTAACATCAGTCTTAATGAGAGTCAGCGTTCTTGAATCCCAAAGCTTTGTGGATTTGTCAAGGGAACCTGTGAGGAAGTGTAAACTGTATGCTGCTTTACATAGAAAGGTAATCGTCTTTTTGTTACTGATTTCCTTATCTGTCTCTTTGAGCAATTTTCCAGTCTTAGCATCCCAAATACTTACTACAGCATCTTCACCAGCACTAATGATAGTTCGATTCATGGGCCCCCAAACAGCTCTATTTTGTTGGAGACAACTCACCCTTGCCGCTGTAATCGGTGAACAAAAGAGGAGGCAGCAAACCCGAGAGGAGGCGGCAAACCTTAAAATCAGTGGAAGACGACGCACAGACGAGAAACCATAATTTCTCCCTAGGGTTGAGCAGAGAGGAGACACACCGGGAAGAGATGGCTCGAATGATGCAGAAGAGAACGCCTCTATTAAGAGAAACGGAGTTAATGGGCCAACATATGAGTTATGGGCTTACGACGGCCCACAGAAGAGAAGACCCAAGCTCAGAATGTTACCTGGGAAAAGAAGAAGCCCGCGACCCATCTTTGTTTCAGCCCATCGCCTGAAGAAGCCCACGGACCAGACCAAGTCACCTGCAATCATAATTGAAAATGGCTAAGTACAATTGCCAGATAGTTTAAACGGCTACACCAATAATTTGCTATGATTCTTGCAAGTTATAGAGTTTGACATTTGGATATTAAGACCGATAATTAGTATCTATGTAATGCACACTTTGTAAGGTTATTTCTATATATATGAATGAGAAAGAGGGTGAAAAAAATCACCATTGAAAAAACCATGAGAAAAACATCTTACCAAAACCCCAAAACACCAAAAACCAATTCATTCATATTCAGAATAACATAATCAAAACCAAAACCTCATTCATGTGTTTTACTTATATGGTTTGCTCTATCAACATAGGAGAAGAGAGTTCATGAGACTAACCAAATCAAGCTCATGAATAAACACGAAAACCAAGAAATGGTATCATAGAAGTTAGTTCTAGGAGACCTAAAAGCACAAAGGTGCACAAACAAACGCAAACAAGCACAAACAAACACAAACAACAAAAGAAGCACTAAATCTGTCCAAGAGAAAGCAGAAACAAGAAACCAAAGTGAAAAATCTGCAGAAATAAATACGCAGATAAAAGAGAGAGCAAGAAAAAACAGGTATTTTCCTATCACAAAATGTTGGGGAAAACTAGAGACGAAGTGCAGAAACAAACATATGCACGAAAGAGGAATTTGTGCCCATCTTTGAAGGAAAAAACTACAACGGTTGGGTAGCTAAGATGAAGACCATATTTAGGTCAGAGGAGTTGTGAAAAGTGGTGTCCGAACTTACCGGAACAACATAGGTTAGGAAGAAACACAACTCAAGAACTACAAGAAAATCTGAAAGAATGGAAAGAAAACTACATAAAAAATCAAAGAGCTTTAAGAATCATACATAGAGCTATCACAGGAGACATATTCAAACTAATCCAAGAGATAAAACCGATTACAACAACATGGGGAACATTAAAAGGAGAGTATCAAACATATGAAAGGGCTGTAATGGTTAGATTGCATCGAGTGAAAAAGGTATTTTGGGATATATCTATGGAGGAGGAGACACTTAAAGAGTATTCCAAGAGGGTTATTGATTTAGGTGTAGAAATAAGGAATTATGGCGAAAAAGTCATAGACAATGAGTTGGCATCGAAAATTGTAGATTCTTTGACAAAGGACTGTGAAGTTTCAGTTGCTGGTCTAAAGAATTCTCTAGCAGATACATCTCTTTTCGTACCTAAATCTGATGCCTTCAAACTCCTGGTGCTAGTCTATGTTGATGACATCATTGTTATAGGAAATTCTGCATATCAGATTAAGGCTTTCATCACCTCTATCTTGGCAAAGTTTTCTCAAGGACTTTGGGGAACTTTCCTTCTTTCTTGGCACCGAAGCCACACTTAACAACACATGGCTTCTTTTCACTCAACGGAAATACATTGGAGACCTTCTCTCTTGCCACAATCCGTATGAAGCAAAACCTGTTCACACTCCAATGGCCTCCACATCTCGTGTCATTGCCTCATCAAGAACAACACTTCTAGATCCCACTGAGTTTCGACAAGTCATTAGTTGTCTCCAACATTTGTCTCTTACTCGATCATATATCTGCTTCATTGTAAAAAAAACTCTCCCAATTCATGCATCACCCTACAAATGACCACATGCATGCTACAAATCTTTTTCTCAGGTACCTAAATTCAACTCACAACATGGGCTTTTTTCTGTCAGCAAAGAATACATTGTCTCTTCATCCTTACAGTGATGCGGATTGGGCTGAATATAGTGTTGATTTTTGTTCTACAAGAGCTTATGTTGTCTTTCTTGGCAAACATGCTATCTCTTGGTCATCAAAGAAACTGCCTAGTCACTCTCGGTCCTCCACAGAAGCTGAGTAACGATCAGTTGCAAAAACCTCAGCAGAACTCCGCTGGCTTGTCTCGTTGTTGTCTGAGTTCGGTGTTTCCTCTACTGCCCCTCCCGTCATCTACTGTGATAATGTTGGCGCCACTTACTTAAGTTCTAATCCGGTATTCCATATCCGTATGAAGCAAGATAACACCGAAAGTGTATCAATTTTAGGATAGGTTTTAGTGCCATTTTCGCATATATTTTATATATAGATTTACATATCCGATATGATTATAAGTTTCACACACCCGTTTTGTTGGTTTTCAGGTTTTTAGGCGACAAGGCCTAAATGAGCTTTAAAAGACGGAATCCTGAACAAAACCACGTACTTTGAAGATATATCTACTCAGAGCTAAGATCGAGCTTTAGAACCCAAAGGAACACCCGAGCAACGAGCGGAAAAGAGAAATTTCAAGGCAACAAGGTTGCCCGGTCGGGCACCATAGACCACCCGCTCGGGTAAAACCTACGGGGTTTTATCCGCGTCTATGCACAACCGGGCGGCAGTGGTGCCCAAGCGGGCCGTGTATTTCGCAACAACCTAGATCTAACATTCAAACGATCGAATTTAAGGACCCGCTCGGATGCATCCCAAAATTCCCTGAGAGTTTGCACGACTCGGGCCGCTCAACCACACGATCGGGTACTGATGCCCGATCGGGCATTATGAAGGAACACGACCGGGCGCGGCGCGCCTCGACCGGGCAACAGTGGTGCCCGAGCGGGCCGTGTATTTTGCAACAACTTAGATCTTGCATTCAAACGACCAAATTTAAGGAACAAAACAGATGTAGAGCAAGGGGTGCGACGTACAAGGCAAAGAAAGGCTGGGAAAACATTTGGAAAGACTCGGGAGACGTTGGAGAAGAAGAGAAGCATCAATCCTTGCACCGGTAACACGATAGGGAAGGTCGAGGCATCGAATTTCCTAGAGTCTATCATGTATAGGGTTATGTTATCTTCGTCTTTTGTTTTCTCCATGAGTGAGTAGAGTCCCAACTATGGGTACGGGTAGGGAATTGTAATGGATGAACAATGATTTGCGTTAATGCTTAGATTTATTGATTTATTCTTGATTATCGGTTCTACGCTTAGCATTATCACTCTTACGCTAGTGCTGCCCGCTCAGCAATATAGGATTTCAGACTTTGCTGGAAGGTTAAAGAATGAATCCGGACCTGTTAAGTTGTAGATTAAGTTTGGCTAATGTGAATTTGACCGGTCAGTTAGTCATCTTAGGGATAATGATTGCGTTCGTAAAGCTGCCATGGTATGGGTTAATCACTGCTGGAAGGTAGGGTTGCACGTACTCATGGTTAGGAGGTTTAGGCTCGGAAGAATCACTCCTCACCTTAGGGCATGAATTTCCCGTTGTCAAGATAAGTTGATAGATCTATGATCCTTAGTTGCTTCATCCATACGATTCCCGGTATCCCGGACACCCGTAGTGTTTGTCATATCCGAGTTCATCCCCAACCTAGTATTGTTGTCACCACTTAGGTTAGTTTTAGAAATTTAGGATCATATCCCCTTCTATCTCTATACGTCTTAGTTTAGTTTTATTCTTAGTTTTTGGCTGCCTTAGTCCCCAGAGATCGACCCTGGTACTACACGATCCGTATACTTGCGGTGAAGTGGTCTAGGATAATTTATAACTCGTTTTTCCACACATCAGTCATGCACCACTGAAATGTGACGGGAGCATTAACAAACTGAAAGGCATCGTGCGGTATGCGAATGTACCAAAGGTTTCTTTTGTTTTTCGTATTCTTGTTTTTGCTTTTGTTTTTTCTTTTCTTTAATGGAGTCAAAAAACGAAAAAAATTTCATTTACCTCACAGAGCTTAATCGAGTTTGATGTCCTTTATCTTGCGAGGTAACATGGATGACTTCAACTCTTCGGGTGCTGACATAGCTGAATTGAGGCATCAACTTTCCGAGACTCGTCGTATGCTCTCCAACTTATACCATCTGCGATACTTTGAGCAATCATGGGAACAAAACGCTTGGGGGCATGAAAAGGATATCTACGACAGCTACGCTTATCCTTACGAGAATACGTACAACCACGAATGGAGCGATCCCGCATACGTCCCATATAGGACCACAGAGAGTATGGTGGATGCACAACAATCGTTTGGGAATTTACAGCCATGGACGGAACCCCAAACTCAGAGCTATCAATCCTATGTGCCTCAGCCGTACCCGACTCAATCCGTAGTAGCCCACGATTATCCCGCCACGTACAACTACCTCCTTGAACTGTTTAAGAATCAAAGCAACTTGTTTATGGGAGTGGAAGCGGGACAAGAAAGCGCCAATGAACAGATAGGCAACTTATTTGGATAATTGGACGTGCAAGCTTCAGAGTTTGCACAATGGGCATTGCAACCACAAGAGGTTGCATTGGAAAGTTCAGAATTATATCCACGCGAATATGTCAGCGAGATCTACCTAAGAGATTGTGAGATGGTAGATCAGCCAAGTCCATCCTTGATTGAAAAGGAAGATGAATCCAACACGATAGTGGATGAGGCTACGAACATTGATGCGCACGTGAAGAAATCCGATGTAGAAGAAGAATTCAGCTTGGTGGACACGATTGAGCAACCATGCCCTATCGACTTCGTGTTCCCCAAAGGTATCTTTGAAGGTTTAGCCGAGGAAACTTGTGGGGAAGTTCAGATTAAAGATTCCTTAGAATTGAATCGCATAGCGGTTGGGGAAGGTAACTACAAGGTACCAACCGAGCCGCTCAACAACGAAAGGAAAAAGGAATCTCCCAACCAAGACTTCCACACAACCCTAGCTAATAGCGGTGCAAGGCAGTACATAAATGATCCTAAGATGCCGAGATGCTGCACCAAGCGTCCAACTCATAATTGGGACATCGACAAAGCTCCCAAGGTAAAGATGAAGCCTTCACCTGAAAGGCTCACACACACAACATCTCTGGAAAAGCTGAAGGAAATGAACGACAAACGCCTAACCGGTTACATGGAGTACTCAACCGGACTTAGGAGCAGCTCAACCAGAATGTTTGGACAGCACGATCTAGCATCAAACTTAGAGAGCATCATGACCGATCTTAGGGAAGACGCTACCGTTCGTGCAAGGAATTCGACAATTTCGCGTGCCGCACCGTATCGAGCACATATTGCACGCGAAACGCTACGGACAAGACGACGCCGAGGACGTCCACCTGATGAGTAGCATGCTATGGTCGAGCTAAAGACCTTAAACAAGCGCTTCTCGGGAGGCAACCCGAGCATATCCTTTAGTCGTTTTAATTTTCATATTTTCGGACTCCTTTTTTATTTTTTTTAGTTTCGGACAATTTTCTAGGATCTAGGAACCTAGTGATCTATCGGTTTTTGCTGCACATGTTTTCCTCGTCTAACTTTTCGGTTTTGCAGCAACACCTGATCGGGCAGATACCACCACCCGATCGGGCGATTTCAGGTTAAGGAGAACCCGATCGGGCGACATCACGCGACCCGAATAGGTAGGTCATCGATGGGGAACACCCGATCGGGCACCGTAATTTCTGCATGGTAAGTATAATTTCGAGTAACCCGAGCGGCCAATTCACTTCTCACAATTCTATACCCGATCGTGCTCTCTCTATTTGCGACCCTTTCACACCGGATTCTAGTCGCCGGAGCCGCCTGGGTATCGCCGCCGTTTCACCGTCAAGGGATTGGAGCTCGGTTACTCGGAAACTTTTCCCCCTCTCTCAAAAATCTGAAATTTCCTCATTCTCATCACAATTCCAGGTAAATTCATGAACTATCTTAAGATTAGGACTGCTATGGGTTAGATCTAGGTCTCTTTAGGAAGAATCAGGGTAGTTTTGGTCGATTTGATCGCGATTCGTGAACTGCAGGTCGCGATTTCGTGATCCACCCGATCGGGTTAGGTATAGTACCCGATCGGGCAACCTAGACATGCACCCGATCGGGCGTCTTTCTCGCCCAAGTCGGGCACTACCCACGGGGGTAATTTGATTACTAGTTACCCGATCGGGCAATACCTTGTATCCGATCGGGCACCTTGCAGAACCGAGCCGAATACTGATTTTTGTCTTTCGATTGTTTTGCAGATGGCCCCTAAGATCTTCCAGAGTTCGAAGAAGCGCCGATCTGACGCTTATGACCCAGAGCAAGGATGGCCAGCGAGGTCGGATGCGATTACGGAGCTGACGCCGTACATGCCCATCACCACCTCACACCAGCAATACAACTACCGGACCACGACGTTCTTGTCCGGCCAGAAGCAGAAGTTCTTGGAACTTCAGCCGCGGATTTTCCGGTCCCGCTTCCTATCAGCCGAAGCGATGACCGCCCTTCACATAGGAGCGTACATAGACCACATCTTCGAGACGCTAGATTGGAGGGGACTGAGACACACCCAGGAATACACATACCGCAACCTGACGGCTGAGTTCCTCGCCTCGTACGCTGCTTTCTTTCCCGAATCCGGAGATCGGGAGAGAGTTTTCATGGAGTTCCGCCTG
>CM071863.1:25547504-25567758 GCA_036759665.1 Gynandropsis gynandra | reverse complement strand
ATCGCTGTCCCCACATCCGCGTCGAATTTGGCTTGAATCGATTGTTGCTGCTTTTGATCCTTGATAAATTCAAGCATCACGCCTCAAGGTTTGATGAAGGGGCTTGAGGAGGTTGAGGGGCTTGTGGATCTTGCTGAGCTTGCTGGAATTGCTGGTTGTTTTGCTGAAAATTATTCTGCCTTTATGGAAACCCCGAATACTTTACCGGTTGAGTCGTTCATATGACAAGTTCGGGTGGTTCCTCCAATTCGGGTTGTAGGTGTTCCTGAGTTGAGTGTTACCTTGCTGCTGGGCGTAGTTCATTTGTTCGTAATCCTTATGTACCGTGCATTGATACGCTACATGCTCCGTATCTCCGCGATTCGTACAGTACATGGCATTCGCTGCATTACCCATAGCTCTATTCTGATTAGGCTCATATAAACGACGAGTGCTATTAGGCATACATCTCGGAGTTGACCACATGGTGTGGTTCATGGCGAGGTTATCGATCAGCTCGAATGCCTCCTCGACGCTTAGATCCATAAATGATCCTCTAGCAGCGTTATCCAATGTCGTTCGGTGCTCATCTGAAATTTCGTTATAGAAAGTTTGGATAATGTACCACTGCTCAAGACCATGGTGTGGACACAACTGTAGAAGATTTTGAACACTGGGACTGTGTTCCGTTCAAGTCTGAGCGGGTACTCTTTGAGTGTTATGCTTGCAATTAGGATTAGACATTGATTCCCTCTTTTTATTTTAGCATTTACGTTTTATCTTAGCATTTACGTCAATTTTTTTAGGATTTCTACCCGAATATCTAGTATGACACTTTGAACTTTAGCCATTTTTTGTGCGACTTTGTCGAATGATTGCAGCCAAGTTTTCGCTCTTCCCCCAATTGAGAAAGGGAAAAGACACAACAAGATTGCATCCTCTGAGACTCCGTGAATTTTGAACGTACCTGAAAGCTCAAGGAAGTCTCTGAGGTGCTGATGGGGATCCTCATGGTTTCCACCCATGAATTGCTTCTGATAAATCATGTTGATCATCGCTGGCTTAATCTCAAACTGCTCTCTTGCAACCGTAGGCATCCTTATGGCTGTTTGCACATTGTTCATGTTCGGCACCACGTAATCCCTTAGACGACGTGGTGGAGGAGCCTGTAATTGCATCTGTCCATTGCCGTTCTGATTATCCATCTCTTGTCGATCTTAAGGTTCTGCAAAGGACAAACAAAGAACATTTTACGTAGAGGAATGAAAGAAAAGAAAACAAAAATAAAAACAAACAAAACAAACCAAGAAAGACTCTAGGTTCGAATCTAAGACGCGTTAACAATAGTCCCCGGCAACGGCGTCAAAAAATTGATGCGTTCTCAAAGTTAAATAAAATAACGTAAACTACCCGCAAGTGCACGACACGTGTGTAGTATTTTAGGTGTCGATCCCACAGGGACTACGCAACACTATCTAAACTCGAACTATGAATCAAACTTGCTAACGAACAAATATGGATGAAGAATGAAATACTGAAAGTAAATAAATGAGTTGGTTCTTAACGATAGGAAAAACGTTCTAGGAATCCAGTTTCACCACAAGACTACCGAAACCGACAATCGATCTATCTATCGATGCATTCAAAGATAAATAGAAAGTGGTTCCGGGATAGCCAAGGGCTAATCCCTTCTCCTAGAACAAACAAACTACTCGCTCATGCATCTGTAAACAAACATAAACAGAGTAGAAAGTCTAAGGAACATGAAAACCAAGCGAAACCGAAGTGTCGGATTGATCTCCAATGCTCCTTGCTTGCCTCCTCGCAAGAATTCTTCTCCAATCACGAACTGAATGAAAGGTCCAATGTAAGCTGTCTCTAATGACGTCTTCTGGCCTCTTTTATGCCTCCTAAGTCGGTCTAAGTGTTGCCTTAATTGCCCCCACGAGTTCCCTTTTGTTTTAAGTTAATTTTACTTAACTTTGCTAGTTTCTCGGGTCGCAACCCGCTCGGGCACCCAAAATGAACCGAATATGCATTAAAACCTTTAAGAACATGAAAACACGAAAAGGAGTAAAACGGATACAAAATCATACGTAAACATCGCATCTATATCGTAAACATCTCTAGAATCGTGCAAGAAATACTTATGAAAACGAGATGTTCAATCTTTTTTATTCAGAATTTTAGAGGTCATGTCAAGGTTTTTCATTATGCAGATTAGGCAACATGTTCTAAAATCACAAAATCAATCATGGGTTTCTGCATTTTCCTTGATTCGTCTCTCGTTTCTAAGAAATAAGAAAATTGTTTCTAGAAACACAATGGAGGATGGGTATAGGGCTCTTGCAAACACTACACATGAACTTGTCTTGTTTGATCACTTACTTTAAGAATTTTCAGTTCAAGTCTTGAGATCAGCCAATTTATATTGTGACAGCAAGTCTGCTCTCTATTTTGCATAAAATCAAGCTCTGCATGAGAGGTCTAAACATAGATATTTTACTACCATATTCTAAGGGAAAAGCTCAAGAATGGTTTTTTGAAAACCATGCCTGTGAGAACAGAAAATCAGATTGCAGATGCTTTTGCTAAGTATTTGCAACCATCATCTTTTCAGTATTTCATTCATAAAATACAATTATTGATAACACGTTATTCGTCGTAGTATTTACATTTTTCTTAGGTTTAGTTTTGATTAGATTTCATGGACTTTACCGAGTTATTGAGCATATTCGAGGCTTTTATCTACATTTCGTGTTTTGTGTAGGAAATGAAGACATGAAGAAAAACACGAATGATTACGGCAATTCCAACCCGAAAACGTGTCAAAATGACAAGATACCTCATGTGCACGGCCAAGGAAGCAAACGGAACACTCAAACCTCGAGCGAAAGGAGCAAAAAGAGCAATTGCAAGTGTGCCCGCTCGGGTATAGAGGTTGTGGCCGCTCGGGTCCCCATTTTTCTCAACAAATTCCTTAATTTTGGAACGTCCAATTCAGGAGAAAAGAGACCTTTTAGAGTTAGGATTTGAACCAGACTTGTCGGGTCCACCTTTTTCTCAACAAACTCCTTGATTTTAGAACGACCAATTTCTCAACAACTTTCCTTGAATTTTGAACGGCCTGCATTTAAAAAGAACAGAAGGGGAGAGCCAAGATCAGACGGAAAAGGCAAGAGAACAAGGGGCACGAATAAGGCAAAGGAGAAGAGAGAGAGCACGGCCGAAGAAGGAGACTTTTTGATTTTAGAATGGCCAATTTCTCAACAACCTCCTTGAGTTTAGAACGGCCAATTCAGGAGAAAAGAGACCTTTTAAAGCTAGGATTCGTACTAGACCAAAGGGGGTCTTTCAAGAGTGCCACAACGCCTTCAACACCATTAAGACATCATTGGTTTTGGCGCCTACAATTCAACCGTGATTTCTCATTCGAGAACATGGCAAGGGAGGGAGGCAGGAAGGTCGGAGACTACAACCGAACCACAACACTCGGGATGATAGGGGAGTCGAACATCTACTTCGTTTTTGTTTGTTTCTCTATGATTTCTGAGTAGATCTGTTGTCATGGGTTAGGGATGCCATTGTAATGGATGTTTTATGTTATTAATGCTTAATGCCTTCATACGTTGTTGATTTCAAGTTTGGATAAGACTAGATCTATTCTACTGATGTTAAGCACGTTTGATTGAGATTAGAGATTCATCTAGACTTGAGAGAGTTAGATTTGAGTTTCGTGAATGAACCTTCGAATAATTAGATTAATAAGACCGGTCGATTAATGTATTTAGGAACGGTAATAATCGCGGTAGAATTCCCATTGTTCTTAATGCATCTAGAAGTTCCGTGCTACATAGGAATATGAGCGACGTTGATTCCCTAGATAGAGGATTTAGGCTTACGCCACGTCATTTCCGTTTATAGAGGTCGAGTTCCCATCCGACATTACAGGTTGAATTCCCCACCGTTCGTCATGCATCTAGAAGTTCCGCATCGCATAGAGATATGGGTGACGTTGATTTCCTAGGTAGGAGATTTAGGCTTACGCCAAGTCATTTCTAGTATTAGGGGTAGAGTTCCTTACTTTTCTTCTAGACGTTCCGCGCTACATCGAGAGATGAGTGATGTTGATTTCCTAGGTAGAGGATTAGATATTAGTTCCCCATCGATTGATACAAACCGAATTTCATGATCCTTAGAGACATCCATTGCATGTTCCGGTATTCCCGACACCCATGATACTTCTCATTGCTTAGTCTATCTTTGTCATCCTTACTTATCTTTATTTTCTAGTTCACTACTCATCATTTGATCGATCTTCTTCTCGTGACAATCTTAGTTCTAAAACTGCACTTAGTCCCCAGAGTTCGACCCTTGTACTACACGAACCGTATACTTGCGGTTTAGTGGTCTTGGAAATAATTAAAACTTCTGATCCACACACCAATTATCAAGTCTTTATTTTCCTTTGACATGATAAATACTTGAGGGTACATATTACAGTCAAGAATGAAGATTTCATTAATAAAAAATAAGATCAAAATCAAGCAAAAGATTAAGAACAAGAACTTTGTTTTTTCTTTATTTCTAGGCACATTGTGGCCGTATGCATATCTTGTTTTTGTATATATATACATCACTCTCTTATAAAATGTATATATAATAATTCATAGCTTTGAGCTCCTTTTCTTCCATTTTCTCGAGCTGCAACAATTTTGTTTTCCCTTCTAGTTTATAAGCAAATCATCTTGCTCGTTTTCTTGTTTATGCACTGGAAGTGTATCTCGTCTTCTTCCAACTTTAATACTGGTACACCTCTTTTTCAACAGTCCCAAGTTTTCTTATAATTATCGCATGTTGATAAATACACATTGAAAATGTAATGAGACATAACTATACCAATGTTGCAGTACTCTTTTGTCTCTCTGTTTCAACATTTCATGGCCAATATTTTCTTATTTTATTCATTAGTAGCTTATTCAACAAATTTTAGCATTTTCAGAATGCCCTCAATGTTGCAAAAGCTCCTTGCATCAAACACATACCTTGTATATTGATTCTTTGTCATTCTGGTTAGAATTAGTGATTTCCCCTCTATATTGAATTGTCTTGCTCGGTGGGAACTTCACCATCAGTTGGGTGAAGAGTTGGTCCCGAGGAATGATGGATCCAAGAAGAAGAGACTACAACCAACATTTCGCATGTCATTTAGTTGAGAACGAAAACATTTGCAACAACACTAATTCCAAGGAAACTCTTTTGATCTTGAAATTTCATGCAAACTATAAGTGTTAGTTTAGTGGTGGATGAGGTTTAGTATTGATATTAAGTTCATGAACTTCTTTCCATATCCCTTAGCTTGTGCCAACAAGAAAATATAATGAAGTGTTTATGTTTAAGTGTTTCTCGGTTGATTTGGTTTGGTGTTGAGAGTGTTTAGGGGTTCAGTGGAGATACAGAGCATGTAGCTTATCAATGCACGATGCAAGAAGATATGGAATAAATGAATTACACCCAGCAACAAGGAAACACACAATTTGGGACACCTACTACCCGAATTGGAGAAACAACCCATATCGAACGGCCTAACCTGCAAAGTAGTTAGGATTTCAACAAAATCAGCAGCCATACCAGCAACCCCAACAATTCCAGCAAGCTCAGCAAGCTCAACAAGCTCCTCAAGCTCCTTTGTCAAGCTTTAAGGCAGAAATGCTTGAATTCATCAAGGAGCAAAGGCAACATCAAGACAACATAAAGGAGCAACGATCACTTCAAGCTAAATTCAACGCGAAAGTGGGGAGTGTGATCAATGAGCTCAAAACTGAAATAGAATCCTTGAGCAAGCATATGAAGATCCTTGAGAATTCCATTGCACAACAGGCTGCTACATCCTCTCGAAATCCCGGACAACTAACCGGGAAAACCGATCTAAACTCGAGAGAGTACGTAAACGCTATTACTTTGTACAACGAGGATTTGATTGAGAATCCGCCCTCCATAGGGCAAAAGAGAGTTGCTGGAATGTCAGTGGATAAAGGTAAAGGTTTTATCGCGATCATGAAAGGAGTTGTGCTAGATTTGGAAAAGTCGTATGTTGCTCCACCGGCGTACGTACCTCCTATACCGTTTCATGGACGGTTGGTAAGCAGCAAGAATCAAGAGAGAGTTTGCAGATTTGTACATGGTATGAAGAAGCTCGACATCAACATGAAATTTTTGGAAGCGCTCCAGAACCTAATCGCGCCAAATACCTCAAGGAGGTTTTTTTCCAAAGAGAGGCGTATCGAATAGAGTGAGACCATAGCACTCAACGAGGAATGCAACGCCATTCTTTAAAACAATCGGCCCCCAAAGTTGAACGACCCCGAAAGCTTCTCCATTCCATGCACCATAGGAAAAATCGACATCGTCAAAGCTTTGTACGATTTGAGAGCAAGCGTGAGCTTCATGCCACATTCGATCTTCAAGCGGATGAACTTCGAAGATCTCAAACCTCAAAGATGTCTCTAAAACTTGCGGAGCATTCGGTAAGATATTTGGTGGGAGTTGTTATAATATTCCCACCAAGGTAGGTAATTTTTGCACTCCCGCTGATTTTGTTACTCGAGTTGAAAAAGATGCTAGGGTACCGATTATTATTGGTAGACCTTTCTTAGCTATTGCAAGTGCCATGATTAACATACAACAAGGGAAGCTCTCCTTACATGTCGAAAATGAGAAGATTGAATTCAACTTGTCTAGATCCATGAACGGCCCTTCCATTCATAGAGTCGTGCTTTAGAGTTGACTTGTTGGACGACTTAGCGAATGACACGCTTGACCAAGTAAGGATTTCTGACCCTCTCGAGAGATGTTTGAAGAAGGTTTGTAGGAACGCAAGGCTCAGGAACGAGGAAGGCGAACTCTACACGAAATTCATGAGTGCCATTGAGGAACTACAAGATGCCCCACACAAGGAGACGCTGCACGAAACATATATTGATTTCGCTGTGGAGAAAGCGTCTAGCTTGAGCTCGAACATCTTCCTTCCGCTCTTCAGCATGAGACACGAAAGAAAATCATTCATCTTAAGAAGCATAGGAGAGTAAGCCCTTCATTATGTATGCATTGAATGCTTACGGAGGACAACCACAAACCCTCCATCGAATATCAAAGGAGGCTGAATCCAAATTCCAAAGAGGTAATGGAAAAAGACACCCTTAAACTTTTTGATGTAGATATCCTTTGTCTAACCTTGAGCAGCTAATGGGTGAGCCCCGTGCATGGCGTGCCAAAGAAAGGAGCAATGACAATAGCGCACAATGCGAACGACGACCATGCTAAGAGGTGCCACGATACGAAGATCCTACCTCATGACTTATGACCATGTGACTTAGTTCTACCTTTTAACTCTCGTCTTAAGCTTTTCCCGGGCAAAGTATGGTCCCGTTTGTCTGGTCCTTTTGAGGTATGAGAGGTATTCACACATGGGCTAATGGAACTTTGGAGCGAGACGAGCGGAAAATTCAAAGCCAATGGACAGCGCCTAAAGCTCTATCAAGCCGCTCAACCGATTGAAAGTTGAAACTCCATTTCTCTATTCGGTCCACCCATCGCGAGCATATGAGACATGGAGACGTCAAACTTAACGCACCAGCGCTTTTTGGGAGGTAACCAAGCACTTTGTTTTCTTTTGTTTCGTGTTGTTTAGTTTCGGACTCGGTTGATCTAAAAACACAAAAAAAAGACTTTCAACCGTGACTTCACTTTTCTTATCCTCTATCGGACCTTCACGTGGAGGACGACATTCAATTCATGTCTGGGGGAGTAGCTCACATTTGTCAGCTGTTTTGGTTTCGTTTTCTTTGTTTTTCTCTTTGATTTCGTAGTTCTTAGCTTAGTTTTAGTTTGTTTTTGTTTTCATGAGTTAGAGTCTTCCCAGGCACCTATCCGGTGCCACGTTTTGAGATTAACCTTGAACCTAGGATGCTTAAGAAGTTCGCTTTTTCCTTGATATCTTGCATATTAGAGCTTATTAGTCGGTTGAAAAGCGAATAGGTCAAAAGTCTTTAGGAATCCTAGTGTTACTTGTGGGAAGATTAGATGAGATTGCTAGGCTAGTTTCTTGTTCATTATCTCTATCCTGATGATTATACTTCATGTAAACGATGCTTTACCTCTTTTTCACGAGGATAATTTGATCATTCGAAAATGAACTTGTTTTTGTAGAATAAGAGCGCACACAAACCCTCCACTATGGAAAGGAATAATGCCTTTAAGCATGATAAAAAATTGATATGAGTATATCGACCTTGAAAATTTTTCCATGGTTTGGGTCTAAGTGGTGGGTTGGTGATGTGTGGGATCAAAGGTTTTAATATTTCCAAGACCACTCTACCACAAGTATACTGTTCGTGTAGTACAAGGGTCGAACTCTGGTGACTGAGTGCAGCGTTAGAACTAAGAATTCACGAGAAGAAGATCGATCAATATAAGATTATGAATCGGGAAAGTAAATATAATAAAGGAAGCTAGACTCAACAGGATAGAGTACCATGGGGAACTAATATGTAATCCTCTACCTAGGAAATCAACGTCACTCATCTCCTGATGTAGCACGGAACATCTAGATGCATGAATAACAGTAGGGAACTCTACCCCTAATGCTAGAAATGACTTGGCGTAAGCCTAAATCTCCTACCTAGGAAATCAACGTCACCCATATCCCTATGTAGTGCGGAACTTCTAGATGCATGAAGAACGATGGGGAATTCAACCTCTAATGTCGGATGGGAACTCGACCTCTATAAACGGAAATGACTCTCTCAAGCCTAAATCCTCTATCTAGGAAATCAACGACACCCATATCCCTATGTAGCGCGAAAGTTCTAAATAGATCAATCGATTATTACCTCGATTATTACCGTTCCTAAATAGATCAATCGATTAGCCAAATTCTCGTTAACCTAATTCATTCGAAAGTTCATTCACGAGACTCAAATCTGACTCTCCCAAGCCTAGACGAATCTCTAATCTTCCTCAAACATGCCTAATATCAGTAGAATATATCTAGTTATCCAAACTTGAAATCAACAACGTATGAAGGCATTACGCACAAATCGAACCATTGAATTGAAAAAAACCAAAAACAAGCGTTAATAACTTAAACGATCCAATACAATGGCACCCCTAACCCATGGTAACGAGAACTATTTAGAATACATAGAGAAGCAAACAAAAACGAAGTAAGTGTTCGACTCCCCTATCATCCCGAGCGTAACTTCCGACGAATCCTTCGGTTCTCTGAAGTCTCCTTCTTCGGTTATGCTCTCTCTCTTCTCCTTTGCCTAGTTCATCCCCCTTGTTCTTTTGCCTTTTCCAGTCTCATATTGGCTTCCCCCTTCTGTTCCTTTTAAATTCAGGCCGTTCAAAATTCAAGGAAAGTTGTTGAGAAAAAGGTGGACCCGCGCGTGCATAACCTCCACCCGCTCGGGCACAAGACAGCCCGTGCGTGCATAAGCCTCAGCCCGATCGTGCACCATGTTCAGCCCGAGCGTGCACCTTGTTCAGCCCGAGCGGGCTCCCTTGCCCGTGCGTGCAGTCTATCAGCCCGAGCCGGGCTTTCTCTCGGCGATTTTTGGTTCTATTTGCACAAGTGTAGCCCGAGCGGGCACACTTCTCAGCCCGAGCGTGCACACTTCAATTGTTGTTTCCGCTCCTTTCGCTCGAGGCTGGAGTGTTCGCTTTGGATCCGTGGCCGTGCACATGAGGTATCTTGTCATTCAATCACTTTCGGGGTGGAATTGCCGTAATCATTCGTGTTTTCATGTCTTCATCTCCTACACAAAACACGAAATGGTAGATAAAATCCTCGAATAAACTCAATAAGTCGGTAAAGTCCAAGAAATCTAATCAAAACTAAACCTAAGAATCATGTAAATACTACGACGGATTACGTGTTATCAAACTCCTTCAGACTTAACCTTTGCTCGTCCTCGAGCAAATCTATAGTCGACTACAAGAAGAGTTAAACAACAAACGACATTGGCACGAAAACTTCAAAGGGATAGCCATCATACAAAACAATGCGTCACATGATCGCAAACCTAAGCGTACCTAGTTCAGACTTCTATCATCCGAAAGTCACGAGCCATCCAATCCTACCAATGACCTAATTCTATTTCATACCCCTAGACAACGTGCAAGCGATCTCCATAAAAATTCCCCTAAGCTTGAGATATCATTAAACTCGTATTCTCGTTCTTTATCTCTTTTCATTTTTTTTCTTTCTTACGTTGATCCACGCTTGGTTCCTAGGACGTCGAAGTCAAAGAGGGATGGCTTTCTACTTAGACCCAGGCTGCCTATGGCACACTCATAAGGTCTTGTAACCTTAGCGGAGTGAAGAGTTGCGTCATTGAAGAACATTTTTCTCTTTTTTATCGGCGCCAAAGAATACGCATCACTCTAACCCTTAGGACGTAGAATAGCGCCTCAACCCACCACTTAGACCCGAACCATCGATCTCGATGTACTCAGGTCAATGAAAACCTAAAATAGTTAGAAACTTATCCAAGAAGAAAAAAATTGACAGCGGAGTATAAGCGTGTGGAATCTAATGATCTATCAACGGTAAAATATATCAAACAAATCAAAGATCAATCGGTATACACAGAGATATGGATACTTGGTACTGAAACCTAGGAGGTGAATACAACTATAGATCATAGTTTCAAGCACAACTACTCGACTAATCGGTATCCAAAAGACTTCTAAGCAAACCTAGACTATTGTTCACGATTCGACAAAGTCAAAAAATAATGACTAAAGCTCGAAATTTTATACTAGGTATCCATCCGTTTATTCCTAAAAAGCAAAATTCTAATCACATGCATGTTACTCGACGAGTACTCCCCCAGTGAATGAAACACCGTCTCGGTGTTCAAGATCTAAGAGAATCTCGCATACCAAAACACGGGAAAATAAGGGTTGGAACGTGTGCACCTTGCGTGTTTTGCTGTCCCGAGTTGGCGATGCGGCTGGACGTTGTATGCGTCTCCTCCATAATGGTTGATATAGAAGTCGAAAAACATGTGAGAAAGAATCACACAATCCAAAAGAGAAAACACAACGTAATAGCTCACCGAGTACATCAAGGCAAAAAGAATAATAAATAAGTTCTGAAAAAAGGAACAAAAAAGAAAATGCAAAAGTCGGGTTGCCTCCCGATAAGAGATTGGTTAACGTCCCGAGCTTGACTAGATCTCGACTCAATGAATTCCTATGTCCAATACCGTAATTAGTCCCCGACAACGGCGCCAAAAACTTGATGTATGGGATCGGAGGTTTTAATATTTCCACGACCACTCTACCGCAAGTATACGGTTCGTGTAGTACAAGGGTCGAACTCTGGGGACTGAGTGCAACGTTAGAACTAAGAATTCACGAGAAGAAGATCGATCAATATGAGATTATAAAACGGGAAAGTAAAGATAAAAAAGGATAACGAAGCTAGACTCAACAAGATAGAGACCATGGGCTTCGGGAATACCGGAACATGCAATGGATGCTTATAAGGATCATGAAGTCGAATTATATCAATCGATGGGGAACTAATATCTAATCCTCTACCTAGGAAATCAACGTCACTCATCTCCCGATGTAGCGCAGAACGTCTAAATCCATGAAGGACAGTAGGGAACTCTACCCCTAATGCTAGAAATGACTTGGCGTAAGCCTAAATCTCCTACCTAGGAAATCAACGTCACCCATATCCGTATGTAGTGCGGAACTTCTAGATGCATAAAGACGATGGGAAATTCAACCTCTAATGTCGGATGGGAACTCGACCTCTATAAAAAAAATGACTCTCTCAAGCCTAAATACTCTATCAAGGAAATCAACGACACTCATATCCCTATGTAGCGCGAAACTTCTAGATGCATTAAGAACAATGGGAATTCTACCTCGATTATTACCGTTCCGAAATAGATTAACCGATTGGCCAAATTCTCGTTAACCTCATTCATTCGAAAGTTCATTCACGAGACTCAAATCTGACTCTCCCAAGACTAGACGAATCTCTAATTTCCCTCAAACATTCCTAATACACAGTAGAATAGATCTAGTTTTATCCAAACTTGAAATCAATAACGTATGAAGGCATTACACACAAATTGAACCATTCAATTTAACAAAACCGAAATCAAGCATAAATTACTTAAACGATCCAATAAAATGGAATCCCTAACCCATGGCAACGAGAACTACTCAGAATACATATAGAACCAAACAAAAACGAAGTAAGTGTTCGACTCCTCTATCATCCGAGCATAACCTCCGAAGAATCCTTCGGTTCCCCAAAGTCTCCTTCTTCGGCCGTGCTCTTTCTCTTCTCCTTTGCCTGGTTCGTCCCCCTTGTTCTCTTGCCTTTTCCAATCTCATCTTGGCTTCCCCCTTCTGTTCCTTTTAAATTCAGACCGTTAAAAATTCAAGGAAAGTTTTTGAGAATAAGGTGGACCCGCGCGGGCACAACCTCCACCAGCTCGGGCACAAGACAGCTCGTGTGTGCATAAGCCTCAGCCCGATCGTGCACCATGTTCAGCCCGAGCGTGCACCTTGTTCAGCCCGAGTGGGCTCCCTTGCCCGTGTGTTCAGTCTATCAACCCGAGTCGGACTTTCTCTCGACGATTTTTGGTTCTATTTGCACAAGTGTAGCCCGAGCGGGCACACTTCTCAGCCCGAGCGTGCACACTTCAATTGATGTTTCCGCTTCTTTCGCTTGAGGCTTGAGTGTTCGCTTTGGATCTGTGACTGTGCACATGAGGTATCTTGTCATTCAATCACTTTTTTGGGGTGGAATTGTCGTAATCATTCGTGTTTTCCTTCATGTCTTCATCTCCTACACAAAACATGAAATGGTAGATAAAATCCTCGTATAAACTCAATAAGTCGGTAAAGTCCAAGAAATCTAATCAAAACTAAAACTAAGAATCATGTAAATACTACGACGGATTACATGTTATCAGTTGGCGATCATCTTTCTACGTCCTAAAGGCAAGATGCATAAAAACGCCATCTACTCCGCTGCACTCTTGAACGAGATGCAAGAGTATACCGTCATCGGTGGCTTGGGTCTAAGTAGAGGCTAGATCCCTTCAAATCTGATATCCTAGAAGCCTAGTGTGTCTGCATATCATAAAAAAAGGAAATAGCAAATTTAATAAAGGAATAAAGAAGCTCGTAGATGAAACGAGTTTCCTTTTTTATTCTATGTTTAGCATTTTTTAAAAGTTTTGTTTGGTGGAGAGAGTTGCGATTTCTTGTTTAGTTTGCCTTTAATTTGCTTTCCCATAGGTAACCATGGTGAACCTAGGATGTTGATTGAAAGATTACTTGGCCGAATTTGCTATTCACTTGCTAGTTGATCTATTAGGTTCGTTTTAGCGGTGTTGCTAGTTCATTGTTGCGATGTTTACGTTTCATTTTACTTATTTTCATCTTTTCATATTCTTATAGGTTTTAATACCTATTTGGTTCATTTTGGAGCTAAAGAACATACAAAGTACGAGCATCTGAGAGCACAACCGAGCAAATGGGACGAGAAATGGACAAGGAATGGACCGTACATTGGCACACACGACCAAGCTGAAGTGAGGAACATAGCACGGTCGGGCGCTTGAAGAAGTCATTCTACAAACAAGGTCATGACTTGGTCAACCCTCATACGTTCGTTTTAAGTGGAGATAAGCACGAGAATAGTTCAAATTTTGGATAAAGAAGTTGCTCTACAAACAAGAAAACAATGCCTAAAAGCATGCAAAGTCCGATATGACTTGATCAACCCTCCTATGTCCGGTTTGTGTGGAGATAAGCACGGGAATGATTCAAATATTCAATTACAATAAGTTAAGGGCACGAAACAGAATTCATTTTAATTTTGGAAGAATTCATTCATCCATTATTCATCCATTCATTCATTCATCATTCTCCCATAGAGAGTCCTCTTGACGGGAGACACACGAGGAGACAGAAGATCGAATCGGGACGACACCTTGTTTGATTTCTATGCTCCTTAGACATTCTATTTCTTTTATGTTGTTTGATACCGAACTCATTACTGAGTAGTTGTCTTGTTCTACGAAGGGATTAGCGCATGGCTATCCTGAAACCTCTTTCGATTAATTCATTAATGCATTTCCAGTTTTGTTAATCTATTCTTTGTATGAGTGTTTAAGTATGGTTTATTTACGAATTCCAAGTAGATGCATGTGTTAGGGATTAGGAGAAGGAATGAAAGGAGAATTCTAGTCCTAGATGATCTGCCTTAGAAAAACAGAGACTAGGTCACGATAGTAGAGTAGTAACGGTTGAGGGTTAATTGGATGAATCAAAGATCGTATGGGTTTAGTTTTAGGTGTCAGCCATGAAAGTATGGGATAACTCGATTTAATCACATTCCTATGCCTTGAGACAGGGTAGGAATTACATTGGGATTGTCTGCCTTAGATATCTTGATTGGGAACGCATGATTAGATAGATCGATAGTTGGTTTCATAAGCTTTGCGATTGATTCGTATCCTACAGTGTTTGTCTCATTGTTAAGAACTCATTAGTTTATTGTATTTTCATTATTTCATCCTAAAACCAACATTTCATCATAGCAAGTTTGATTCTAATTTGAGTTTGGTTCATGTTGCATAGTCCTTATGGGATCGACACCTAGAGTACTACACACATGCCGTACAGTTGCGGAGTTTAGGTTAATTTGTTTAACTTTAATCGCATCATCTCCCCATAACCCAAGCCATAGGTTTGTGTAAACCATCTGGCTAACAATCTTGCCTCTAATATTTTCCCTTGTTCATCAATTTAATTTGCATCTAGCCATTTGACACTCATTGGTGTCTCAGTGTAGGTTTGTCACTAACTTGTCTCATTTTTTGTGGATCATCTCCATCTCAGCATCCATGGCTTGTCTCCGGCCCTGATCAGATATAGCTTCATCAAAAGAACTGTGTTCCTCCATAACCGAGTTGCATGCTTCATAATTCTATCATTGTTCCAATTCCCTTGAGTATGCATCCTTATATATTTGACTCAATATCCTTGTTCTGTGTATGATTCTAGAGGAGGTGTTTCCACTGGACTGATCACTACTCAAACGAGCCAGAGCAAATTGAGTTCAACTCCTTTCTCTTCCTCTTGTAGTTGTTTTTCTTGTTTGTGTAGTTGTAAGTTGAGTCACCTAAATTGGTCTAGAAAACTCAATTTGTAGTAAGAATGGTCATTATCTGCTTCGAACCTCATTAAGTCAACTATTCCCAACACTTATTTTGTTCAAAAACAACATCTCTTGCAACCTCAAATTTCTCGGTCTAGAATTTATTGACCTTGTATCCTTTATTTGTATTGTTGTATGCCATAAATACTCATATTTCTTGTCTCTAATCCAATTTCTTCCTTTGTTGTGTAGGTAAATATGGGGTCTTACTTTAGGCAACAAAATATACATTGCTTAATGTATGGTTTTAATTTCTTGTTTGACATCCCAAATTTTATCTTTTGCTTCCATTTGTGAATTGTTTCCATTCCTAAATATTTATCCATTTGTAGGTCTCTCTATTGTTCCTATTAGTTTCAGGCGACTGGGATTTAGATTGGAATGGGTTTCAACGAACACTACTAGGAAAAGAAGAGTTTAGAGACAGATTCTTCCGTTCATATACCTTTATGAGGACAGATTATGGATGGAAAGAAGTATTCCAAAAATGATCGTGGCCAAATAATTACAGTTCGTAATCCATCTGCAAATACAAACGGATAAATCAATTCATAAACCGTTCGCAATTGCAGACGAGAGGGCCATCAACAATTCGACAGGAAAGGCAACCAATACGAACAGAATAGTCGTCGGAAAACCCACGAACCATCCCCAATATTTTTAAAAAACAAAGATAAAACAACATTTTGAAATTACGATTTGGTTTGACCTAATTTCCATATTCATCAAATAATAATAATTCATTATTGTTTACACATAATAAACATATATTACAAATTTTTCGATGGTATTTCTGAATTGTCATCATCGGTATCATCGTTCTCGCATGCATCCCAATCAATGGCTGGCATTATTGCGTTTAGCATTCGCATGAATCGTTGTGGCCATCATTATGATTGTTGATGAAGAATGTCATAAAATTCAATCCGTAATCCATCACTAGTCATGATAGTCATAAAATTCCATTCATAAGCAATCTGTAAATAGGGATTGATAACGTCCAATTTGTTATAGTATTTTTCATTAATTTTATAGTTATTTCATCATTCATTTAGACTTTATCGCGCATTAAGCATCATTTAGCCCTCTTCTAGCGTTTTTTCATGTTTTACAGGAAATGAGTTATTGGGTTACAAACACGAGCAAATCTCGGGAAATATTGGCAAAACTACTTCAAAATCAGCTGTACACACTCAACACTCAAGACTACTTCAATCAAAAAAATGAAAAAAATGGCCACCGGTCACAAAAATTGAAATAGCGCCAGCTGCCTAAAAGAAATGGAAAGCAAACCAACCGGTTGCCTAAAAAGAAATGAAAATCGATTACTGCCTCCACAAAATGGAACGAGGACACGGTTTGCGGCACAAGAAGAAAATGAAAACATTGCTGAACAAGAATAAATGGAAACACAAGCTGTTGGAAAAAATTGGGAACACAAAGCTACTGCAAGAATGGAAATCGGTTGGAGTAACAAAATTAAAATCAGTTGGAACAAGAAAAGGCAATTCGGCTGGAGCAAGAAAAAGGAAACCGATGGCTGCACAGTGGAAGAAAAGAAAGGAAACAGCCGCTGCATAATAATAAAAGAAACAACGGCTGCACAAGAAGAAAGAAAACTGAAGAAAATGAAAACCGAGGAAAAGGAAACAAGTAGAGAAGAGGAAATCAGCACGAAAAAGAAAGGGGGAGAGCTTAGATTCAGCTAAGAGGAGTTTGGAAAAAAGGAGGGAGGCTGAAGCTGGACGATTTGGAGTGGAAGAAGAGAAGGGAAGATATGTTTTTGTTTTGTTTTATGTTTAGCAAGTAGTTTGCTAACTACAGGTTAGAGAGTTTTACCAATATGTAATGAAGTCTTGTGCTTAATGCTTGGTGGTTCTTAATGCTTTTATTCATGTTTTCAAATTGAATAAATGATTATGGTATTTGATTGTTTTTAGAATGTTTTCAAATAATGCTCTCGCTTTTGTAAGCAACTTGAGTGAATGATTGTAGAAGTCTAACGAATCTACGCAACGGGATTAGACTTTGGAACATAGGCATGATTTAGGATCTCAATCGATTTAGAATCTACGCCAGGTCGATTGATTGAATCTAAGGATTAGGATAGTGGTATTAATGCATCTAGTGAGTGAGATTACGTAGTCAGAAGATTCGTACTACGCACGCTAGGTAGTGGACAAGTTCCTATCTATTGTATTTTTACCCGAGTTTTTGCATGTTAGTCCTTCTCTTAGATTTTGAACACCGGGACGGTGTTCCGTTCAAGGGGGGGGGGGTATTTTTTGAATGTCATGACTGTGATTAGGATTCAGATGTTGAGTTCTTCGTTTATTTTTGCTTTTATGTTAGTTTTGTTAGGACTAGATGGACAGATATCTAGTACGAAAAATTTCGAACTTTAGTCACCTCTTTGCAACTTGGTCTAATCGGGAACAAAAGTCTAGGTTCGCTGAAACATACCTTTAGATATCGATAAGTTAGTGGTCGTGCATGAATCTATAGCCTATATTTGCATTCCTCCCCTTAGGCTTCAATCCCAAGCACTTATATCTCCGAGCATACCTTTCATTCTTTGTTTTGTTTCGATCATTATATTTCCACGCACTTACACTCCGTTGTCAATAGACTAAGTTCTTTAACTTTTTGAGCCTACATTGACATGAGTGCATCAACATTGATGGTTCGGGTCTATGTGGTGGGTCGAGGCAGTTTTTCTACGTCCTAAGGGTTAGAGTCGATCAAAAGAAAAAAAGAAAAAAAAACAAAAATGATACAACCTCTTCACTCCGTTAAGGTTACAAGACCTTATGAATGAGCCAATTGGCAACCTGGGTCTAAGTAGAATGCTTTCCTCTTCAACTCCGGCATCCTAGAAACTGAGCGCGGATATACAAAAAAAATGTGGAAACCGAAAAGAAGAAAAAGAGAAGCGAAAAAGAATAAGAATAATAATTGTCTTAAGAATAGAATCGAACTATTTGTGCACTGGAATAGGTATGGAGATCGCTTGGATGTTGTCTAGGTGTTAGTGAAACAAACTTAGGATATGTGTAGGATTACTCGGTTAGTGACTTTCGGTGGATAGGGGTCTAAATTCGGTGCGCTTAGATCTATGTTCGTGTGACGCGTTGTTGCATAGGGTGGCTGACTTTTCGAGTTGATTGTGCTAGTTTCCGGTTGTTGTTTAACTCTTCTCGTGCTTAGTTCTAGTCTTGGTTGAGAACGAGCAAAGGTTTAAGTAAGGGGGAGTTTGATAACGTCTATGTTGTAATAGTATTTTAGTCTCTTTTTATAGTTATCTTCATCATTTATTTAATCTTTACCAAGCACTAAAGCATCATTTAGTCCTCTATGGAATTAGAATAACATGTTTCCTTTTCATGTTCCAACCGTACTCTTCTTACTGCTAAAAGAGGACTAAATAATGCTTTAATGCTTGGTAAAGTTCAAATGAATTATGAAACTAAATATAAAACGAGACTAAAATACTATAACAAAATAGACGTTATTAAACTCCCCCGGACTTGAACCTTTGCTCTTCCTCGAGCAAGACTAGAAAGAAGCAGGAGAGGAGTTAGACAACAACTGGAAACTAGCACAATCAACTCGAAAAGTCAGCTACTCTACGCAACAACGCGTCACACGAACATAGATCTAAGCGCACCGAATTGAGACCCCTATCTACCGAAAGCTACTAACTGTGCAATTCTACACATGTCTTGAGTTCATTTCACTAACCCCTAGACAACATCCAAGCAATCTCCATTCTTATTCTAATGCACAAACAGTTCGGTACCATTCTTAAGACAACTATTTTTCTTCTTTTCCGGTTCTCTTTTTCTTCTTCTCTTTTTTTTTCGGTTTCCACACATTTTTTTTATTGAAAATTCCTACTCGGTTTCTAGGACGTCGGAGTTGAAGAGGACAGCCTTCTACTTAAACCCAGGTTGCCAATTGGCACACTCATAAGTTCTCGTAACCTTAGCGGAGTGAAGAGGTTGCGTTTTTGCTGATTTTTTATCTTTTCTTTTTTCTTTTTGATTGACTTGTGTGAATACGCATCGACTCTAACCCTTAGGACGTAGAAAAACGGGATCGACCCACCACTTAGACCCGAACCATCAATATTGATGCACTCATGTCAAGGTAGGGCTTAAAAAAATAAAGAACTTAGTCTATTGACAGTGGAGTGTAAGTACGTGGAAGTATAATGATCGAAACAAAATAAAGAATGACAGGTATGCTCGGAGATATGAGTGCTTGGGATTGAAACCTAAGGGATGGAATACAACTATAGATCATGGATTCAAGCACGATCACTAACAAATCGATATCTAAAGGTATGTTTCAGCAAACCTAGAGTTTTGTTCCCGATTTGACAAAGTTGCCTAAGGTGACTAATGTTGGAAATTTTTCGTACTAGATATCTGTCCGTCTAATCCTAAAAAAAAACGAAGAACTCAACATCTAAATCCTAATTACAATCATGACAGTCAGAGAATACGCCCCCAGACTTGAACGGAACACCGTCCCGGTGTTCAATACCTAAGAGAAGGACTAACACGCAAAAGGAGGATGGCAAAGACAATTCTGGTTTGGCTGCAAAGGGAAGCATTGAGGCGATTGAAGGTGTTGGTAACTCGGTGACAGCACATGTGGCTAAGGAAAGGGAAGTTGCTGGCACCACACTAACTATTCCTACGGCCAATGAACAAGATCAAGAGGAAGTGGCTGTCTTGAATGGGGATGTCCTCTCGGAAGATGAACTAGATCTCCAAACAAAATTTCCTCCGCTACCTCGGAGCGGAGCGGAAAGGAAAGGGGTGGTTAGAAGTGGTGTCGATGGGAGGACAGAGGTAGGGGTAGAATCACTTGCTGCAGATGTATCTAAGGCACAATCAGCTCCACGAAGGAATGACACAACGGTGGGAAGTAAACATCCATCCAATGTGTCACGTCCAAATGCATGGGAATATTCATGAACTCCGGAGTTGGAGGTCGACTAAGTTT
>CM071863.1:25497033-25514023 GCA_036759665.1 Gynandropsis gynandra | reverse complement strand
AGGGTCGGGATCAACCTTGGGATCCTGACCGACGATAGGATTAATGAGGAGCCAGAGTTGAACCTCCAGCACTTGCGAAACCGACGAGCGGTCACGTTAGAGAGGTCTTTCACGTTACCAATGCATTAGAGCGCAAGAGTCACTACATCCGAGCATATCACGATTCGAGAAAGATACACGCACACAGCAGGTGTATTCGCTACCACTTTTATGCTTTCTCGATCTTTCTACATGTAGATGTCCCTTTTTGACCTAGAACACCGGGACTGTGTTCCGTTCAGGTCTGGGGGGGTTTTTCTTACATTCATTGATATTCGGATGCACATTTAGAGCGGCATGATTAGATTAGGATTAGGATTTAGAAATAAGATGGATCTAGCGAAAATTTTTTCGAATTTAGTCATATTTTTGCTACTTTGTTGAATCGTGGATAATAGTTTAGGTTTGCTTAGAAGCCCTTTTAGATACCGTTTAGTCGAGTAGCTATGATTGAAACCCTATGTCTAGTTGAATTCACCCTTTAGATCTCGATACCAAGTAGACATATCTCCGTAGATACCATTTAGCTATGCTTCATTGATATATTTTAGCGTTCTAGAGTTAGACCACACGCTTATACTCCGCTGTCATCTAGGATAAGTTTTACGCTTTTCCGAGTTAAGATTGACATGAGTACATCGATATTCGATGGTTCGGGTCTAAGTGGTGGGTAGAGAAGCTATTCTACGTCCTAAGGGTTAGAGTGTTGCGTAAGAAAAGAAAAAGAAAAAAAAAGAAAAGAAAATAAAGAATAAAAAGTCAAAAACGCACCTCTTCACTCCTCTAAGGTCGCGCAACCTTATGATTGTGCCATAGGCAGCCTGGGTCTAAGTAGAAAGCTACCCTCTTCGACTTCGACGTCCTAGGAACAAAGCGTGTATCTAAGCACCGAAGAAAAAAAAATGAATAAGAACGAAAAAAGAAAATTCAAATGATATCAAGAGCTTAGAAAAATCGGTATGGAGAATTGCTTGGACGTTATCTAGGGTAGTGAAGTAGACTTAGATTTTAGGAAAGATTTCATGGCTCAGCACTTTCGGTAGATATAGGGCTATACTCAGTACGCTTAGGCTTTTATCCATGTGACGCGCTGAAATGCAAAAATGGCTAATACTTCGGAAATTTTGAGCTAGTATCCATTGTTATTAGATTCTTCTAAGGCTAGACTCTAGTTTTGTTTGAGGACAAACAAAGGTTTAGGTCTGGGGGAGTTTGATAACACTGAAAGTGTATCATTATTAGGATAGGTTTTTACATCATTTTCGCATGATTCTTACATCGATTCATACTAATCCGATTCTATTTTGAGCTTCACACACCCGTTTTATTGGTTTTCAGGTTTCTAGGCAACAAGGCCTAAATGAGCTCAATATGAAGGATTCCTGTAAAAAACCACAAGATTTGAAGGAAAATCTACTCAGAGCCGAGACCGAGCTCCAGAACCCAAAGGAACACCCGAGCAACGAGCGGAAAAAGAGAATTTCAAGATAGCAAGGGTGCCCGATCGGGCACCACTCTCTACCCGCTCGGGTAAAGCCTACGGAGTTCATCCATGCAAAACTACACGACCGGACAAATGAACAAGGAGATCGGGTAACATCTACCCGATCGGGCAACAATTGAACACCCGCCCGGGCGGTTACTCGTCAATCTGCCCCGCAAGTTTACGCGACTCGGGCTCCTCGACCACACGATCGGGTGACCACTACCCGATCGGGTGCAATGCTCAACACGGTCGGGCAACCCTTTACCCGACCGAAAAGAAAACACTGGAGAACATCTGGGAAAGCTCGGGAAGCATCGGAGAAGAAGAGAAGCACCAATCCGTACACCGGTAACGCATTAGGGAAGGTCGAGGCATCGAGTTCCTTAGGGTTTTATCATGTATTGGGCTGTGTTATCTTCTGTTTTCATGTATTCCATGAGTGAGTAGAGTCCCTACTGCGGGTAGGGTTATTGGATTTGTATGTATGAACGATGATCTTCTTTAATGCTTAGTTTTATGATTTTTACTCTTGATTTACGGTTCTATGCTTAGCAATATCAATCATATGTTAGTGCTGACCGCTCAACAACAATGGATATCGAACCTTGCTGGAAGGTTAAGGAACGAATCCGGTCCGCTAAGTAGTAGATTAAGCTTTGGCTAATGAGAATCTGACCGGTCGGTTAGCCAACTTAGGGATAGTGATTGCGGTCTTAATGCTGCCATGGTACGTGTTAATCGGCTGTCGGAAGGCAGGGTTGCATGTATCCATGGTTAGGAGGTTTAGGCTCGGAAGAATCACTCCTCAACCGTAGAGCATGCATTTCCCGTTGTCAAGAGTAGGTTGTAGATCTATGATCTTTAGTCGTTCATGTATGCAATATCCGGTATCCCGTACACCCGTAGTATTCATCATATCTAGTTCATCTTTACCCTCGTTTCGTTGTCACCATTAGGATAGATTTAGGACCATTAGAACCATATCCCCTCCTATCACCTTTCTTCCTAGTTTAGTTTTGTTCTTAGTTTAGCTGCACTTAGTCCCTAGAGATCGACCCTGGTACTACAAGATCCGTATACTTGCGGTGAAGTGGACTAGGTTAATTATAACTCGCGTTTCCACACGTAACATGTGTATCGTTCAAGTTAGCCACCCTTGCTTGAACGTTGTGATTATATTCTCCAGCGGCGTTGTTGCCTTCATCAGCCATACAATTGATTAGGTCCTCGATCTGTGGAAACATGAGGTTGCTCAGAGAACCTCCAACTGCGGCTATAATCAGAATTCTCGTGTTGTCCATGAGTCCTTGGAGAAAGTTGTGTATAAGATAGCTCTGATCCATGCCGTGATGTGGGCAAAGGCGTTGGTAGCCTTTGAAACGTTCCAACATTTTGTATAAACTACCAGCTGCTCCTTGGACGAATGTGTTGATTTGATTCTTGGCGAGCTGAGCTTTACTTTGAGGGAAGAACCGCGTCATGAACTTTTATTCTAGCTGTCCCTAGATTGTATAGAATTTGCCGGTTGAGAATACAACCAGTCTTGTGCTTTATCCTTGAATGAGAATTAGAAGGTAGCGAGCGTGACGTTCATCTGATATTCCTTCTCTGGTTCTGATTGTTTGGTAAAGCATCTTAAAATCAGTAAGATGTTGATTTGGATCCTTGATGGGTCTTCCTCTGAATGCTGCGTTACCGAGCATCTGAATGAATACTGATTGTAATTCGATGGGGGCATCCCTTCTAACGATGCAAGACAATAGTTGCGTATGTGTAGGAGCCATGTAGGTTCCATACGTTAACGCGTCTGTGATTTGTGGCGAGTTTAGAATGCGACGTTCTACCATTTGTTCGGCCTTGTGCGATAAAGTACCTCAGACAATAGAAACACAAGAAACGGTTAGGTTCCGAGAGGGAAAAAATTGACTCAAGAAAAAGGAAAAAATAAGATAAAACAAAAACACGAAAAACGAATAAGACTCCGGAATGGACTATGTCATAATCCAAAAGTATCCTAACAAGATGATACCCGCCCGTGCTGCATGTTTTTCATCACATCTATTCATCTTGGCCGTGCTCATATCACATCTTGATCACTTTGTCATGTTTTCGGGTGGATTCGCCGTAATCACTTGTGTTTGCTTCATGTGTCTTCGTTTCCTGCACAATGCAGGAAGTGATGGAAGAAATCCTCAAATATACTCAATGAATCGGTAAAGTCCAAGAAAAGTAATCAAAACTAATCCTAGGAATTATGAGAATACTATGACGGATTACATGTTATCATTCAACGACGCCAAAAACTTGATGCACGTCTAACCTAGGACTTCTTGACAAATGAGACAAACGTTCTAGGATACAGTTTCACCGCATAACTTCCGAAACCAACTATCGATCTATCTAATCACGCGTTCCCTATCAAGATATCTAAGGCGGACGATCCTAATGTAATTCCTACCCTCTCTCAAGGCATAAGAATGTGATTCAATTGTGTTATCCCCTACTTTCGTGGCTGACACTCCAACTAAACCCCATACGATCTATGATTCATCTGATTAAACCTTAACCGTTACAACACTACTTTCGTGATCTAGTCTCGATTGTTCTAAATCTCATATTCTAGGACTAGAATTCTTCTTTTGGTCCTCCTAATCCCTAACATATGCATCTATGTGGCTTTCGTAAATACAAGACATCAACGCTCAAACAAAGAATAGATTAGCAAAAAGGGAAATGCATTCATAAATAAATCAAAACGGGTTTCAGGATAGCCATAGGCTAATCCCTTCTCCAAGAAGAAGACAACTACTCAATCATGAGTTCAGAATCAAACAACATAATTGAAATAGAATGTATAATAAGCATAGAAATCAAACGAGGCATCGTGTCGATTCGATCTTTCGTCTCCTTGCGTGTCTCCCCTCAAGAGGTCTCTCTCCAATGATGAATAGGCCCCGATCTACCCTCCTAGGGTTCCCCTCTGTGTTTTTCCTCCTCAAGATTCAATTGCGGATCCCTTTTTAAACTTTCTCTCTGTTGGAGAACATCAAGGGAGGTTGTTGTGGACACGACCTGCTCGGGCTCAATAGCCAATCCGTGCGGGCTCCCAAAGTCCTCCATAACCCGCGTGTGGTAAGAATGAGCATGAGTCAAGCAACTTATGCTAGACCATCACCCCGCGCGGGCTAAGGAGAACAACCCATGCGGGCTCCTCACTTGTCCTTGATCTATGAGTGTTGAAGGTGAGTCCAAGGCGGGCAATATTTGTTGGATGTTCGGCCGAAGCAGGCTAATTAAACCATCCCACACGTGGCCTTGTCTCCTCATGGCGTATGGTTGTATCCCATTCTTTGCTCGTTTCTCGTCCCATTTGTTCGTTGTGTTCTTTGATGGTCGTATTTTGTCCTGTTTATGTTCTTTAGCTTCGAAACGAATCAAATACACATTAAAACATATACGAACATCAAAACATGGAAACAAGTAAAATGGATACAAAATCACACGTAAACATCGCAACTATCGTCATAAACATATCTAAAATCATGCGACAATAGTGTACGAAAATGAGATGACCAAAATCCCTCAGACCTGAATGTTTTCTTGTCCATAAGCAAACGTAAACATGGAACACTTGGGAGATATAAAAATCGAAAATTCCCCTTTCTCCATGAAATATCGCTAATGCAAACCTAATCGTTCAACAAGCAATTTTAAAGAAAATTTGGCCTAATAACTTTCTGTTTTCATCCTAGATTCACCATGGCGACTTATGGGAATGCAAATCAAAGACTAGCTAAGCAAGAAACCAGAACTCTCTCCACCAAACGAGACTTCAAACAAACGCTTAACATAGAATCAAATATGATTTTTGTTTTATTTATAAGCTTCTTTATTCTTTTATAACAATTCTTTATTCTTTCTTTCTTTTTCTTATATATGTGGACACGCTTGGCTTCTAGGACATTGATTTTCCATGGATTCAACTTCTACTTAGACACATGCTACTGACGACAATAAACTCTTGCATCTCGTTCAAGAGTGCAATGGAGTAGATGTCGTTTTTATGCACATTGCTCTCAGGACGTAGAAAGGTGATCGCCAACCCGCAACTTAGATCCGAACCATAAAAAAAGTATCAAGGTCGATGTACTCATATCATTTTTAGACATGCTTTTTAGGCATTACTTCTATCGATAGTGGAGTGTTAGTGTGTGCTCTTATTATGCAAAACAAGCTCAATTCATATGATCAAATCATCCTATCGAAAAAGAAGTTAAGCATCATCTACATGAAGTATAATCATTTGGATAGAGAGAATAAACAAGAAACTAGCCTAGCAACCTCGTCTTAACTTCCCACAAGTAACTCTATAATTCCCAAAAAAATGCGACCTATTACAAATTCAATCGACTAATAAGCTCTAACATACAAGATATCACAGAAAAGGCCAACTTCTTAAGCATACTAGGTTCACGGTTCATCTCAAAATGTTGCACCGGACAAGTGCATGGGACAACTCTGGCTCTTGAAAACAAAAACAAACTAAAGCTAACCTAAAAACTACGAAATCAAAGAGAAAAAAAAAAGAAAATGAATCGAAATTACCTGACAAAGGTGAGCTAATCCCCCCAGACATGAATTGAATGACATCCTTGATGTGAAGCTTTGAAGGAGTATAGAAAAGGTGAAGTCAGAATTGTAGGTCTCTTTTTTATGTTTTTCATTTGTTTTAAAAATAAACCAAGTTTGATACTAAGAAACTAACAAAATGTTGGCTTGCCTTGCAGAAATCGCTTCTTTATCGTCATTAAGCTTGACATCTCCATGCCTCATGTGCTTGCAATGGGTGGATCGAATAGGGAGATGGAGTTTCCGCTTTCGATTGATTGAACGGTGATAACACCTAATCGTCGTAGTTTTTTTATGATTCGTAGGTTTAGTTTTGATTCTTATTCTTAGACTTTACCGATATATTGAGCACAATTGAGGGCTTCTTCTATTATTTCGCTTGTTGTGTAGGAAACGAAGATATGTAAAGAAAACACGAGTAAATCAGGTAAATGTGCCTGAAAACATGACCAAAGCAACAAAGGTCTGAAAGGAGCACGACCAAGAAACTTTATAGCAGCACGTCTGAGCGGATTGAAGAGCAGAACACAAAGCACGGCCGGGCTTCACTCAATGTAGGACTAGGGAGAAAGCATCTTTTGCAGCATGGCCAGACAATAACCAAAGCATGGATGGCCAGAAGAAGGATTCCATGCACGTTTGGCCATCATCTGAAGCACGACCAAGTTGAAGACACATGCAACTTGCACGACCAGGCTGGAGGATGAGGCCACATGCATAATCGGCCTTCATTCAATGCACGACCATGCTTAATGTCCACAATAACCCCATAAGTATTGCACGGCTCGGGCTTGATCCATGCACATTCGGGCACATCAAGGGAGAATGCTGCACGGTTGGGCTTATTGGTATGCACGGCCGCGCTTGCATGGCAACTACAAGGCAAATTACACGGGCATCCATTTAAACGAGCATGAATTTAAAAAGAAAATCAGAATAGAGAAGCCAAACGGACAAAAAGAGGGACAAACAAAACAAGAAGAGAAGAGGAGAGAGCACGGTTGAAGAAGGAGATTTCTGGAAGCCAAAATAATTCGTCTGAGGCCACGCTTGGAGAATAAGGGAAGATGAATACATACTGTGTTTGTGTTTGTTTCCCTATGATTTCTATGTAGTTCTCTTTGCCATGGGTTAGAGATGCTATGTAATTGATAATTTGGTTCTTAATGCTTGATTTGAGTGTTGTTCATTCGTATGGTTTGATATGTTGTAGTTGTGCATAATGCTTTCATAGTTTGATGTTCACATGTTTGAATGAGACTAGATCCATTCAAATGAGATTAGACATGTTTGAATGAGCTTAGAGATTCATCTAGGCATCAAGAGAGTTGGATTTGAGTCTCAGGATTAACCTTAGAATGGATTACATTAATGAGATTACTACATCAGGAGGTGAGTAGGTTTATCTTCTAAATAGAGGATTTAGGCATCAGGAGAGTCATTTTCGTTAATAGAAGTTGAGTTCCCATTGTTTCTGACAGTAGAGGTCGAATTCCCTATCGTTCTTCATGCATCCCGATTTTCCACGCTGCATCGGGACCTTAGTGACATTGATTCCCTAGGTAGAAGATTTAGACCACGGGAGAGTCATTTTCGGCAATAGACATCTTGATTTTCCACGCTGCATCGGGAGCTTAGTGACGCGTTCGTCATACATCAAGATGTTCAGTTGCTGCATTGGGAGATGTGTATTGTTGATTCCTTATAGTGTAGATTTAGATTTTATTTCCTCATCTATTGATAGAACCCGTTTTTATGTTCCGTAGAACATCCATTATATGTCCCGACCTTCCCAAACCCGTGGTGCTTGATGTGCGTTATATCAAGTTATAAAACCTAGACTAACGCTTCCGCAAGAATACGGATCGTGTAGTAACTAGGGTCGAACACAAGGAATTGATGCAACTTATGAGCTATTAAACTATTGGAATAGACGTGTGAGGTGACTAAAGTTGGGATTGTTATTGAACTAGACTAGACTAAATCGATGAGATCAAATTATAGCTAAGCACCATGGGTATCGAGAGTTTGCATAATGAAGTAACGAAGTTCTAAAAGGATAATTGGTCTAAGGTACTATCATGAATTCAGGGAATTCAAGCTCTCCTATAGGAACTGACTGGTGTAGACTTGTCCACTATCTAGCATGCATATACCAATGTATCCATTGCGCATCTTACATGCATAGACGCATTACGACCGCTATCCTAATCCCTAGATTCAACCGATTGACCTAGCGTAGATTCTAAACCGGCTAAACCCTAAATCATGGCTAAGTTCCAAAGTCTAATGCCCTGGCGTTGGTTTATTAGGCTCCTAACATCATTCAATCAAGTGGCGTACAAGTAAAGAAAGCATTAAGAACAACCATGAAATCTGAAAACATGATAAAATACCAATTTCATTCATTCGAGTGGCGTACAAGTAATGAAAGCATTAAGTTCCACCATTCATTAAGCGTAAGACTTCGTTACAACATAGCAAATCTCTCTAACCCATGGCAAAGGATCTACTCAGACATGAATACAGAAAAGGAAACACAAGAGAAGTCTAATTTCGACATAGATAGAGAAAGAGATGACTCCCTATTCATAAACCGATGTCTTCGGTAGATTCTCCTTGCTCCCGATCCGTAGATCCGTCTTTTTCTTCCTTCTTCCTTTTGCCCTAATGTCTCTCTATGTTCTCCTCTGCAAATCTCGTTCCAAACTCCCTTATTCAGATCTAAAATTCTCTTGACTTGGCCGTTCTAAATTTTAGGAGTTTGTTTGAGAATGAAGGACCCGATCGGGCATTGTCCTCTACCCGCTCGTGCAGGTCACTTGCCCGATCGTGTACACACATTTGAACCCGAGCGGGCACCATGCCCGACCGTGTGGATCTTCAGCCCGATCGTGTACAACCCACGGGGTTTTCTTGACATGAATCAGCCCGACCGGGCACTCCAAATCCACCCGAGCGTGCATGACTTGAGGTGTGTTTCCGCTCCTTTCGCTCGGTGTTTGAGTGCTCACTTCCATCCGTGGCCTTGCACAAGTTGAACTTTGTCCTTCAACTACGTTTTCAGGGTTAGATTGCCGTAATCTCTCGTGTTTCTCCTCATGTCTTCGTTTCCTACACAAAACACGAAATGTAGATGAAGTCCTCGAATAAACACGATAAATGAATGAAATCTCAATAATCTACTCTAAACTAGACCTAAGAATGATATAAAAACTACAACAGATTACGTGTTATCAGTGCTCCATCATGTTGAGTCTAGTCTCGTCAATCTTTATTATCTTTACTTCACATTAGTAACCATATATTGATCGATCTTCGTCATGTGAATTCTTAGTTCTAACGTTTGCACTAGTCACCAGAGTTCGACCCTAGTACTAAACGTACCATATACTTACGGTAGAGTGGTCAAGGAAATTAAAACCTCTGATTTCCAACCATCAAGTTTTTGGTGCCGTTGTGGAAGACTAGTTACGATATTAGAATTCAGATTTTGTTAAGTTGAGACCTAGTCTTTTGTTCGTTTTTATTTTCTACATTTTTTCTTTTATTTTTAGTCAATTACATCTCTTCCGAGCTAAGCCATTGTTAGTTGTTTTTATACATGCAAATTATTTGTTGTATGTCTAGGAGTTCAAAAGGCATAGAACTCCTCCTCGACCCTAAAATTAAGAGGACAACTCGAGCGTTGATAAGACAGCAAAAAGCCAGATGTAGTGATTCCGAGAGTCTTGAAAAGGGAACAACGATTGAGCGAGAAACAGATTCATCTAGTTAAGAAGAGATGGCTGAGGAGGAAGCGTCAGAAACATATAAGGCGTACATAGCGCCTAAACACACATTGATGTCCTTGCATTGCATGCTGAGATTGCCGAGATGACATTGCAAATGGTAAACATGCACCAAGGATCTATTGATTCTCGCATATTTCTGGATGTTGCAGATCTAAATTATGTTGCCAAAAAATCTTTATCACAACACCTACAATCTGGGCTGGAAGAATCATCCAAATCCGTTCTACAAGAACACCGACAACGTGTTGAATCCATTGCAAGGGAGCTACCAGCCAAAGCCATTTCAGAGCTAGCCACAAAACCAGAATTTTCAGCCTAGAGCGCAAGGGTATCAATGATATCAGCCAAGAGGAGTACCAACACCACTTCCGCAACAAAAGGGAGTTTTGATATTACGTTTATGTTTTTCAGCTTGTTACAAGGACATAAAGATCAATACGCTGAGCTGAAAAGTGTAAGATGAGATCGAGAGGAAATAAAGAAGCAAATTGGGGAAATTCAAACGCATTTAAAGATCCAAGACACCCAAGTCACACAGCTTGCAACGAGCGCTTCTAATCAGCAAGGAATTCTACCGGGAAAACCTGATTCGAACCCCCGTGAGAATTGCAATGCCATCATGTTAAGGAGTGGGACAGAACTTGCAGATGTCAAACCCTGCAATTTTGATAAAGCAGAGTCCTCTAAGTCTTGGACGGTGAATCCTAGTGACCCTGGGCCTAATTAGGAAGCACAAGATGAGGAGGAGATGGAACGGATTTATGTGGCACCGCCACCAAGGCCTCATCCACTTCCATTTCCCGGTCGCCAAATGAGATGAGCTGATGATTCACAATTTGCTAAGTTCGCGACGACGTTGAAACAGATGGAGATCTCTATGCCTTTGCACGAGGCAATCATACAGATTCCTTCCTACGCTAAGTTCCTCAAGGAAATCCTCACCAAGAAGCGTAGGGTGCACTACAAAAAACACGGGATTTCCAATGGACGGGGCAACGGATCCGTCCGTTGGAAACGAGATCAAACAGATTGCAATGGATATGGGGAAATTGCAACGGGCAGAAATTCGTTACGAATCCATTGCAATTTGCAACGGATTTGTAACAGATATCCTTCATTAGAAAGGCCTTTGGAAATCCGTCGCAAATTTTAACGGATGGCAACGGAAACCATCCGTTGGCAATGTCCGTTAGAAGCTCCGTTAGAAAACATTCCAACGGTCGTCCGTTGCAACTTCTAACGGATGCCTGTGAGAAATGGCAACGGATAACCGTTGATTTTGTGACTTTCGATGCCACCGGTTTAAATAAATTCACGTGAACCTGCAACGGCTATCCGTTGCAATTTCCAACGGATGTCCGTTGGAACATTAACTATTTAGATCTTACCAAAGAGTGCATCAAACCATCAATAACAAAATCATTTTCGAAAAAATGTCATCGTCTTCAAATCGAAATATATATAGATCAAGGGAGTGGATGTATAGAAGAAAATATCATGTAACCGAAGAGATTACGCAAGAATTCTTACACGGATTATAGCAATTCATGAGTTTTGCATCGATGCAGCCTTTGTGTCAAGAACGTGGGACAATGTTATGTCCATGCAAAAGATGCAAAAAAATGAAGTATCGAAATCAAGAAATTGTTTGCAAACATCTGTATAAGGTAGGTTTCGTTGAAAATTACGAAATTTGGTTTTTTTCACTGCGAAGATTGCGGTGTTAGAGATAGTGTGCAAGATGAACAAGTAGAATGAAATGAAGAAGTTATTTATGAAGCATCAACGACCAATCAATATGTGGAAATGGTGTCAGATGCTTTTCCTGGAGTTGTTAATGACCAAACGCATGAAGAGATGCCGAACATCGATGCACGTCGAATCTTCAACCTATTGGATTTGGCGAAATAACCTATATATGAAGGTTGTCGTGAAGGTCAGTCTCGTTTATCTTTATCTTCAAGATTGTGGAGTATTAAAACAGACTACAATGTGGCTGAAAATTGCATGGATTCATTTTGTAAAACAATGCGAGAATATTTACCGGAAAATAATCAAGCTCCCGAGACATACTACGAAACAAAGAAATGTGTTAAAGACTTGGGAATGCCATATGAGAAAATTGATGTTTGTAGAAATAGTTGCATGTTGTTTTGGGGAAATGATAAAGACTTGTTGGAATGCAAGTTTTGCGGTGAAAGCAGATTTCAGCCTAAAAACCCAAAGGAATTTTGGCATTTTCCAACAGAAATGTCCGTTGGAAAATGCCAGTTTTTTGTAGTGGTGGAAGAGGAGACAATGACGGTTTAAGAAGAAGATTTTCAGAAACTGAAATCATTTGTCTGAGGTCACGCTTGGAGGAATAGGGAAGATGAATACTTGATGTGTTTGTGTTTGTTTCCCTATGATTTCTGATTAGTTCTCTTTGGCATTGGTCAGGGATGCTATGTAATGGGTAGTTTGGTTCTTAATGCTTGATTTTGGTTTTGTTCATTCGTATGGTTTGATAGATTGTAGTCGTGCGTACTGCGTTCATACTTTGCTGATCACATGTTTGAATGCGACTAGATCCATTAAAATGAGATAAGACATGTTTGAATGAGATTAGAGATTCGTCTATGCATTGGGAGAGTCAGATTTGAGTCTCGAGATTAACCTTAGACTGAATTAGATTAATGAGAATCCGACTGATCATTTAAATATTTAGGAACAGTAATAATCGAGGTAGAGCTCCCATTGTTTTTCACGCGTTTAGGTTATTGATTTACTGCATCGGGAGGTGAGTAGGTCTATCTCCTAGATAGAGGATTTAGGCATCGGGAGAGTCATTTCCATTAATAAAGGTTGAGTTCCCAATGTTTCTGACAGTAAAGGTCGATTTCCCTATCGTTCCTCACGCATGTAGATGTTCCACGCTTTCTCGGGAGATGAATGTCATTGATTCGCTAGGTAGAGGATTTAGGCATCGGGAGAGTCATTTCCGACAATAAAGGTAGAAATCCCCGTTCGTTTGTCATGCATCTAGATGTTCCTTTATGCATCGGGAGATGAGTAGTGTTGATTCCCTAGGTAGTGGATTTAGATTTTAGTTCCCAATCGATTGATATAACCTGATTTCATGTTTTGTAGAAACATACATTACATGTCCCGACATTCCCGAACCCGTGGTGATCTATCTTGTTGAGTCTAGTCTCGTCATTATTTATTATATTTACTTTACATTCATAACCACATATTGATCGATCTTCTTCTCGTGAATTCTAAGTTCTAACGTTTGCACCAGTCTTCAAAGTTCGACCGTGGTATTACACGTACTGTATACTAGCGGTAGAGTGGTCTAGTAAATCAAAACCTCTGATTTCCCATCTTCAAGTGGCTTGGTAGAGCTTTATGTGCTGCTCGTTGGCTTTGAAAGTTCCGATCATCTTGCTCCAAAGTTCTACTGCTCCAAGCGTGAATACCTCTCGTACCTGAAAAGGACCAGACCAACTAGACCTTAGTTTACCCGGGAAGAGTTAAAACAAGAGTTGAAAAGTAGAACCAAATAACCTGGCCCAAAGTCATCAGGTAGGATCTTTGTATCGTGCCATCCCTTAGCGCTACTTTTTCGCATTGCACGCTACTGTCAATACTCTTTTCTTTGGCATACCATGCACAGGATTCACCCATTTCCTCCTCATGGTAGGATAAATGATATCTGCATCAAAAAGTTTAATGGTCTCTTTTTCCATTACCTCATTTGAATTCGGGTGCAGCCTTCTTTGATTTTCTCACTCTCCTGCGCTTCTTGAGACGAATTGGTGGCTTTCGCATCTCATGTCGAAGAGAAGAAGGAAGATGCTCGAGCTCGAGCCTAGACGCTTTCTCCACGGCGAAATCAACAAGATTTTCGAGCCTAGACGCCTACACCGCTCCGAAGCACACACAGTTACTTTCATGCATGGCTCGCATGATCGATAATCAGGTTGAGCTACAACCGGCCTTCATAAAAATGCTCAACAACTCGGCCTTTAGAGGAATGGAGAACGAAGATCCGAACTCCCACCTTACGGACTTCAAGATGCTTTGCAGCACTACCAAGGTTGGTACGAGAGTTACTCGGGAGGATCTCTACTTGATGGCGATCCCTTTCTGACTCAAGGATGCGGCGCAACGTTGGCTGTTCAACTTGCCGGCTGCATCAATTACATCGTGGGATGATCTGGAGCAACGGTTCATGCAACAATTCTTGTCGGATCATAGAACACTTCTTGCCAAGAGTCGCATAAATTCTTTCCTACAAGAAAGAGGCGAGACACTACACGATGCATGGGAGAGATTTAAGAACTACCAACGGATATTCCCACACCACGGAATGGATAAGAAGTATCTTATCACGAGTTTTATCCAAGGTCTGCAAGAAACCACCCGATTCATGATCGTGGCAGCGGGTGGTGGTTCCCTCAGCAACCTTACGTTCAATTAACTCGAGAACTTGATTGAGAGCATGGCGAGGGAAGGAGGCAAGAAGGTATGGGGATACAGTCGCGATTACCCATCCAAAGCGGCAGTGAACGAGCTAGGCATCGCCAACCCAGAATTAACGGACTTGAAGCAGCAAGTTGGCGAGATACATAGGATGATAGCTGGACTCCATGTGGACCGACACGACACATCCGTAGGCCAAGGGATGGAGGAAGTGAACTACGTTAGCAATTGGGCTTACCAGCAAAATTATATCAAGAGCCATCCCAACCTCTGCTATGGCAACACGAGCAATGTAGCAAATCCGCAAGATTTCCAACCGTAGAAAATAGCAAGAAACCAGAATCAAGGTTTCCAGCCGAGAGGAAGTGGCCAAGACTACGGTTATCAGCCTCACACACAAACTTCAGGTGATTCTGAGATTCTTTTTATGCTCCAATTGATGCATCAAGAGGAGAAAAGTATGCTTGGAAGGATTAGGGCTGAGCAAGAGGATATGAGGAAGAGAATGGACAGATTTTAGACGCACTTGAGACTCCTCGAAACGCAAGTGGCACAACTAGCCCAAGGTTCGAACCGACAACTCGGACAGCTTCCCGGGAAACCCGAGGCGAACCCCCGCGGGCAAGTAAATGCCATTTTCCTAAGGAGCGGGAACACGGTAGGGCAACCAATGCCTTCCACAGCTGCAAGAGAAGAGCCTTTGAGTGATAAGATCGAACAACCCATCACTCCAGCCGTGGAAGAGAAGGCGATAGAGGAAGAAGAGAGGGAGTTACCCTACGCAGCACCTCCCCCGAGGGTACCATCATTACCATTTCCGTAGCGTCAAAGGATGCAAAGTGACGAGGCCCGATTCTCTCAATTCGTGGAACTCTTGAGAAAGCTACAAGTCACCATCCCCTTCTATGACGCGCTCACGAAGATCCCATCATATGCAAAATTCCTCAAAGACATCATACTGAGGAAGAGAACCGTGGACAACGAGATGGTGATGCTCGATCCAGGTCACTTCGTCATTCCTTGTAAGATTTATGAATACGAAATTGAGCATGCACTAATAGATATCGGAGCGAGTGTGAGCTTGCTACCATTATCCCTTGTTGAGAAGCTCAATATAGTAGATCTTCAACCCACGCGAATGCAAATCACCTTGGCTGATCAATCCGTACGGAGTCCCGTGGGTATATTGACGAACGTAGCTGTACAAGTGGGAGAATTCTGGTTCCCCGCGGATTTTGTTGTTGTGGACATGGAGATCAATCCGAAGATACCCATCATTTTGGGAAGACAATTCCTCAATACGACAAAAATGGTCATCTCTTGCGCTGAAGGCAGGCTAGTGATGAAATTCGGGGACGAGTCTATCGAGTTCAAACTCGACGAGGCATTGAAGAAGCTATATATGACCGAACCCGTAATGCACGTTACCACGACGGATGCACAAACGAAGAAGATTGAACGTGTACATCGTGACATTCATCCAGAGGAGATACCACTATCCGAGTGCACCGGGAGTCAATTTTAGTCGCCAGCAAGATCGGACGCTTTCACGTAGTTAAAGGAGAAGCCAAAAATCCCTCAGTAGAGAAGTGACCCGAGCAGGCAACACACGCTACCCGCACGGGTAGCATCAGATTTAGGAGACCCGATCGGGCGTCCTCACAGCCCGACTTGGGTAGTACTCACGGGGATAAATGCTTCAATTGGCCACCCGAGCGGGTGGGTGCGTGAGCCCGATTGGGCAGAGGGAATGGATAGGAACTCGCCCGGGCGCCCTCACAGCCCGACGCGTGCATCACTCACGGGGGTAAATTACACTTCAGGCTACCCGAGCGGGGCACAGAAGGAGCCCGATCGGGCACCAGAGAAGAACCAAGATCCGCACGGTTTGATCGAGACTTCCACGCGAGCGGCGGTTCTACGGTCACACACATCATCTCCCACACCCTCGATGACCCGAATACACTCTTATCCAGCATGGAATACCAAGGAAACACTCAATCAAAACCGAGTCCGAAGGAGATACCAAGGAGTCGTTGGATCAGAAGAGAAGAGCCGAGGGTCGCAAGTCAAAAACCCACCAGGTTCGAGCCACGTCATGCTGATCAGCTAGAGGACGGAACATGCAACTTGCGTCTTTCCTACATTCGGGGAGGAAACCCGAGCCACATATCCTTTTTCATCATCTTCATTTCATTTCTGTTTCGAACTTTTTTTAGACATGGACAATTTTTAGGACTTAGGGTTTTAGTTGACTTATGATTTTTGCTGCATGGTTTTCCTCGTTTTCTTTTTCAGTTTTGCAGCAAACGACCGGTCGGGCAGACGATATCACCCGCGCGAACTAGGTCAAATTAAAAAAAGGCACGATCAGGAGATTTCATGAGGCCCGCACGGGCACAGTGCGGATGTGTCACAAATTCGGGTGTATCAAAATTCGAGAAAGAATAACACACCAGGTGTATTCGTTCCTATTCTTTCTATTTTTTCGATTTTTTTTGGCATGCGGGTATCCCTCATAGATCTCGAACACCGGAACTGTGTTCCGTTCAGGTCGGGGGGGGGGGGGGGCTTT
>CM071863.1:25477568-25490385 GCA_036759665.1 Gynandropsis gynandra | reverse complement strand
AAGAGTAGGTTGTAGATCTATGATCTTTAGTCGTTCATGTATGCAATATCCGGTAACCCGTACACCCGTAGTACTCATCATATCTAGTTCACCTTTATCTTCGTTTCGTTGTCTCCATTAGGTTAGATTTAGGACCCTTAGAACCACATCCTTTCATATCACCTTCCTTCCTAGTTTAGTTTTGTTCTTAATTTAGCTGTATTAGTCCCTGAGATCGACCCTGTTTTCGAATTTAGTCATATTTTTGCTACTTTGTTGAATCGTGGATAATAGTTTAGGTTTGCTTAGAAGCCCTTTTAGATACCGTTTAGTCGAGTAGCTATGATTGAAACCCTATGTCTAGTTGAATTCACCCTTTAGATCTCGATACCAAGTAGACATATCTCCGTAGATACCATTTAGCTATGCTTCATTGATATATTTTAGCGTTCTAGAGTTAGATCACACGCTTAAGGAAACGTCGATCCGACGCCCACGACCCAGAACACGGATGGCCCGTGAGATCCGACATGATCACGGAATTAACGCCATACACTCCGATCACCGAATCGCACCAAAAGTACAAGTACAACCTCGCATCTTTCCACCCCCGCCAAAAGACGAAATTCGCTGAGCTACAGTCGAGGATCTACACGTCCCGTTTCCTATCATCCGAGGCGATGAGTGCCCTCGGCATTACGGAGCATATTGATACCATCTTCAACACCCTAGGATGGACGGGATTGAGAACGGCGAAGGAGCATACTTACCGCAGGCTCACAGCAGAATTCTTCGCCTCGTTCACTGCCTTCTTCGCTGAATCCGAGGATAGAGAGAAGACGTTCATGGAATTCCGCCTGCTGGGGCAGAATTACCGGATTACAGCGAGGCAGTTTGCCTCGATACTCGGGGTTCCGCACGGCACTTATGTGAGATTACCCGACATCAACCGGAACCGTCAAGGCGAGTTTTGGACGCAGATAGCGCTTGGTGAGTTTTCGACGAGGTCGAAGGCGAGTCATATTCGCCACCCCGCCCTCAGGTACTTTCATTACTTCCTGACCTCATCGATCTTAGGAAAAGGAGCACAGGGCGGTGTTAACCACACCGAACTAGCCTACCTGAGGCGGGTAGTACAGACGGAGGTAGCGGATGATGACGTGGATATGTTGTCCGTCGACTTAGCTTCCTTGGTCATTGGACACTTTTTAGACATATCCACCGAGGCAGTCTGTACGGAGACGAAGATCATGTGCGGTGGTATAGTCACCATGATAGCTCGTAGGGTCGGGATCAACCTTGGGATCCTGACCGACGATAGGATTAATGAGGAGCCAGAGTTGAACCTCCAGCACTTGCGAAACCGACGAGCGGTCGCGTTAGAGAGGTACAACGTCATCTGGTGTTATAAGGATGAGCACGGTAGGAGCCTAGAGGTTGACATTAGCGAGATAGTAGTACCGGGTTTAGACGAGGAGGGATCCCGATTTAGGATTGACCCGAACTTCGGGCACATCGGCCCGAGAGTAGCAGAGATGGATCCACCTCCCGCAGCCGCATCTAGACCGTCTTCCTCGAGGCGAGGCAGCCGACGCGCCACACACTCGCGCGCGCGTCCTGAGTACCCCCCCAGCAGATCCGACTTTCCTTCCATGGAAGGAGTCTCCGACGCCCTCAGGTACGTTGCGGAGGAGACTAGGTACCAGTCTTTTATGGCTGAGCAGAGGTACGATTTGGAGGCTGCGAGGTATGCAGAGCAGCAGCAGGTTCACGCGCAGTCGATACAGCATACCTATTACCTCACCGAGTCAGTCCGGCGGTTTCAGCAGCTGAGCATGACGCATTATCAGGAGCCTTACATCCCGATTCCGCAGGACTACCACACCGGAGCCATCCCCTACCATCCTCATATCCCGTACGAGCTACAGGGATTCTACTTCCCACCTGGGGAAGGAGCCACGGGAGACCCAGCAGACATACCGAGTACCCGCGATGGAGCGGACGAGGATTAGACTTCTCTTTCCTTCTTTTTCCTATTTCATTTTCTTTTTATTTTTCTTTTATGGACCATTTTATCTTTTATTGTTTTTAGATAGCTTTTGTGTACGCTCTTTTCAGACTTATTAGTACTCTTTGTTCTACTCTTCTGTATTGCATGCCATATCACAGGTCTTTCACGTTACCAATGCATTAGAGCGCAAGAGTCACTACATCCGAGCATATCACGATCCGAGAAAGACATACGCACACACCAGGTGTATTCGCTACCACTTTTACGATTTCTCGATCTTTTTACATGTAGAGGTCCCTTTTAGGTCTAGAACACCGGGACTGTGTTCCGTTCAGGTCTGGGGGGGTTTCTCTTACATTCATTGATATTCGGATGCATTTTTAGAGCGGCATGATTAGATTAGGATTAGGATTTAGAAATAAGATGGATCTAGCGAAAATTTTTTCGAATTTAGTCATATTTTTGCTACTTTGTTGAATCGTGGATAATAGTTTAGGTTTGCTTAGAAGCCCTTTTAGATACCGTTTAGTCGAGTAGCTATGATTGAAACCCTATGTCTAGTTGAATTCACCCTTTAGATCTCGATACCAAGTAGACATATCTCTGTAGATACCATTTAGCTATGCTTCATTGATATATTTTAGCGTTCTAGAGTTAGACCACACGCTTATACTCCGCTGTCATCTAGGATAAGTTTTACGCTTTTCCGAGTTAAGAATGACATGAGTACATCGACATTCGATGGTTCGGGTCTAAGTGGTGGGTAGAGAAGCTATTCTACGTCCTAAGGGTTAGAGTGTTGCGTAATCAAGAAAAAGAAAAGAAAATAAAGAACAAAAAGTCAAAAACGCAACTCTTCACTCCTCTAAGGTCGCGCAACCTTATGAGTGTGCCATAGGCAGCCTGGGTCTAAGTAGAAAGCTACCCTCTTCGACTTCGACGTCCTAGGAACAAAGCGTGTATCTAAGCACCAAAGAAAAAAAAAAGTGTATAAGAACGAGAAAAGAAAATTCAAACGATATCAAGATCTTAGAAAAATCGGTATGGAGATTGCTTGGACGTTATCTAGGGTAGTGAAGTAGACTTAGATTTTAGGAAAGATTTCATGGCTCAGGACTTTCGGTAGATATAGGGCTATACTCGGTACGCTTAGGCTTTTATCCATGTGACGCGCTGAAATGCAAAAGTGGCTAATACTTCGGAAATCTTGAGCTAGTATCCATTGTTATTAGATTCTTCTAAGGCTAGACTCTAGTTTTGTTTGAGGACAAACAAAGGTTTAGGTCTGGGGGAGTTTGATAACACTGAAAGTGTATCATTATTAGGATAGGTTTTTACATCATTTTCGTATGATTCTTACATCGTCTACTTACTATTCCGATATTATTTTGAGCTTCACACACCCGTTTTATTGGTTTTCAGGTTTCTAGGCGACAATGCCTAAATGAGATCAAAATGAAGGATTCCTGTCAAAAACCACAAGATCTGAAGGAAAATCTACTCAGAGCCGAGACCGAGCTCCAGAACCCAAAGGAACACCCGAGCAACGAGCGGAAAAGCGAGATTTCAAGGATACAAGGGTGCCCGACCGGGCACTATTCTTCACCCGCTCGGGTAAAGTCTACGGGGTTTGTTCATGCAAGATTACACGACCGGGCACATGAATAAAGATATCGGGTGATCACTACCCGATCGGGCGTGTTCTGACTACCCGCTCGGGCATTCAGCCATCCATTCTGCCCCGTAAGTTTACGCGACTCGGGCCCCTCAACCACACGATCGGGTGACCACTACCCGATCGGGCGTAACGCTCAACACGGTCGGGCAAGGCTTTACCCGACCGGGTAACATCACTACCCGAGCGGGCCGCGCGATCCGCAACAACCTAGATCTAAGTTTCAAACGAGCTAATAAAAGGGAGAGAATGGATCTAGGGCAAAAGGGGGCGACGAACAGGGAAAGAAAACACTGGAGAACATCTGGGAAAGCTCGGGAAGCATCGGAGAAGAAGAGAAGCACCGATCCGTACACCGGTAACGCATTAGGGAAGGTCGAGGCGTCGAGTTCCTTAGGGTTTTATCATGTATTGGATTATGTCATCTTCTGTTTTCATGTATTCCATGAGTGAGTAGAGTCCCTACTGCGGGTAGGGTTATCGGAATTGTTTGTATGAACGATGATTTTCTTTAATGCTTAGTTCTATGATTTTTACTCTTGATTTACGGTTCTATGCTTAGCAATATCAATCATATGTTAGTGCTGACCGCTCAACAACAATGGATATCGAACCTTGCTGGAAGGTTAAGGAACGAATCCGGTCCGCTAAGTAGTAGATTAAGTCTTGGCTAATGAGAATCTGACCGGTCGGTTAGCCAACTTAGGGATAGTGATTGCGGTCTTAATGCTGCCATGGTACGTGTTAATCGGCTGTCGGAAGGCAGGGTTGCATGTATCCATGGTTAGGAGGTTTAGGCTCGGAAGAATCACTCCTCGACAATAGAGCATGAATTTCCCGTCGTCAAGAGTAGGTTGTAGATCTATGATCTTTAGTCGTTCATGTATGCAATATCCGGTATCCCGTACACCCGTAGTATTCATCATATCTAGTTCATCTTTACCTTCGTTTCGTTGTCTCCATTAGGTTAGATTTAGGACCATTAGAACCATATCCCCTCCTATCACTTTCCTTCCTAGTTTAGTTTTGTTCTTAGTTTAGCTGTATTAGTCCCTGAGATCGACCCTGGTACTACAAGATCCGTATACTTGCGGTGAAGTGGGCTAGGTTAATTATAACTCGCGTTTCCACACGTCACCGCTCTTTAAGAAAATGGCATTGACTTGCTCGCGGGGGTTTGCCTCGGGTTTCTCGGGGAGCTGTCCGGGCTGTCGGCTCGAGCCTTGAGCTAGCTGTGCCACTTGTGTTTCGATGAGTCTCAAATGCGTCTAAAATCCGTCCATTCTCTTCCTCATATCCTCTTGCTCAGCCCTAACGTAGTTCACTTCCTCCATCCCTTGGCCTACGGATGCGTCGTGTCGGTACACATGAAGTCCAGCTATCATCCGATGTATCTCGCCAACTTGCTGCTTCAAGTCCGTTAATTCCGTGTTGGCGATGCCTAGCTCGTTCATTGCAGCTATAGATGGGTAACCGCGATTGTATTCCCCTACCTTCTTGCCTCCTTCCCTCGCCATGCTCTCGATCAATTTCTCGAGCTCATTGAATGTGAGGTTGCTGAGGGAACCACCACCCGCTGCCACGATCATGAATCAGGTGTTTTCTTGGAGACCTTGGATAAAAATCGTGATAAGATTCTTCTTATCCATTCTGTGGTGTGGGCATATCCGCTGGTAGTTCTTAAATCGCTCCCATGCATCATGTAACGTCTCGCCTCTTTCTTGTAGGAAAGAATTAATGCGACTCTTGGCGAGAAGCGTTCTATGATCCGGGAAGAATTGTTGCATGAACCGTTGCTCCAAGTCATCCCACGAAGTGATTGATGAGCCAGCAAGGTGAACAACCAACGTTGCGCCGCATCTTTAAGCGAGAATGGGAACTCAATCAAGTAGAGATCCTCCCGAGTAACTCCCGTTCCAACCTTGGTAGTGCTGCAAAGCATCTTGAAGTCCGTAAGGTGGGAGTTCGGATCTTCGTTCTCCATTCCTCTAAAGGCCGAGTTGTTGAGCATTTGTATGAAGGCCGGTTGTAGCTCAACCTGATTGTCGATCGTGCGGGCCATGCACGAAAGTAACTGCGTGTGCTTCGGAGCGGTGTAGGCTCCGTAAGTCTCAACGGTAGCAGCCATGTTGGGGTTACTTGCGTTGTCCTCTCCGCTGCTTGCACTATAGGTTTCTTCCTCTTCAGAGGCGTATGTCTCGTGATTGCTCGCTCTTTCTACCTCGGACTCGGAATCCGCTATTCCAATCCTTCTTTTCTTGCGCAGGCTCCTTAAAGTTCGTTCGACCTCGGGTTCGTAAATGAGGAGCTTTTGAGTAGAGCTTCTCATACAAGGCTCCTGCACAACAAGAAACAAAACACCAAAGTGTAAATCCGTGGTAGATAGAATAGACTCGATAAAAAGAAAACGAAAAGAAAATGCGAAAAACAAAAGAAGACTCCGGAAAGAACTAGATCTTAATCTAGCTAATTCCTAGTGTAGGCCGTTATTAGTCCCCGGCAACAGCGCCAAAAACATGATGTTGGAAATATCAAGCTAAATATATTTCCTAGATCACTTCACCGCAAGTATACGGTTCGTATAGTACCAGGGTCGAACTCTGGGGACTAATGCAGCCTTATCCTAAGAATATCACTAAACTAAGAAGGTGAGAAGTAGATGATGGGGTGATGAGAAATATCTAAAGAACTAAACTAAATGGTGACAACGATAGAAGGATTCGAAAGACTTGGCGATGAAGAACACTACGGGTGTCGGGATACCGAGAATCGTATGGATGTAACAACTAAAGATCATAAACCTATCGAATTATCTTGATAACGGGAAATTCATGCTCTAAGGTGAGGAATGATTCTGCCGAGCCTAAACCTCCTAACCATATGTATGTGCAACCCTACCTTCCAACAGTGATTAACACGTACTATAGCAGCGTTACGCGCAATCCTAATTCCTAAGTCGATTAACCGACCAGTCAGATTCTCATTCATCAAACTTAACCTACAACTCAACGGTTCCGGATTTATACTTTAACCTTCTAGCAAAATATGAATTCCTATATTACTGAGCGGGCAGCACTAGTATAGGAGTTATGATGTTGATTTTAGGACCGAATATCAAAACAATTACGATAGATCTAAGCATTAACGCATAAATTTGTACATCCGTTACAATCCGATATACCCACCCATAGTTGGGAATCTACTCACTCATGGAGATTATAGACAAAGAAGATGACACAACCCTAAACATGATAAATACTAGGAATCTCGATGCCTCGATCTTCCCTACTGTTTTACCGATGTGTGAATTGATGCTTCTCTCCTTCTCCAGCGTCTCCCAAGCCTTTCCTGATGATTTCCAAGCCTTTCCTTGCCCTAGGCGTCGGCCCCCTTGCATCCAGATCCGTTCTCGTCTATTAATTTGCTCGTTTGAATTCGAGATCTAGTTTGTTGCGAGAAAGGCGGTCGCTCGGGTACACCTTTTTCCCGATCGTGTAGAGGCGCACCCGGTCGTGTACTCCGTCTTGCCCGATCGGGCATCAGCACCCGATCGTGTGGTTGAACAGCCCGAGTCGTGTAAACTCTCGGGGATCGTGTGGTATGACTACCCGATCATGTTATCTTCGTGCTAGGTCGTGCAAGGTGTTGCAAATAAACCCCGTAGGTTTTGCCCGAGCGGGTAGACCTCAGTGCCCGAGCGGGCACTCTTCTATCCTTATTTTTGTTCTTTTCCGCTCGTTGCTCGGGTGTTCCGTTGAATTCAGAGGCTTGATTTTGGCTCCGAGTGCATTATATCATCAAATGCGTGGTTTTACATAGGAATTCGCCTTTTTATGCTCGTTTAGGCCTTGTCGCCTTAGAACCGGAAAGCCAACAAAACGGGCGTATGTAAAGAAGAATCATATCAGAAATGTAACTCTAACTAAGAAATATATGCGAAAATGATACTAATACCTAGCCTCATCCTCATCCCGAACGAGGCAGCTACTACGAACGAGGCAGCTCATCCTCATCCCGAAGTAGTTACCGGCAGCGGCATGCACCAAGGGAGCGGAGAGATGACCCGAGGGACGACCTCCCTGCTCTCAAGCTGAAGATTCCAGCGTTCCATGGTAAAGCCGACCCTGAAGCATACCTAGAATGGGAGAAAAAGGTGGAGCTCGTCTTTGGTTGTCAAACCTACCCCGAGGCCAAAAAGGTGAGGGTAGCAGCCACGGAGTTCTACGACTACGGCTTGAGTTGGTGGGATCAACTCACGATTTCTAGGTGATGAGGGCATTACAACGACCTACGACTCTAAAGAAGGAGAGGAGCGCGACAAGGATGAGCCGAGCATGGATCACGACGAGGACGAGCCTAGTATAGGTGAGACAAGCACGGGAGCGGATGGAGAGCTAGGAGAAGATGGATCACACATTGCCATGCCGGTGGTCCATGACAAGCCACTCACGAGATCCGGAGCAAAGAGCCTCCGTACAAGAATCAATGCGTATGTGACTCAAGTGCTTTTCAACCATCGTTAGGAGTTCAACAACGAAGAGGGGGACACAAGCAGCAACTTTCCAAAAACCAAGACCCTCTTCGTCATCAATGAAGTCGAGGAACTCCACCAAATGGTGTCATGAACAAAGGCAAAAACTTGCCATATCTTGGCCGGCGCCCAACTTGCCTTAACCGGACATAGCCGTTTGAAATTCAAATTTCAAACCCAACGGCTCTTGCCTTTTCCACCAAGATCCATTTTGCCTTTCTTAGCCTTGTCCGAATTAAGGCCCAACGGCCATATTGTATTTTCCCTTTCTTGTTCTCTCTCGGTCATAATTTAAACCGAGCCTTTGTTTTGTTGGANGAACGAGAGACTGTATCGAAGGTCACATCCATAACCTTCGTGGTGTCCTACAATCCACCCGTCCATCTATCACTTGATGGATCGAGCGAGTGCCCCTCTTGGCCTGTTCCCCTTCGTCCACCTTCCCTACCACCGAGTCTTGGCTAGAGAGTGCCCTTAGGCCTTCTACCAACTCAACCTATTCCATTCTTGCGGCTTAAGTTACGGAGCTTGTATCAGTTTTTGGTATCAGAGCCCGGTCCTCGGCCACAAGCGTATCCGCTACACTCTCTATTTCATTTTGATTTTTGTTTTGTTGTTTGATTTCGTTTGCTAAGTGTTGCAGTATTCATAAAATAAAACTTCAAAAAAAAGAAGAAGAGAATCATGTGGCCGAAACGAGACGTTCCAAACAACACCCTCGCCGAGATACTCCAAACCATGCGAGACATGAATTCCTGTCTCTCGCGGCTAGAAGAAGCCCCGAGACGCCCACAAGCCGAGCATTTCGTCGGACCACGGGAGAACGCTGACTATCCCTCGAACGAACACCTAAGGCCGAGACGTGCACCAGACTTCAGAGAGCAACCACGACGAATGGAGGCCGAAGATAGCTCAGACGATGAGCTAGAGTTCGCCCCACCAAGGCGTAGAGCGCCACGAAACCCGGATGAGGGTTTCGACGAGGTAAGGCCGCAACGCCAATCCCATAAAGATTTAAAATTAAAACCACCTTGCTTCGCAGGAACAGTAGATCCCGAAGCCTATCTCGAATGGGAGCGTCGCATGGAAAACATCTTCGATTGCTAGGAATATTCGGAACGTAGGAAGGTACAATACGCGGCCGCACAGTTTACGGACAACGCATTGTTATGGTGGGATCGCGAAGTTGCTGAACGACGTAGAGCACAATACGACCAAATCACTACGTGGAGAGAACTAAAGTATCTCATGCGTAAAAGGTATGTTCCTAACCATTTCCATAGGGACTTACAACAACAGTACCGTAAGTTGGTGTAGGGTCCGAAGAGCATAGAGGACTACTACAACGAGTTCGAGCATATAAGACATCGCTTGTGAAACGGCAACCGTACCAAGACATGCACGACTTGCTGCACCTTGCCGTCGAGATTGAGCAACATATAAAATCCAAGCAAGCCTCAAACAGTAGGCCTCGCCCAACCACACGGTGGAATCCACCACCAAAGCCAACCGAGAGGCCTCGCACGGAAGAACAAGGGCTTGACCCACGTTCTAAAGGCAAAGCGCCCGAAACCGCCCGGGCCACGCGACCCGACGGTAAAACTTTTAACTCCGTGAATTCGATTAGAACTCGTGACATTATTTGATTTAAGTGTCAAGGTAGGGGACATATGGCACGAGATTGCATTAGCCCCCGAGTCATGATAATCACCGAGAGCGGTGAGTACGAATCCATGGACGAGGCAGAAGAGGAGGAACTCCGAGACAAGGAGATCGAGTACGGAGACGCAGGAGAGCTTTTGGTCACTCGAAGGGTGCTTAGCGCTCAAATAGAGCCCGAGGAAACCGCCCAACGCGAGACCATCTTTTATACACGGTGTACCGTGAATGGCAAGGTATGTGGTCTTATAATCGATAGCGGTTCTTGCACTAACGTTGCTAGCGATTACATGGTGAAAAAATTAGGACTCGAGACTAAGAAGCACCCGCGGCCCTATCAACTACAATTGCTCGACGACCAGCGTGGAATCAAAAACACCGAACAAGTCACCGTACCCTTCAGCATAGGACGGTACAAGGACGAGGTTTTGTGCGATGTGGCCCCAATGCAAGCCGGCCATATTCTATTGGGACGACCTTGGCACTTCGACCGAGAGGTTAAACACGACGGGAGGACGAACCACTACTCCTTTGTCCTCAATAAGCGTAAAGTGTCTCTTGCCCCTCTTAGTCCTGTACAAGTACATGAATTGCAAATGAAGTTATCCAAATCTGTTAACCCTAATGAAAAGAAAAACTTTTATCTTAAGACTAGAGAGGTTTCAAAGGCTTTGAGCAATCAAAACTCGGTATTACTAATGGTCTTTCGAGATGCTTTGCTCACAGAAACTACAAGCAGAAGGGGAAGAAATGGTGTGGTTATTGTAAGAAAGACAACCACTATGAGGCTCAATGCTACTTCAAGAATAAGCAAGACGGAACAGACTCTCCTAGTCCCTCTAAGACTAGAAAAGAGTGTTACACCTGTGGTAGGCCTGGATACTTCCCTAGAGACTACAGAGTTAAAAAAATTTAACTCTAATCAGGCTCATGTGAACCAAGAAGAAGAAGAAGAAGAAGAAGAAGAAGACAACTCCTTGTTTACTGCTGCACACATTGCACCCTTTTATTGGTGCCAAAGAAGGACGGGACGTGGAGGATGTACGTGGACTGCCGGGCCATCAACAACATCACCATCAAGTACCGGCATCCAATCCCCCGCCTCGACGACATGTTGGACGAGTTAAGCGGAGCCACCATCTTCTCCAAAGTCGACCTCAAGAGCGGCTATCACCAAGTCCGCATGCGGGAAGGAGATGAGTGGAAGACGGCCTTCAAGACAAAGCAAGGCCTATACGAGTGGCTCCGGATCGTGTAGTACCAGGGTCGATCTCTAGGGACTAATGCAGCTAAACTAAGAACGAAACTAAACTAAGACGAAGGAGATAGAAAGAGATGTGGTTCTAAATTTCCTAAAACTATCCTAATGGTGACAACGAAACTAGGTTGGGGATAAGACTAGATATGGTGAACACTACGGGTGTACGGGATACCGAGAATTGTATAGATGAACGACTAAGGATCATAGATCGACAACCTATTCTTGACAACGGGAAATTCATGCTCTACGGTGAGGAGTGATTAACACGTACCATGGCAGCATTACAATCGCAATCACTATCCCTAAGATGACTAACCGACCGGTCAGATTCTCATTAGTCAATCTTAATCTACAACTTAGCGGACCGGATTCGTTCCTTAACCTTCCAGCAAGGTTCGAAATCCTATGTTGTTGAGCGGTCAGCACTAATGTAAGAATGATATTGCTAAGTGTGGAACCGTAAATCAAGAATGAATTCATAAAACTAAGAATTAACACAATTCATCGTTCATACACACAGATCAGATATCCCTACCCGCAGTAGGGACTCTACTCACTCATGGAAGAAACAAAAGAGGAAGATAACAAAGTCCTATACATGATAAACCCTAAGGAATTCGATGCATCGACCTTCCCTATTGCGTTACCGGTGTACGGATTGATGCTTCTCTTCTTCTCCGATGCCTCCTGAGCCTTTCCAGATCTTTTTCCAGCCTTTCCTTGCCCTGTTCGTCGCCCCCTTTGCCCTAGATCCGTTCTGTTCATTAAATCCGCTCGTTTGAATTCGAGATCTAGGTTGTTGCGAAATACGCGGCCCGCTCGGGCACAGGTGTTGCCCGGTCGTGCAGAGGCTCGCCCGGTCGTGTTGCTGTCTGGTGCCCGATCGGGTGGATGTCACCCAATCGCGTGGTCAAGCGGGCCCGAGTCGTGTAAACTCTCGGGGCAAATTGGGTGACTTATAGCCCGAGCGGGTATTCTTCTTGCGCCCGATCGGGTATGGCTACCTAATTTCGTTGCCTTGTGCCCAGGTCGTGTTAAATGTGTGGACAAGACCCCGTAGGTTATACCCGAGTGGGTGGAGTAATAGTGCCCGACCGGGCACCCTTGTGTCTTTGAAATCTCTCTTTTCCGCTCGTTGCTCGGGTGTTCCTTTGGGTTCTGGAGCTCGATCTCGGCTCTGAGTAGATATGTTTTCAAATCATGTGGTTTTGATCAGGAATCCTTCATTTTGAGCTCATTTAGGCCTTGTCGCCTAAAAACCTGAAAACCAATAAAACGGGTGTGTGAAGCTCGAAATCATATCGGATAAGTACATCTATACAAAGAATATGAGCGAAAATGACTCTAAAACCTATCCTAATATTGATACACTTTCAGTGTTATCAGATATTTGAGTCAATTATTTGTAAATATCTTGATAAATTATTATTTTCAAAATTTATTCATATTATTTGTAAAGAATTTGTAAATAATAAATTATTTTGACTATATTATTAGTATTACTGTTTTTGTGGATTTAGTATTATTGTAACAAGAGTCGTAGAGGGACAAGGGTCGCAGGGGTNTGAATTCGAGATCTAGGTTGTTGCGAAATACGCGGCCCGCTCGGGCACAGGTGTCGCCCGGTCAGCAAGAGGTTCGCCCGGTCGTGTTGCTGTCTGGTGCCCGATCGGGTGGATGTCACCCGATCGCGTGGTCAAG
>CM071863.1:25417417-25435421 GCA_036759665.1 Gynandropsis gynandra | reverse complement strand
GTTTCGGTAGTCTTGTGGTGAAACCGGATTCCTAGGACGTTTGTCTTATCGTTAGAACCCAAGTAGTTTATTTACATTTAGTATTTCATTCCTCGTCACCATTCTTTCGTTAGCAAGTTTGATTCGTAGTTCGAGTTTAGGTAGCGTTGCATAGTCTCTGTGGGATCGACACCTAAAATACTACACACGTGCCGTGCACTTGCGGGTAAATTAGGTTATTTATATTTAACTCTGATACACATCAACATCACAAACAAAACAAGAGATTAAAGAGCATAGAGATATCAAACGAGCGATGATCCCGAATCAATCTCCGACTCCTTGTGTGCCTCCTGTCAAGGGGACTCTATGGATGGATGGTGGCTGTAAATTGTGTTCTTGATGGTGGATCGTGGATGCTGGATGATGGATGGATTCTCTCTTCTTTTTGTCCTTTAGGCTTTTTAATTTGAATTCGAAACTCTTGGCCTACTGATTTCCACCTATTTCTTCGTTAGGTCATTTTACATAGTCATGCCCGACCGTGCTCCATGTCCTTCCAGGTCGGACATGCTTCTTCTTTAATTGTAGACAAGTTGTTTTGCCATGAAGCCCAACCGTGCTACCCTTGATGCCCGACTGTGCTACCTTCATTTGTAGGATGCTCGACCGTGCTCTTGGAATACCCGACCCGTGCACAAGCTACGGGGATAAATTTGTATGAGTTGCCCGACCATGCTTCATAGGACGCCCGACCGTGCTCAGTCACCAAGAGAGTGCCCGACCGTGCATGATGTGTGCCCGGGTCGTTCACATCTCTCGGAGATGAATTGCAACAAAGGAGCCCAACAGTGCTCTTCACTTAGCCCGACCGTGCTGCTCCAAGGAGCAGGATGCTCGACCGTGTTGGATTGATGCCTGGCCGTGCTGCTTCACTAAAGGGGAGCGCGACCATGCTGCACTGAAAGCTCGACCATGCACAAGGTGGGAGTGGTTGTTCGGTCATGCACTTGATCATTCGTGGCCACGACTTGTCCACTTCTCGTTCCCTTGGATCACTTGTGGCCTTAATTGTCCAATGATGTCCCGTTTATGCTTCTTAACTCCGAAATGAATCGAATATGCATTAAAACCTACAAAAACACAAAAACACATAAACAAGTAAAACAAATACAAAATCACACGTAAACCTCGCAACTCTGGTCATAAACATCTCTAAAATCATGCGAGAATCGTGTATGAAAACGAGATGATTAGATATCCAAGATGAGGTGGAAACAATGTATTACGTGAATCTTGATGAGTTGCAGCAGTTGGCGATCAAGTTTGAAAGAAAATTCAAGAGGAAAGGCAAGGCACGGTCTTGTTTCGGATCTAGTTCGTCTAGTGTGAGACCAACGCAATTACGAGGCGACCAAAGAGCTTATGGATCTAACGCTCCACAAAGGTTCGAGAGGATGATAAACTCTTTCCAACAAAATAGTGGCAAGTCCATTGAGACTAGCCGTCCGAGGACACGAGACATCGAATGTTTTAAGTGTCATGGAGAAGCACATTACGCCAATGAATGTGGCAAATGAAAAGCCTTGGTTCTGTATGAGGATGGGACGGCTGAGACCGAGGAAGAGGTTGATAATGACAATGTATCCATGCCATCTCTTGAGGATGATGTAATTGATGAGCCGCCTGTGAAAGGAGATTTGATGGTCCTGGTGCGGGTCCTTAATCTTCGAACATAAGAAGAGAAGATCGAGTAGAGAGAATATATCTTTTACACAAGATGTTTCATGAAGGACAAAGTTTGCAGCCTAATCATCTATAGTGGGAGTTGCACAAACTTTAGTAGAAAACCTAGGTTTGACAATCTAGAGACATACTAAGGCATATCGTCTAACATGGTTGAATGAAAGGCAACACAAAAGTTCACAAGCAAGAGTGAGTGCAATTTCGAATTGGACGCTACGAAGACGAGGTACTCTGTGATGTTATGCATATGGACGCAGGCCATTTGCTTCTTGGAAGGCCTTGGCAATTTGACAAGCATGTCATGCACGATGGTCATACCAATAGGTATACAATGCTGCACAATGGGACATAACATCGACTAATGCTAATGATTGCAAAGGAAGTGTACCTAGATCATCTGCAAATGATCAAGAAAGAAGGTAAAGCTCTTGTAAAAACATGTGACCAAGAGGAAAAACATTTGAAATCTCGTAAGTTCGAGAAAAGGACGCTAGTAAAGATCCATGAGAAGGAACCAATGCACGTTTTGCACCCATGAAAGTTTTGCGTTCGCATCAGCCTTTGTTTGTACTTTTGTACAACGAAGTTCTCTTGAACACTGAGAATCTCATTCAATATGTATCGGGTGAGTTCCTTGATATGTTGCAAGAGTACGATGATGTTTTTCCTAAGGAGATTCCAAAAGGTTTGCTGCCAATAAAGGGTATTGAACATCAAATCGATTTTATTCCTAGTGCAAGCATTCCAAACAAGTCGGCATATTGTATCAACCTTGAGGAGACAAAGGAATTGCAACGACATATCTCCAAACTAATTTAAAAAGGGTACGTAAGGGAGAGTATGTCACCATATGTTGTACCAGTCATTCATGTATCGAAAAAGAATGGTACATGGAGGATGTGTATCGATTGTCATGTCGTCAATCAAATAATAGTCAAGTATCGACATCCTATTCCTAGACTCGATTATATGCTAGATGTGCTACATGGGTCAAAAGTCTTTTTAAAAATCGTAGCACCACTGAGTTTTCATGGTCTTGAGGGTTGCTATAAGCAATTTGTGAAGGACTTTAGTACAATCGTTGCACCACTAAGTGAAATAATCAAGAAGACAGTTGGTTTTCAGTGGGGAGAAGCTCAAGAGGCTGCTCTTAGGGATAAGCTTACTAATGCACCACTTTTGTTCCTACCCGACTTTTCGAGAGCATTTGAGATTGAGTGTGACGCTTCTGATTTAGGAATTGGCACAACTCTCATGCAAGATTTAAAACTCATTGCCTACTTTAGTAAGAAGCTTAGTGGAGCTGAGCTAAATTATTCGACTTATGACAAGAAACTTTATACTTTTGTCTGAGTACTTCAAACATGGCAACATTACCTATGACGAAAAGAGTTTGTCATTCGAACGGATCATGAGGCATTGAAACACCTCAAAGGGAAAAAAAGCTCCACAAGAGACATGCAAAATGGGTAGGATTTCTGGAACATTTCCTTATGTCATTTGCTACAAGCAAGGCAAGAAAAACATTGTGGTTGATGCACTATCTAGACGTCATCATCTTATTGTTTCTTTGGATTCTAAGTTTCTTGGTTTCGAGTACATTAAGGATTTGTACACTTCTAACTTCGACTTTTAAGATTGTCTTTAGAGCCTGTGAACATGGTGTTCATGGTGATTACTATTGTCATGAGGGATTCCCTTTTTAGAGGAACAAACTTTGTATTTTGAATTGCTCATTGCGAGATTTGCTGGCTAGAAAAGCTCAAAGTGGTGGTTTGATGAGACATTTAGGAGTGGCGAATACTTTGAGAATTTTACAGGAACATTTCTTTTGGCCTCATTTGTGAAGAGATGTTTAACACATATGTGCTCGTTGTCTTACAAACAAAAAGGCTAAGTCTCGATTACAACCTCATGGTTGTATATGCCATTCACCGTTCCAAGTCATTCGTAGACTGATTTGTCAAAGAATTTCGTCCTTGTGGTGGTAGATCATTTTTTTAAAATGGCTAATTTCCTTCCTTGTCACTGTACTAATGATGCGTCGAATATTGCATCTTTGTTCTTTCAAGAGGGTTTCCGATTGCATGGAATGCCCGTGACCATAGTTTCAAATCGATATCTGAAATTTCTAAACTATTTCTGGAAAACAGTGTGGTCTAAACTTGGCGCAAAGTTGTTATCTCGACGACTTGCCATCCATACACTACTGGACAAACCGAAGTTTTCAATCGGAACTTGTCGATGTTGATTCATTCCTTGGTAAAAAAGAACTTGAGGACTTGGGAAGAATGCTTGTCTCACATCGAACTTGTTTATAATATCACAAAGCATTCAGCGATTAAGTTTTCCAGGTTTGAGATAGTCTATGTCTTTCACCTGATAGCTCCTATTGATTTGACTCCTTTGCATATAGACGAGTGTACTAACCTAGATTGGAAAAGGAAAGGTTAATTCGTTAAACGAATTCATGCTAAGGCTAGGCGAAATGTTGAGGAACGAACAAGCAATACGAGCAACGAGCAAAAAGGGGCGAAAGGAAATCATCTTTGAACCCATGACATGGTTAGGATTCACATGCGCAAGGAAAGGTTTCCTAATGAGCGCATGTCAAAATTTATACCCCAAGGGATCGGTCCTTTCAAAGTTCTCAAGCAGATCAACAGCAATGTCTACCAAATCGATCCTCTTCATGATTATAACATTAGTTCAACATTCAATGTTTCTCATTTATCTCCTTTTGATACAAGTGATGCAGATTTAAGGGCAAATCTTCCCCAATAAGAGGAGACTGATGAGGACATCATTCGGGAAGTGTTGGTTAATACAGACCCTTTGATGGACTGTGAGGCGAGTGCTGATAGAGAAAAGCACGACGGACTAATCACCAGGTCACGTGCCAAGAGGATCCAAGACGACATGTTGGAGCTGATTTGTGATGAGTTCGGGATGAGGACATGCTTTATGTGGACATCCCGGGATCATCCGAGTTACGAAACGTTCACGTTATTTCCGACAGAATGAAGTTGTATCGGAGACCGCATGATCGAAAGCCGATGAGATGGTTAAGGCTTCATTTACGGCGGTTAATACTTCATTTAAGGGTCAAAGACTTCATTCATTGCTTTGACTGACTTTTCGTTTTTAACATTTTCTAGTTTTTATCATTTTCTCATTCCATACCATTTCTTGCTATATAAATAGGGGAAAGAAATATTTGTTAGAACACACATTTGATATTTGATATTTCTTTTATTCAGAGAAAGATTCTCCCTTTAACAGTTCTTTAAGAATTATCGTGCGGATCCCACTCGGTTATAATCCGATGAATCCGTTTCATTTATCGTTCGAATCTATCATAACTCGTTTGTGGCTTTCGATTCCGTATAAATCGCGAGGCCTGGTTGTGGAAGGGTTTAGAACCGTTCGTTTGAACGTAGACCTACATCGTTTTATCGAGTTGTCTAGAGGTTTTGCTAACAAAATGCACCGCCCACGAGACATAGTATCCAGGCTCATATCAAGAAGTATCTTCACCGTTGTTGAATGTAGAAACAAGTCAAGCAATCAACACAAAAAGACGTGACTAAGTATAATGAAGTGATTAAGAATGACACTAGCCAGCCACGATAAAGTTAGATACTCTCGCAAATTCCCCCGAGTATCAGTTGTTCAAACACTCACTTCTTGCTTTCGGCTTTAGTTTACGTTATCTCACCGATACTGCTTTACCTGTCTTCAGGTTGAATGACTGACCAGAACCATCACAAGCAGTGATATTTTGGACAGTAAACGAGATGCACAGTAGAAAAGCCTTTTAAGAGTAAAATGCCACAGATATTGTTTTGAGAAGGAAATAGCAAATGCATTTTGCTATTTATTATGGTCTTCCTCCATACTTCAATGATTTGCAACTCTGTAGCTATTGATATGATTGAAATGAAAAAATTTTAGCTTCATATCAAAAGCTTTGACAGAGATAGTAACAGACCTTTGTCTCTAAAAAGACTCGCAGATCAGAAATGAGCATATCCTACGAGCATTGTAGTTACTCATCATGAACAATATCTTTGGGAACTCGGACAGCAAGGCAGAAGAATTTTGGAGGTATCCCAAAAGATCTACTATTCCTTGGCGGATTTATTAATAAGCGACTTGTGAATGTGAGGGATAACTCCACCTCCAGCTATCGTTCCCTTGATGAGGGTATCCAGCTCCTCATCACCACGAATAGCAAGCTGCAAGTGCCTTGGAGTGATACGTTTAACCTTCAGATCTTTGCTCGCGTTTCCAGCCAATTCAAGTACTTCAGCAGTAAGGTACTCCAAAATAGCAGCTGTGTAGACAGCCGCCGTTGCCCCAACCCGTCCATGTGCAGTGGACCTTATCTTGAGCAGTCGGTGAACCCTACCCACCGGGAACTGCAAAACGAGAGAAAAACCATTAGCCAGAAACAACGAGAAGCATCCTTGCCATGAGAAACAATCCAAGAACCTTTACAATTGCACAGAGGAATAAGTAATATAATGGAGGCTTAGGAAAGCCAAAAACACAACAAGATGTTGCTGTTCAGGCGAAAAACAAGAGATCTGAATCATTCTCAGACCATAATATCAAAACACTACAAACCGACCAGAAATTATTATCACTGACAACTCCTAATTAGATCGGAACCTAACAACGATCATCCAAACACACAGAAATTGACAAAGACGTATATGTAATACAGGTGGTGCCGTAGATATTCGCGTATACGTATACTATGAGAGAAGAAAGACAATGAGAGAGAGAGACCTGGAGACCAGCGCGAGAGGAGCGAGTCACGGGCTTCTTCTTGTCCTTGTCGTTGCTACTGGGTTTTCCAGTAATCAGCCCCTTCGCTCCTTTCCCCGACATTTTCCCGCCAAAATCTTGGTGTAATCCACAAAAACGAGGGAGAGCAATGAAGATCCAACCATATGAAACCAAAGATCAGGGCTCGCTCGACACTAGAGATAGAGAGAGATTAAGGTCGATTTGCGATAGTGCTAATTGACGTTTTTACCCTTACATGCCCATCTACTGAAAAGCCCAATTCAGCCCACCAGTAATTATCAAAACTTACAAATCCGACACACAAGATATTTTAATTATCAAAACACCCTAAAACTAAAATTCGCATAACATACCTACAATATCATAGAATAATACTTCTATCGAGATGGAAGGGGGTGGGGGTGAGAGAGGTCTCTGTTAATATTTCCATATTCATTCTGGAAACACAACAAAGAAAAAACCGAGAAGAAGAAAGACACAGACACAGACACAGACACAGACAGGAGCCATTTTTCTAGGCATCAGATGATTTCTCCGTGGTTTTGCCTTCCTTGTTAATGTGAAAGCCTTCGATTTTACGGGCAACTTCATCTGTTCTCTGCTTTGCTCTCCCCGCACTTTCCTCATTGTCTTCGGGGTTCACAGGACCCATCTGCCAGATTCTGATCGTGCCATCCTCCGATCCTGATGCATAGGATTCACCTGTAGGGGAAAACCTCAAGCAGTGCACCGGTCCATGATGACCCTTGTTGCATCCTACGTTAAGTAAAATGTACTATTAGAATACCACAAGAAAATATTGCTTCATTCTTGACTGAATACTCGTACCTACCCATCCGTAAGTCTTTGCACTGAACAATTTTAGGACTGAGTAGAATTGGTGTTCCTAGGACAACAAGAAATAGCTGCTTTGGCTATATGATACTATTTGATTAAAGCCCACTTCTCAACATTTTACTTTCTGAACATGATGATTCATCTAAAATCGCTTTACTTACCAATCTCCTCGCCGGTATTGAAATCAAACACACGGACCCACATATCTTCTCCACCAGCGACGAATTTGTTACCAAACTTCGGTTCCAGTGATGCAGATTCAACAGTGCAGGGCATGTTGTAGCTCTTCACGAGTCCAAAACTGGGAAGAAAGGACGACAGAGAAAACTATTAATATAATTGCAAAATATATTACAAGATTAAACTATCTACCTGAAACGATAACTTACTGGTTTGCGTCCCAGAATTTTACGGTAGACCCATCTGCAGTCGTTATATACCGTCCATCCTGGCTAACTTCAGCACATGTTACAGGCGACTTGGTTTCTAGAGTTTGGACAATCTTGCCACTTCTTACATCCCACAACCTAGATCAGGTTCAAAACAATAAGGAAAAGTAAGAAAGTCAATCAATGTATAGATTGTTTTATGACAGTGTATCCATAAATGATGCTTGACAGAATATTTCATACCTCACACCACCGATATCAGTACAAGAACTTAATATTGTTTGATCACTATGAAGCCATGTAACTGTTCTGATAGCTCCAAGAGATTTATCAACTTCTCTAGGAGGTGCATCCAAACGATTCAAATCAAATACACGGAGAATTTTCTCAAGTCCTCCAGTGACAAGCAGGTGTGTATCCTGGTGAAACGAACAAAATTTGTAACATGCACTACATTACGTGGTCATTTATGGGGAATGTATAAAAATAAGGAATCTCCAAAGAATTAAAAGGGTCTACAACTGGAGAGATAAATGAAGCTTGATCACTAATAGATGATATTATCACTCAGATGAACCAAAACCAAAAATACTCCACTTCCACTACGAGCATATTTTCGAGAATGTTTGGTAAAATACATTGCAGTCTGACAGTTGTATTCACCTTGAGCAGTAAAAGGTAGGATTATCCCTATTATGGAAACTCGAATGACAAAACTTGGGCCGCCAAATAAATAATAGGTATGCTACAACGTAAATAACTAGAATTTACCTCTGAGAAGGCACAAGCTCGAACAATATGCTTGTGCTCGAAAGAATGCAGTTCGTTCCCGGTCAATGCATCCCAAAGTTTCCTGAAAATATAACATAAGCAAACCACTCGTTTAGTTTCTTTCCCAATCAATAGCATTTGAATGGAATGATATAATGACACATAAAGAAGTTTTCATAAATAAATTATTCAATGTCTAAAAACACAATAGCAATTTACCAATTATGGATATTCTTGGCTTGTCAATATCTAGAAACCTAGAAGAAAAGAAAAGAACAGGTTAGATAACATACGCTGAAAAATCTGCCGACGCAGATGCAGCACGTAATGCATTTGTATCAAGGCAAGAACTCCACACCGCACCTTTGTGCCCTTCGAATGTACCAATCCAGTCACCAGTTTCCCCATTTCTCAACATCGGGTGGGAATCTAAGATTAAAAAACTAAAAAAGTTTAGACTCGAAAAGTGGCGAACTCTTGTAAATTCAAAATTTTCATAATTACTTGAGCCATTTACTCCTGAAACTTACATAAAACATAACGTATATAAATAACCGATTCTCTTTAATAAAACACGGAAACCCTGTTAAAATATTTTCCGGACAAAAGCAACTCTGACAACCAAAGCCTTGCAAACAAGGACAACATTTTCCATCATTCTTTTTCGCATTACATCAAATTATCTTCTAGCAAATATTGCAGAAAGATCCTGACTCCATTTCCCAGAACTCAAGGAATCAAAGTTTCAATTCTTATAATCAAAGCCTATATGCTAAACCTGCAATAGAAATGGGTCCGGATCGTAAATTCCTCCACTTTTTTAAACATATTATATTAGTAGTTCCAATTCATGCACAAAGACATAATTCAATATCACCAACAACTGGTAAAGTAAATTACCCTTGCTTGCACTGATGAGGAAGAAACCGTCTGGAGTTACTGGACTGTAGGACAAATCCACAACAGGCCTTGAATGTCCATGGCACACTAGCGGAACAGCGACCTTTCTCTTATCCATCGCTCTTATTTCAACAACACCAAAGCAACACGAATCGCAACCCTAATAGATACGTGATCGATCCAACACGAATTACAACCCTTTTCACATTCAAGAAAAGGGTTCCTAATCCAACCAATTCTAGAATAATTCGAAGAAACAGAAACGCTAAAGTCTAGGAACAAGGGCTGATGAGTGAAAATCGGACAAGAATTTCTATCTAATTCTCGCATACATAGATTTGTAGAAGAATCCCCGAACCAATATTACGATTGATCCACACTTGATTGAAAATCTCTGCAGCTCGAGTGAGAAGCTGCGTATGAAAATTAAAATCTAGAATTCAACGAATAAAAGCTTAAAAGGATTAGAAACTATAAGAAGATGAAAAGGGCTAATCGCGGAGGAGACTGCAGACGAGTGCGGTTCTTTAAAAGCATCATTCTTCTGATATCAGAAGGGATTTCAACACCGAGGTATTTTTCATTTTTATAAATCATACCCAATACATTTTAGACTTTACAGATAAGTGCTTATATTTTTATAATTAAGAAAGAAGAGGTTACTAAAACGGGATGTAGCATAAAAAAATATCTACTATTTTATAAAACATAATTATTATTTTTAATCTAAAAAATTCAAATGTATTTTTTTATTTTAAAAATATTAATTTTACAAATATATTATAGAAAATATAAAATTTTTTAATTTTGTCTATAGAACGCAAATTATTAATTTTAATATAAAAATTTTGAATTTTTAAATGTTGTTAAAAAAACACAAATTTATCAAATAAATCATATCCATACACAAATAATAACTCTTGGTAAACTTTCTTTAGTGTTTACAATGTGGAATTATTTTTCAACAGAGTTTCAACCGGTTTCAAAATAAAATCCGAGTTTCACCCGATCTCAGTAAGAATTTCAACCCGGTTTCGACCCGAAATCCAAATTCAACCAAAAAACAACCCGAATTTCAATCTAATTTTCATCGAAAGTTCGAATTCCACCCAATTTTAGGAAGAATTTCTGTCCAATTTCAATTCTAGTAAGAAATCTAAATTCGAACCAATTTCAACCGAAAATTCGAATTCTACCCAATTTTAACCTAATCTCAACCGAAAATTAGAATTTCACCCAATTTCAACAAGATTAAAATCCAATTTCAACCTGAAATCTGAATTCAACCCAATTTCAACCGAAAATTCAAATTCTACCAAATTTTAGTAAGTATTTCAACAACAGTTCAACCCGAAATCCAAATTCAATCGAATTTTCGGTTGAAATCGGGTTCAAATTAGGTTAATTCAAATTTCGAGTTGAAATTGATTCGACTTTGGATTTTTTGTTGAAATGCTTATTAAAATTTGATGAAATTCGAATATTCGATTGAAATTAGGTTGAAATTGGATTTTGAGTTGAAATTGGGTTGAAATTCTTGTTCAAATTGAGTGAAATTTGGATTTTCGGTTGCAATCGGTTTGAAATTGAGTTGAATTCAGATTTCGAGTTGAAATTTGTTCAAATTTGGATTTTTTAATTCGGAGTCGGATTGAAATCGGGTTGAAATTGGGTTCCCCAAGAGTTAGTGTTTGTGTATGGATATGATTAATTTGATAAATTTGTGTTTTTTTAGACAACACTTCAAAATTTAAAGAGTTAAAATATGATTTAGTTTTTGTGTTTGTGTATAGATATGATTAATTTGATAAGTTTGTGTTTTTAGACAAAATTTAAAAATTCAAAATTTTTAGGTTCAAAGTAATAATTTGTGTTGTATAGGCAAAAATTAAAAAGTTTGGTATTTTCTACACTATATTCCTAAAGTTAGTGTTTTTAAGGCAAAAAAAAAGTTTGGGTTTTTAGGTTGAAGATAATAATTTGTGTTTTATAAGCTAAAATAAAATATTTTGATATTTTTTATGCTATATTCCCTTTCGATTAAAGGGGAGAACTTCAAAAATACCCTTGTAGGGCCAAAATGCTTCAACAATACCCTCTCTTGGAAAAATAAAAGTTTCAACTTCAAATCTACCCTTAAAATATTGATAATCTCGTATTACCCTTGTCGACAATTTTTCTCTCTCCTCTAGAGCACCTCTTTTCTCTCTCTCATGTGGCGCGAAAATTACTGTTCTCCCACACCACAACAGATTCGGCGAGAGTAGTTTGAAATCAGCATCAGATTCGCTGCCAATAGGTTGAAATCGTTTGTTGCCAACAAAGAAACTTGCAATTAAGCACGTACCGCAGAAAAACCAGGTATGTATAGTGAGTTTTTCGTGTTTCTCTTGTGTTTTTCTTGTTTCTATTGTGAGTTATGAAGCACTGGGTCAATATAGGACTCGTTTATTGAAAACGAGTCTAAACGAGTCACATTTATGGAAATTTCAAATGATCGCAATTAGTGAGTGGGTCACAGAGTCGTACGGTCGCACTAGGTCACAAAGTCTCATCGAGGGGTCAAAGGGATAAAAGGTCGTCGCAGGGGTCCAAGGGTCGTAGAGGTAAATGGGTCGCGAAGGGATCAAAGGGTCGTAGGGATCCAAGGGTCGCATTGGTAAAGGGGCCGCAAAGGGGTCAAAGGGTTGCAGGGGTCCAAGGGTCGCATGGGTACAAGGGTCGCAGAGGTACAAGGATCGCAAATGGGTACAAGGGTCGTAGAGGTACAAGGGTGGTAGAGGGGTAAAAGGGTCGCAAAGGGGTACAAGGGTCGCAGAGGGGTCAAAGGGTTGCATGGGTACAAGGGTCATAGAGGTACAAGGGTCGTAGAGGTACAAGGGTCGCACGATCGCACTGGATCACAGAGTCTCATCGAGTCGTATGGTCGCAGTGGGTCATAGAATTTACCCCTCTTTTTATGTTTTTGTTACAGGTTTAATGGATACGGTGGATGAGAAATCATACTGATTTATTTTTGGTATGATGGTAAATGGGAAAAACCCAAATAGAGAATCTGAATGGGTTGGTAGAGTTCAGGAAAACCAGAGAGTATTTTTCTTATGTCCCCCAGTTAGTCTGACATACCAACAACTGATTGATGAGTTATGCGTAGAGATGATGGTGGGAAATAATACAACGAAGTTGAAGTTAAGCTATTTGCCCAATATTTGTTAAAATAGGAAGCCGACATATATAATGAATGACAATCATTTTATTTGTTATCTATTCGATCACATAAGAGGAATTCGACCATTGTTGTATGTGGAGATAGAATCGGCAAGTGTGAAGTGTGAAATCAAAATTGAGAGGGAAATTCAGCCTCTAATTCCTGCTTTTTGAAGCATTGCTAAAGAAGGTGAGGATCGAGGTGTTGTAGATTATGATGATTGTGTTAGTGTAGGTCCAAATAACAAAAGTATAGTTTAGAGTAATCCAGAAACAATAAATATTTTGGATTCGAATAATTCTGATAGTGAACATACAAGCGGGTTAAGAGAAGATGGTGGGTGTGCCATGAATGTGGTAGTTGATGGAGTTGTTTGTGGCAGTAATAAAGTTGATTCTAATGTGCCAACAGAGCATAAGTATGGTGATGGTGAGAAAAACTCGGAAATGGTAGTTCATGATAGCGAAAATAATATCTTCGAATTCGAAGATGGATTGGATCTTACAATTGGGCAAGAGTTTGATAGCAAGAAGGATGTACAGGCATTTGTAAGGAAGGGTTCAATCGAAGCTTCGTTTAGATATACAATATTGAGATCCGATACGAAGCTGTGGGAAGTATGCAAGTTTTCCGGAAGTGGTTGTAAATGGAAATTACGCATGGCAGCAATCCTGAATTCCAAACGGTTTAGTGTGAGAACACACAATCCCATTCATAACCGTTCACCTGTATCTAAATGGACCGAAGCTACAAAGGGTACATCGCAAATGGTTAAGGATTTTTTGAAAGAGGAATATGCCGGAAATTATGAAACACCTCCAACAAAAGAATTGATGGCTCGTGTAAAAGAAAAATACGGTGCCAATGTATCGTATTTGATGGCATTAAGAGGCAAATCCGGTGCTTAAAAGGAGATTCATTGTGATGACTTTGAACATTTTAGGAGGCTTCTAGAGTGGTTGCCCATGTTTACAAAAAAAATCCCGCATCTGTCGCAAATCAAAATCTCAGCATTGATGGGAAAAGTTTCAAATACCTTTTTATGGTTGTCGGAGCGGCAATAAATGGATGGAAATACATGCGTAAAGTGGTTTCTGTGGATGCGACATTTCCGACAGGAGTGTACAAGGGAGCATTGATTGTGGCGACCGCACAAGATGGTGAACATCACCAATATCCTATTGCATGCGGAATAGTCGACAGAGAGAAGGACGAATCATGGACGTGGTTTATGTCAAGATTGAAAGAGGTTATACCGGGCAGACGTGATGTCGTTGTGATATCTTATCGCCATAAAAGTTTGACCAAAGCAGTCAAACAAATGTATAAACAAGTTGATCATTGTTTTTGTGCGTGTCATATATTACAAAATATAAAGAGCTACATCAATAAAGGCCATGGTAGAAAGACTTCAATGGGTGATACTGTGGCGGAAATGTTCTTCAAATGTGCAGCAACATACACGGAGAACCAATTTGAAGTGCTATTGAATGATTTGAAGGCCAGGTATAAAAATGACTTTTGTAACTTTTGTGACCTCTGTGACCCTTGTACCCTTTGCGACCCTTGCACCTCTGCCACCCTTGTACCATTTGTGACCCTTGCACCTCTGCCACCCTTATACCCTTTGCGACCCTTGCACCTCTGCCACCCTTGTACCCCTGCGACCCTCGTACCCCTACGACCCTTATACCCCTGCGACCCTTGTACCCCTACGACCATTGTACCCCTTCGACCCTTTCACCCCTTACGACGCTTGTATCTCTGTGACCCTTGTACCTCTGCCACCCTTGTGACGGTTGTGACCTTTATGGCCATCTTTTACCTTTGTGACCTTTGTGCAGGTATCTTAATGTTGCAAAGTATTTGGAGAAAGAGGAACTTGATCCCGTTAAGTGGGAAAGATGCAAATTTAAGGGGAAAGGTACAACTTATTAACCACTAATGGCATCGAGTCACTAAATTCAACGTTGAAGAAGTAAAAAAAATTTATGATCCAAGGGCTTTTAGATATTTGTTTGGGAAAGAAAGTTGAATGGTTCAATAGGTATAGGTTGGAAGCAGCTACCGGTGATGATTCTCAAAAGTTAACACCTTACATTGAGAAAATGTTATATGAACGGTTTGGACATGCATCCTAGTATGTTGTTATTGAGTTGAACAGTCTGAGTGATAAGTATGAGGTGAGAAATGAGATGGGTAGAAGATTTGTAGTGAGTCTTCAAAAAAGAACGAGCAAATGCAAAATGTTTGATGTGGATAAGTATCCATCCAGTCACGCAATTGCGGCAGCACATAAGGTTGGTATAGGTCACAAGATACCAGATCTATGTTCAAAATACTACCTTCGGGAGACATGGCGTTTGGCTTACCAAGAAACCTTGTATCCGGTTCCTGATTGCAGTGATTGGGACATTCCTCCTCAATTTACAGAAGTTACGGCTCTATCTTCTATACTGGCTGAGAAAAGGCAAAGCGGGAGGCCTAAAGAGAATCGTTATCCTGGACTCGATGAGGCTTGGAGAAGTACCCCATCTTCGTCAAGACAAACCCTGTCTGCTTCGTCGAGACAAACCATATCTTTGTCGAGACAAACCCCATCTTTGTCGAGACAAACCCCATCTTCCTCGTCGATACAAACCCCATTTTTGTCGAGAAAACCCCGTTTTCTTCATCGATACAAACCCCATTTTTGTCGACACAAACCCCATCTTCTTCGTTGAGAAGAACCCCATCTTCAAAATCCAACATCACTAACAGTGTTTGGAACGTGACAACCGAGACAACGTCGACTTAAAAAAAACAAAGATTTGTTAATTAGTGATTGTGTAATACTATATTATTTGTAACTTTTTTTTTAAACCTTTTGTGACTTTCATCATTATAATTCGATAAATTCATCATTATAATTCGACCCATGTGACCCTCAATTGGATTAAATTAGAACCCATCCGACTCATGCAACCCAATATGACCCCTTGTACGACTCAGCCGATCCATGCGACCTCATGCGAACAAATATGACTCATGCGACCCTTCCGACCCATGTCTAATTTAGAATTAATATAGACAATAAAACACTACTATCGTTTTTTATTGGTTTTTGACATTTTATCATTATAAACCCATAAATTCGTCGATTTCGCATTTATTGATCCTTATATGTGACCGTGCGACCCATGCAACCCTCAATTGGCATTAATTAGTTTGACGTTGTAAATGTATTGTTTTGATCGGTTTTTGAAATTTTATCATTATAAACCCGTAAATTCGTCAATTTCGTATGTATTGATCCTTATATGCGACCATGCGACCCATGCCATTATCAATATATTTGAGTTGTATAAGTCTAATTTAGAATCAATATAGACAATAATATAAATAATATCGACATTTGAAAAAAAATGTTGAATGTATTTTTTAAAATTTTGTCAAACTCATCCGACAAGTTCTTAAAACACTACTATCGCTTTTGAAGCATAGGCATTGGTTATACACAACTCAACTAGAGATACATGGGTCATAATATGTTTTAACCATTGATGGACGTTGAAAATGTATTGTTTTGATTGGTTTTTGACATTTTATCATTATAAACCCGTAAATTCGTGTATTTCGCATTTATTTATCCTTATATGTGACCGTGCGACCCATGTGACCCTCAATTGGAATTAATTAGTTGGTCTTTGTAAATCTGTTGTTTTGATTGGTTTTTGATATTTTATCATTATAAACCCGTAAATTCGTCGATTTTGCATTTATTGATCCTTATATGTGACCGTGTGACCCATGCGACCCATACAACACACAATTGGCATTAATTAGTTTGACGTTGTAAATGTATTGTTTTTATTGGTTTTTAACATTTTATCATTGTTAACCCTTAAATCCGTCAAGTTCGCATATATGCGACCCATGCGACCCGCCGAAAATTCCGTCAGCAAAATTTCTGCCAAACTTTTCGTCAAATTTGAAAAAAATTGAAAAAACGTAATGTTTGTAATCCTTGTACTTCTGCAATCATGTCTTTTCGAATTCCATCTGACGACAATTTGATATCAGGGTCATGTTCCATCAATTTCCTTTTTTATAATAACGACACACTCTCTCTAACTCTCATCATCTTCCATCAATTTTTCCAAAAATGTCACATTTCCCTCATTTTTTCAGAGAGATTTTTATACACTATATGCAGAACTACATTGTAATGTTCTTTATCTGTCAGTATGTTTCATGTAGAGAATGTACAGATTTGACTTTGTTGTTCGTTTTTGTTACAGGACATCCCGAAGATCTACATGACAACGCTTAAATGGGATGGGTCTAACAGAACATGAGAAGTCAAGTTGGATGGCTCCAGATTTACTGATGGGTGGAAAGATTTCTCCAACGACCTACACTTACGTGCTGGGGATTACTTACTTTTCCATCATGAAGGTGACATGGTCTTTCATGTCACCTTCGCCACTCTTACTTAGAGGATTGTCGAGGTGGTACCTGTCACTCGTTCAAGGTCTTTCAACTTCGGTGGCAGCTTGTTTTGAAGGATAGCGCTGCATTCCTCGGTGAGTGCTACCGTCTCATTCTCTTCGATATGCCTCTCTTTGGAATGAAACTCTTTGATGAGTTTGGTGTGATTAGGCATCTTTTAGAGGGCTTCCACGAATGGGATGTTGATGTCAAGCTTCTTGAGACCCTCTACAAATCTGCCCACTCTCTCTTCGTTCTTGCTGCTCACCAAACGTTGAGGAAACAGTATCGGAGGTTGGTACGCTGGTAGAGCAACGTATGATTTGTCTAAATCTGGTTTAACTCCTTCCACGATTGATGTGGTTAATCTCAAGTAATAATTACCTAGACTAACGCTTCCGCAAGAATACGGATCGTATAGTACCAGGGTCGAACACGAGGAATCGATGCAACTCTAAAGCTAGTAAACTAAAGAATATGACGTGTAAAATCAATAAGTGGTGGGAATGCGAATAAAGATAAACTAACTAACTAACTATCGGATTAAGACTCAATGAACTAAACACCACAGGTTTCGAGAGATGCACGATGATGCAACGAAGTTCTAACAAGATCATGGTTATAGATATCGTTACGTATTCGGGAAATTCAAGCTCTTTCCTAGGGAATGACTCTCCCGATGCCTAAACCCACTATCTAGCATGCGTATACTAGTCTCCCAATTGTGTATCTCACCTACTCGACGCATTAAGATCGCTATCCTAATTCCTAAGTTCAATCAACCGACCGACCAAGGTTCTAAATCAATTGAGACTTCATATCATGGCTACGTTCCAAAATCCAACTCATCTCCCAATGCAATTAGATTTTTATAAACATTCATTCAAGT
>CM071863.1:25396482-25409751 GCA_036759665.1 Gynandropsis gynandra | reverse complement strand
TCAACGGCCAATTTTGCCTCATGGTTGAGAAGTTTTTCGTGCAGCTCCTCAATTGAGATGGCAGCATCTTTGGCATTGATCACGTCAGCAATAGGCTTGTATTCTTCCGGGAGTCCATCAAGAACGGCTTCAAGGACGTCCTCGTGATCCATCGGTTTCCCGAGAAGAGAGAGTTCATCGGTTTTGGTGGTGATAAACCGTAGGTACTCTTCTATTGATTGAGATCCTTTGGCACATCGTTTGATCTGATCTCGTAGTTGTTTGATGTGTCCACGAGAAGCCTTGCCATAGATGGTTGCTAGGGTTTTCCACGCATCACGAACGGAAGTTGCTCGGGCAATGACCGGTTGAAGCGGTAGGGATAGCGCTCCAAGCATGGAGCTGAAAATCAAGCGATCTTGGTGTTTCCACGGACTAAAGGCGGGATTTGGTTGCTGGATCCCATCAACTTGGATCATGGCCGGTGGTACAATAGAATCTTCGGTGATGAAGCATTCAAGATTGTACCCTTCAAGGAGGGAGCGGATTTGAACGCTCCACGTAAGGTAGTTCGTCGGGGTGAGCTTCGTGACGCTTGACATGTTGCAAGCGAAGAGAAGCTTCTGTGGTTGCTGCGGATCAAACATGTTGACGGTATGCAATTGCTCCGGGAGGTTTTCCATGAGAGGAAGACGCAAGGCACACGGTACGGAATCGGTTGGGACGCGGCCTAGATTCAAGGAAAGCGGTTGAGACGCGACCTTGAATCAAGGAAATTCAGTTTCGTCCAAGGTAGGGGCAGATCGTGGAGGGTAGCCAAGCTTGGATGGTAGATCCGTGGGAATGAGACAACGGAGGTAAGGGGAGGTACCGGACAGCGGTGCAATTGCGGCGGTTGGGACGCGGCCTAGATTCAAGGAAAGTGGTTGGGACGCAACCTTGAATCAAGGAAATTCTGTTCCGGCTTGAATCGTGGAGGGGATCCGAGACTTGGGATGGTAGATCCGTGGTGGTGAGACAACGGAGGTGAGGAGAGGAGCCGGACGGCGGTGCAATGGCGGCGGTGGTGCCGTTGAGCAGATCGCGGCCTAGGGTTCTTGAGCGATGGAGCGCAGATCAGTGGAGGGATAGATTCGTGCTGGTGAAGCAACGGAGAGGCTGCTGAGGTGAGGGTAGGCCGTCAAAGGGTGGTGGAGGGCCGGAGATTGCGGTGGCCGGACCTGTGAAGGTGCGGCGGCAGAGCTTGGCCGAGAAAAAGGGTTGCCGGCGGCTAGGTTTAGTCGTGAGACACAAGGAGCTCTGATACCATGTGAAAGGTAATTCAAATCTGAAAATTGTATTTCTGAATAATGAATTACAATAGCCCTAAACGGCTATAAGTACAATAGGTTAAGAATTAAACCTAATTACGGAATAAGAAATTACAAAAATACCCTTATGTACAATGCCACGTTTACGTTTGCTTAGGGACAAGCAAACATTCAAGTCTGGGGGATTTTGATCATCTCGTTTTCATACGTATTTCTTGCACGATTTAGGAGACGTTTTTGATACATATGTGATGTTTTACGTATGATTCCGTTTCCGTTTTACTTGTTTTCGTGCTTTTCATGTTCTTACAGGTTTTTACGCGTATTTGGATCATTTTGGAGCTAAAGGAACATGCACGGAGCTAAGGAGCAACTTTGAGGATCATCACGGGACAAACGGGATGAGATTGAGCAAGAAAAGCCTCCACCCGGTCGGGAACAACCCTTGCACGATCGGGCAAAACCTACGGCCAATTGTGTGGACACTTTTGCACGACTCGGGCATGTCTTACCCGACCAGATGCCTAGTGCCCGATTGGGCACACACACCATGCCCGAGTGGGCATGCATTGCACAACACAATCTGCACGAGTTGCTCTAGTCGTACCCGAGCGGGCACACTCAATGCCCGAGCGGGTCGCGGCCCGAAACTGCTCAAAACTTAAGCTAAATTAACTTAAGACAGAAGGGAACTCGTGGGGCAATTTAGGCAACAATTGGACCGACTTAGGAGGCTTAAAAGGAGGAAAAAAGACGTCATTACGCAAGCTTACATTGGAGAACAATTGAGGAGAAGATAGAGCAGATTCTTGCGAGGAGATAAGCGAGGAGCATTTGAGATCAAGCACCACCACTTCGGTTTTGTTTGGTTTTTATGTTCCTTAGACTTTCTACTATCATCCTCGGTAGGACGTTTCTTAATACGGCCAATACGATCATATATTATGCTGAAGGTAGACTCACATTGAAGTTCATAGATGAAGAAGTGGAGTTTAATTTGAACGACACGCTCAAACAACCTTGTATGGTGGCTTAGGAACATGGATTCTCTTGAGATGGCTCTTTTAGCAGCTGGAGAGGGACTTTATAAGGACCCTTATGAAGTGAAACATTACAAAAAACTGCTGGATGAAGGAAAGATGAAAGAGATCCCGAACACCGAACTAGAAGCACTTCGAGCAGATTTCTGTGCGATCCGAGCACAATAGATCGTAACTCAAGCAAAAGGTGGAATTTCGGAAAATCCTTATCAAAAGGAGTTCTCAACCCACAAACACATAAGCACAGCTCAAGTGAACATCAATTCAAGTTAAGAAAACGTCCTAATCCAATGCACAAACCTTCGTGCATTCAAGACAGATTCCAGCGCACCTCAAGCAGCTTGTAACACGAGTTTAACCACTTTCGAGATGCCTAATCACTACAAGAAATTTAATAATTCTAGACTGACAAATCTGTCACTAATCCATCCCTAAAAAAGGTTTAGTGACGGATTAGGGACACCCATAATCCGTCCTCAAATGCGCATCACGAAAACATATCCGTTCGCAATTCGTCCACAAATACAAACAGAAATAATAGTCCACAAACCATCTGTAATTTTGGACTACAAGGCCGTTCGGAAATCGACACGAAACCCGAACTCATTAAGGACAGAAAACAATTTGGAATTTTGAAATGGGTCGCGTACCGTCCTTAATATTTGCAGACGTAAACAGTGCTTGTCGGTGGTAATTGGGAATTATCGTCGTCGTCGTCTGAATCATTGTTTCCTTCATCATCCTAAGCCACTGTTGACATTCCCTTCTTGATTGTTCAACTTCCCTTCTTGATAGTTCAACTTCCCTTTCTAGAGCGTTGAACGATGAACTTTTTTGTACTAATTGTTCTTGAATCTTTGAGATTGTGTTTCGAAGTTCCTCGGTCGTGGCGTCTTTCTTGCCTTTGGAGGAACTCACATGTTTTAATGCCATTCCTCCATGACCAAATAAACGACCTTTGAACGATGTTATGTGGTGCAAAAAAGTAGTGAAAATAAATTTAAATTATCAATAAGAAATTTATTGTAAAATTATAATTATTTTACCTCGCAATACATCTCATTGTATTCTTCCTGAGTTAGAATAGTTTGTGTCCAATGTTTTCTCGGTGGGATTTGGGACACTTGTTCCGATGCCATATTCAGAACACCATCCTGAATATGTTTCACCCTGGCATCTACCCATGAACTGTCTGATTTCTTCTTGTGTGTACGTTCCAACAATTCCACGTACGACGGTTCACATCCCTTCTCTTTCGTCTAAAACAAAGTTAAAATTTATGTTTTTACTATTAAGGAAATGTCAATCGTATTAAAACATTAAAAAACTTAAAATCTTAACAAATCTTCGTAAACCTCAGCGAAGGAGTGGGAACCAGCAGTATGTGCACTTATCCCATATCTTGCTCTATCTGAACGACGGGATTGACTAGCGCGTCGGATTTTCTCCTTAAATCTAAGAGCATCTGAATAGGCACACATCTGTTCCCATACATTATCTGGCATCCAAACAGGTTTGCCCTTTGTCTTCCCATCTCTTTTCAATTCGTTTGCTAGAGATTTGAGTCGTTTTCCCACAGCCCGTTCAAATTCGTACTTTACTAGTCCGGTTATTGCAGGATTCCAATAACATTTTTGCTGAAAATAATGAAATGTTATTTATTGAAAAATTATTTTAAATTTTAATTTTTGAGTGAAATTAATATTAACAAAAACGTACCACAAAACCTTTCCACCACCGTCCCTTGATATCGATATCGGTTCGCGTTCAGTTATGACATGGATGATCATAACCAGCTTTTATCGTCTTTGGTACATGACAATTAAGCTGTTTGAAACCAAACAATCTTAGTGGTTTGTTGTTAAATGGCCAATTGTTGTTCTTCTCTGTTGTCGATAAATTTACTTTTGGAAGTATCTTCATTGCGAAACGCCAACCTGAATATCGTCTCATATGTGGATAGGAAACGTAACAAACTTAATTGGCTTGTGACGAAAGTATAAAAGGCTCGTATTTTGCATAAGTTCGTGTAGAGTTAACTTCTACGACGCCTAATTTGTTTATTCTTGTTCTTCGACCGTTTATGGGATCGAACCAATCACATAGGAATGACATCACTCATAGACCTACGTAACCTACAAGAAATGGCAAATATAAGTCAATATATTCTCAAATATCATGCGTGGTATCGAAAAGAAATTTTTTGGATTAGTAATGATACCTGGATATTCCAATTGCAAAATATCTTTCAAAATCCCATAGAAATCCGGTTCATCGGTTGATTCACAATAGCTTTAACCTTTCACACATACACCATAGTTCATAGTTGACTGCAATTTCCCGTGCTCGTAAGTATGAAAGTTGTAACCACGTGTAAAATACATTGTCCACCTCGTAACTTTTACAGTTGGTCCTTAAACAAGTAGCCATAACGGGTGATTGACATCTCAGTCTGCATTACAAATGAAACAATCATCGATAAAGCGTATTATATAAAGTAATTTAATAATATTTATCTATCATTTACTTACATATTGTCTTATCAATGTGGAGAAATATCTTTCTTTAAGTTCCTGGAGTTGAGATTCATCAATATTCATATATGTGTTCTTCAATGAATCATCAAACATCTTGAAAAATGTCAGAAAAATTATGTTAATATTACAAATAAAATACGTATACGCAATTGAATCTATATTTATAGAATGTTACCTTTCAAAAGGGCGTAGATATTCACAGTTGAGTAAAACATACGTATGTGCGATGTGTAGATCTTGTTGTGATAGCCATAGATCTTTCGCCTTACCAGCTGTTTGATCAACTCCGGAAAATATATCTGGAACATCTGGTACTGGATATGAAAATGCCACACCAGCATCAAAACATTTGTCTACATTTCTACTTTGTGTTTGAACATGAGGCTCGAAGTAGTAAGAAGTGAACAACGATATCTCCTCATTCACGTATTGGTCCACAATTGAACCCTCTGGTCCAACTTTTTATTTGGATATTTTCTTCAGATGGAACATAAATCGCTCGAATGGATACATCCAACGAAATTAATGTAGACCTCCTAATGCGGCTTTGTGTGGTAGATGAACTGGCAGATGCTCCATAACATTGAAGAATGATGGTGGACAAATCTTCTCCAAGTTACATAGTTGATAACATGTAGATTGTATCAGTTTTAGGCAAGGTATTCACATCATTTTCGCATAGATTTCATAGCACGAGTCGCAATATCCGACATGATTGTTCTTTATATACGCCCTTTTTGTTGGTTTTCAGGTTTTAAGGCGACAAGGCCTAAACGAGCATTAAAAGGCAAATTCCTGAATCAAACCACACATATTGAAGATACAAATCACTCGGAGCCAAATTCAAGCCACGAAACTTAATGGAACACCCGAGCATCGAGCGGAAAAGAGCAAAAGCATGAAATGAAGAGTGCCCGCTCGGGCACTGAGGCTACCCGCTCGGGCAAAAGCTACGGGGATAATTACAACACTCTACACGACCCGGGCACAAGGTGAATACGATTGGGTGACCATGCCCGCTCGGGCTGAAACAAGGAACCCGCTCGGGCTGAAATTCGACATGAAAATCCCTAAGAGTTTACACGACTCGAGCTGGTAGACCACGCGGTCGGGTATCGATGCCCGATCGGGCTGGACGATGTACACGATCGGGCTGCACTCTGCACGACCGGGTAAAATGTGTACCCGAGCGGGCCGCCTTTCTCGTAACAACCTACTTTTAGACTTTGAACGAGCAAAACAAAAAAGGAGATCAGTTCCAGAGACGAGAGGGTGACGACTAGGGCAAGGAAAGGCTTGGAAATCATCAGGAAAGGCTCGGGAGACACAGGAGAAGGAGAGAAGCATCAATCTGGACTCCAGTAACACAATAGGGAAGATCGAGGCATCGAATATCCTAGGTTTTATCATGTTCAGGGTTATGTTATCTTCATTGACAGTAAATCCCATGAGTGAGTAGATTCCCAACTATGGGCTAGGGATATCGGTTTTGTAATGGATGTACAAGTTATGCGTTAATGATTAGATCTATCGTATTGTTCTTGATATTAGGCTCTATAATCAACATCGTAAACGCTTTATACTAGTGTTGCCCGCTCAGTAACTTAGGAATTCGTATTTTGCTGGAAGTTTAAAATATGAATCCGGAACTGTTGATTGTAGGTTAAGTTCGATTAATGAAAATCTGACCGGTCGGTTAATCGGCTTAGGAATTAGGATTGCGCGCTTAACGCTGCCATAGTCACGAGTTAATCGCTGCTGGAAGGTAGGATTGCATGTAATTATGGTTAGGAGGTTTAGGCTCGGCAGAATCACTCCTCATCCTAGAGCATGAATTTCCCGGTATCCCGAAACCCGTAGTGTTCTTAATTGTCAAGTCTTCCGTATCCTTCTATCGCTGTCATTATTTAGTTTAGTGTTTTTGATATTTACACCACGTCATCACCTATCTCACGACGTCTTAGTTTAGTGATATTCTTAGAACAGGCTGCATTAGTCCCTAGAGTTCAACCCTGGTACTACACGAACCGTATACTTGCGGTAGAGTGGTCTAGGAAATATTATTGCTTGAGTTTCCGATCATCAATAGTATAGTAACTATGTTACTTTTAAGTCTACGAACCACATCTACACTTAAGATTCTCGCACATAAATCTCGGAAAAATATGCCAATACCTAAAAATTCAAGTATTAATTAGTTTATTTAACAATTAATATCTGTAAATTATTACTCACTAATTATACTATATAAATAAATAATCAATTATACCTCCAATTTCTTCGTGTGCATGTTTGTCCATCAATTCAGAAAAACATATGGGAAATAGTCTTTGCAAAAATACATGACAATCATGACTTTTCATCCCTAATAACTTTCTTCCATGGATATCGATGCACCTTCTGATGTTAGATGCATAACCATCAGGAAATTTCATGTCTTCATTCTTTCATTTCAACAATTTATGTTTCTCATCATTTGACAATCTGAATATCGGAACCAGAGCTTTACTGTCTTCACTTATATGTAACTCCTTCCGTGAGCAATACTCTTCTAGATCCTTCTGTGATTTAATTGTATCTTTGTTTTTCCTGTGACATTCAGTACCGTATTGATGATATTATCGAAAACAATTTTCTCTATGTGCATGACATCAAGATTGTGGGGAAGCTTCAGATTTTTCCAATACGACATATCCCAAAATATGCTTCTCTTGTACCAATTATGGGTAATTCCATAACAATCAATTCTCAGATGATTGTTCCCTCCGCAACCTATACTATTAGGAATACCCAAAGCAAGAAGTTGTTCATACAATATCTCTTCGCCGGTCAAAGCTGGAGGAGGATATTTCCGCACAACTATATTCCTTTTGAAATTCCTCTTGTTGTGTCGTAATGTATATCATTAGGAGGAAGAAAACGACGATGACAATCAAACCAACTCGTCTTTCTTCCATATTTTAACTGAAAAGCATATGTTTCCCCCATGCAATATAGACAAGCCAGTCGACCATGCGTTGTCCATCCTGATAGCATACCATAAGCTGGAAAATTACTTATTATCCACATAAGAGCACCTCGTAATATAAAATTCTATCGTCTCGAAACATCGTATGCTGGAACTCCCTTCCACAATTTTTTCGATTCTTCAATCAGTGGTTGAAGAAATATATCAAAATTTTTTTCGGATGATTAGGCCTGGGAATTAATATTGTTAAGAACAAAAACTCACGCTTCATGCATATATTTGGTGGTAAATTATACGGTGTCATAATAACTGACCACAACAAATAATTTCTCCCAGAGAACCCGAATGGATTAAAACCATCAGTGCAAAGGCCTAAATAAACGTTTAGACTCTGAGCTGCAAAATCAGGATATACCTTGTTAGAGTGTTTCCATGCCTCACCATATGATGAATGACACATTTCTTCGTCACGACTTAAATGCTCAGTATGTCATCTCATGTCGCTTGCGGTCTTCTCTGATTGATACAATCTTTTAATCCTGTCTATAATTGGTAAATACCACATACGACGAAACGGAATTGATTTTCCATTGCTTGTCAAATAAAATTGATCTTTTCCACAAAATCGACATTTGTTCAAATCTGAAGTTTCTCTCCAAAAAATCATTTAGTTTGTCTTGGCAAATATCAATCTTTTGATATGGAAATAAACTAAATGATCTCATCATCCTTTTTTTCATAAAATGACTCAACTGCATTATTATCTTCGGGCAAATAATATCTTATTAATTGTGATATAGAATCTATACAATTCTTAGAAAGATTATTTTCAGTCTTCAAATTCATCAACCGTGCAGATAGAGACAACTGTGAAAGACCACTTCTCCAACCATCATAAAGTGGACGCCTAGCACTTTCTAACATTTCAAAAAAAAGAACTTTTCGCATCTTCATTTGGATCTTCTTCAATATTTTCATCTTCGTTTCTTTCAACGAATACATTTTGCACCATTTCTACATAAGGGTTCATTTCTATATCTTGAAAAGTCTCAGACACTTCATGATGTACAATATCCCTACTAAATTTTTCCACAATATCACTAGGTCGTTGTGTAAAACTCTCTCCATGAGATAACCTAATAAAATAATTCGGAGTAAACCCTCTTAAAAAGAGATGATTCCAACCGGTTCTCTTATTAACGAATTTTTCATTTTTGCATTTTACGCATGTACAAACCAACTTACTGTTTTCTCTAAAAAATTGTTGATCCGTCATCATCGTCATAAACTGTGTAACGCCTTCTATAAACTCCTTCGATACACCATGAGTTTCCGGATCAATTCTTTTATACATCAACTATCTCAAAACGAAAATATTCGGTCTCAATGACGATGCCATTGTAATAAGATAAGATAACAAGATATGTAGAGAAATATATGAGAATTGTGTGTGAGAAACGAATGGAAGAAGAAGAGGTTAAATAGAAAATTTATGGACCGATCAAGGACGGATTACGGACTGAGACAAATATTTGCCGACGAACTATCTCGAATACGTCCCAAAATTTGCGGACGGGCGGAATAGCCGTCAGCAATTTGCGGACGGATGCTTAATCCATCCGCAATCACAAACGCCTTGAAAGTGGTCCCAAATCCGTCCGGAATCACGGACGCCTTAGGGACTACTATGCAGTCTGCAATTTGCGGACGGATTGAGGATGAATTTATTTTTCCGTCCTTAAGGAGTCCTTAATCCGTCCCTAAATTTTGGGACGGCTCTTTCAATCCGCAAAATCCGTCTAGAAATGACAATTTTCTTGTAGTGAATAGCCAAACCAAACGTCCAAAACCTGACTGGAGTGTTGACAAATCACCAAAAGTTGAGTTGAAGCCCTTACCACAAGGGTTGAGGTACGAAATTACTGGGACTCGAATCTACTTATCTCGTGATAATGAATGATAACCTAGACAAATCCCAAAACGAATGATTGTTAGAAGCTCTTAGGAAGTATAGGGATGCCATAGGTTATACATTAGAGGATATTAGAAGACTTAGTCCAGCCCTCTGCATGCATAGGATTCACTTAGAAGATGACTCTAAGACCTCCATTGAACATCAACGTAGATTAAACTCGAACATGATGGAAGTAGTTAAGAAAGAGGTCCTTAAGTTGTTAGACGGTGAAATTATATATCCTATATCGGAAAGTGTGTGGGTGATTCTTGTACAGATAGTCCCAAAGAAATAAGGTATCACCGTCGTCTCAAACGCGAACAACGATTTGATTCCGACAAGAACGGTCACGGGTTGACGCATGTGCATTGACTACCGCAAGCTGAACGCCAACACTCGGAAAGATAACTTCCCTTTACATTTCATAGATAAAATGCTGGAACGTTTAGCTCTACACTCCATTTTTGTTTTCTTGATGGTTATTCAGGTTTCTTCCAGATACCAATTCATCCAAATGATGAAGAAAAGACGACGTTCACATGTCCCTTCGGTACATTCGCCTATCGTCGGATGCCTTTCGGTTTGTGCAATGCACCTGCTACTTTTCAGCGGTGCATGAATTCTATATCCTCTGATGTGAATGGTGAAATAATGGAAGTGTTCATGGAAGATTTCTCAGTCCATGGACCTTCTTTTGATGTTTGTCTAACCAATCTTTGTAAAGTGTTAGACAGGTGTGTAGAAGCGAATCTTGTGCTGAATTGGGAGAAGTGTTATTTTATGGTTCGAGTAAGCATTGTATTTTGGGCATAAGATATCAGCAAGGGGAATAGAGATAGATAAGGTGAAAATAGAGGTTATTAAGAAGCTGCCACCTCCTAGGAATGTTAAGGCGATCAGTAGTTTCCTAGATCATGCGGGGTTCTATAGACGGTTCATCAAAGATTTCTTGAAGGTATCTAAACCTCTCACCGATCTATTAGGCAAAGATGTACTATTTGAATTTACGGAATGTCATGCTGCATTTGTAAAGTTGAAGAAGGCGTTGGTTACTCCACCAATCATACAACCGCCGAATAGAGAGCTCTCGTTTGAGCTCAGGTGTGACGCGAGCGATTAGGCGGTTGGGGCAGTGTTAGGACAGCGAAAGGATCGCATGCTGCACTCCATTTAGTATGCAAGTCGAACATTAGACAACAACGAATGCAACTACTCCACAACCGAGAAGGAGCTACTTGCAATCGTCTTTGCGTTTGAAAAGTTCCGTTCATACCTAGTTGGCTCCACGGTAATAGTTTACACGGATCATGCTGCTTTAAGTTACCTTTTCACCAAGAATGATGGAAAGCCGAGGCTATTTAGATGGATCCTACTACGACAAGAGTTCGATATTGAAATAAGGGATAGGAAAGAAACCAACAATGGGGTGACTGACCATCTTTCACGTCTTAAAATCTCCGAGTGCATTCCTATCGATGACTATCTCCGAGATGATGCGGTAATGTCCGTGACTTGCACCTCCACTCCATGGATTGAGATTTAAAGTAGAGTGCATTGAAGCTTGAGTTTACGGGGTGGCTAGCGACTATTCTATCTAGTTTTCACCGCTGGAAAGAAAGGATTGTTTTGTTCCATGCTGACTATGCGAATTATTTAGCATGTCAACTACTGCCGAAGCGGCTGAATATGAACCGTATCTTTTCAAAAGGGGTACAGAAAGAATCTTTAGGCGCTGCATCCCCGAAGAAGAAGCTCCACACATACTGTCATGGTGCCAGTCCTCAAGCTATGGAGGACACTTTGCAGCAGCCAAGACAGCCGCAAAGTTGCTACAAGCGGGCTTCTATTGGCCTACACTCTTCAAGGATGCCCATAGCTACATAGCATCTTGCGACAATTGCCAAAGGATGGGGAATATTTCTAGATGCCATGAGATGCCACAGCAATACATCCTAGAGGTCGAGTCGTTTGATGTATGGGGGATAGACTTCATGGGCCCTTTCCCATCCTCATGCGGGAAGCTCTACATACTAGTCGCGATTGATTACGTAACAAAGTGGATAGAAGCTTTGGCAACTCCAACCAACGACTCCAAACCAGTAACCAAGATGTTCAAATGAGTCATATTCCCACGTTTTGGAGTTTTGAGGGTTGTGATCAGCGATGGAGGTAAGACTTTGTGAACCGTATCATAGAAGGGATATTCAAGATGTACGGTGTTTGACATAGAATAGCAACTCCATATCACCCTCAAACCAGCGGCCAAGTTGAAGTTTCTATCCGAGAGATCAAATCAATTTTGGAGAAGATGGTCTCTAACTCTCGGAAGGATTGGGCACTGAAACTGGACAATGCATTATCGGCTTATCGTAAAACATTCAAAACGTCAATCGGAATGACTCTGTTTCAGCTAGTGTACGGTAAGTCATGCCATCTACCGGTCGAGTTAAAATATCGATTGTATTGGGCGATCAAAGCACTCAATTACGATTATAAGTCATCTTCTGAAAAACGGATGCTATAGCTCCATCATCTAGAAGAGATGTGACTCCATTCGTACGAGAACACCAAGATCTACAAGGCGCACATGAAGAAGTGGCATGATAGACACATAATCCAGCAAACTTTCGGGGTAGGTGACCGAGTACTTGTTTTCAATTCACGTTTGAAACTTTTTCTAGGAAAAATTAAGTCACGCTGGTCCGTGCCATTCACAATCTAAATCATCTCACCACTTGGCACAATCGAGCTAATAGGAACCAACGGTCCATTTAAAGTAAACGCCCAACGCATAAAGCATTACAATGCGGACAACATGAATTACAATCAGGCTACACTCGCTCTTTTGAAGCCAAGTCATGAGTAGCACGTCTTGGTCAGGCTCGTGACCTTAAAAAAGCGCTTCTCGGGAGGCAACCCGAGTCCCATATCCTTTTAATTTTTTCGTTTTATTTTTTTAAAATTCGACTCCTATTCTTTTCACAAGCATGCACCTTACCAACAACCCCGATGTATCGTACTGTCTCTGATCATCTCGTTTTCATACGTATTTCTTGCACGATTTAGGAGACGTTTTTGATACATATGTGATGTTCTACGTATGATTCCGTATCCGTTTTACTTGCTTTCGTGCTTTTCATGTTCTTACAGGTTTTTACGCGTATTTGGACCATTTTGGAGCTAAAGGAACATGCACGGAGCTAAGGAGCAACTTCGGGGATCATCACGGGAAAAACGGGACGAGATTGAGCATGGAAAACCCTCACCCGGTCGGGCACAACCTTTGCACGATCGGGCAAAACCTACGGCCAATTGTGTGAACCATTTAGCACGACTCGGGCAAGCATGCCCGACCATTTTGCCTTGTGCCCGAGCGGGCACACATGCCATGCCCGATCGGGCATCATTCCAGCAGCCCAATCTGCACGAGTTGCCCTAGCCGTGCCCGAGCGGGCACACTCATTGTCCGAGCGGGTCGCGG
>CM071863.1:25341482-25359148 GCA_036759665.1 Gynandropsis gynandra | reverse complement strand
CCTCACCCGGTCGGGCACAACCTTTGCACGATCGGGCAAAACCTACGGCCAATTGTGTGGACCATTTAGCACGACTCGGGCAAGCATTTAGGACCATTTTGCCTTGTGCCCGAGCGGGCACACATGCCATGCCCGATCGGGCACCATTCCAGCACCACAGGACGAGCAGAAACTGCCCTAGCCGCGCCCGAGCGGGTACACTCATTACCCGAGCGGGTAGCGGCCCGAAACTGCTCAAAACTTAAGTAAACTTAACTTAAAACATAAGGGAACTCGTGGGGCAATTAGGGCAACAATTGGACCGACTTAGGAGGCTTAAAAGGAGGCAGAAGACGTCATTAGAGGGAGCTTACATTGGACATTCATTCAGTTCGTGATTTTGGAGATTCTTGCGAGGAGACAAGCGAGGAGCATTGGAGATCGAGCATCACCACTTCGGTTTTGTTTGGTTTTTATGTTCCTTAGACTCTCTACTATGTTTATGTTTCTTTACAGACGCATGAGCGAGTAGTTTGTTTGTTCTAGGAGAAGGGATTAGCCCTTGGCTATCCCGAGACCGCTTTTGATCTATTTTGAATGCATCTTCCCGTTTTAGTTCATCTATTCTTTATCTGAGTTCTTGAATTTACTTGTGTTTGCGCTGATCACGTAGATGCATGTGTTAGGGATTAGGAGAAGGACCGAAAGGAGAATTCTAGTCTTGGAAGATCAGGTTTAGAACAACCGAGGTTAGGCCACGAAAGTAGGGTAGCAACGGTTGAGGGTGAACGGGCGAATCACAGAGTTTATGGGTTTAGTTCAAGGTGTCAGCCACGAAAGTAGGGGGCAACTTGTCTAGATCACGTGTCTATGCCTTGAGAGAGGGTAGATATCATGTTAGGATCGTCTGCCTTAGATAGCTTTAACTGGGATTGCATGATAGATAGGTTGATCGTGTGTTTCGGTAGTCTTGTGGTGAAACCGGTTTCCTAGGACGCTTGTTTCATCGTTAGAACCCAAGTAGTTTAGTTTACGTTCAGTATTTTATTCTTCATCACCACTTTTTCGTTAGCAAGTTTGATTCGTAGTTCGGGTTTAGTTAGCGTCGCGTAGTCTCTGTGGGATCGACACCTAAAATACTACACACGTGCCGTGCACTTGCGGGTAGATTAGGTTATATTTAACTCTGATACGCATCACATTGTAATGGATAGTTTGATTTATTAATGCTTGATTTCGGTTTTGTTCAATTGAATGGTTGGATAGGTTATAGATATGTGCGTAATGCCTTCATACGTTGTTGATTTAATGTTTTGATAGGACTAAATATGTTCGACTGAGATTAAGCACGTTTGAGGGAGATTAGAGATTCGTCTAGGCTTGGAAGAATCACACTTGAGTCTCGTGAATCCACCTTCGAATGAATTAGATTAATGAGAATCTAACCGATCGGTTAATCTATTTAGAAACGGTAATAATCGACGTAGAATTCCCGTTGTTCGTCATGCATCTATGTGTAGATTTACTGCATCGTAAGGTGAGTACGTCTATATCTTAGATAGAGGATTTAGGCTTGGAAGAGTCATCTCCATTTATAGAGGTCGAGTTCCCATCCGACATTAGAGGTTGAATTCCCTATTGTTCTTCATGCATCTAGACGTTCCGCGCTACATAGGAATATGAGCGACGTTGATTCCCTAGGTAGAAGATTTAGGCTTGGAAGAATCATTTCTAGCATTAGAGGTTGACTTACCTATTGTTCTTAATGCATCTAGACGTTCATCGCTACATCGGAAGATGAGTGACGTTGATTTCCTAGGTAGAGGATTAGATATTAGTTTCCATCGATTGATACAAACCGATTTCATGATCCATAGAAACATCCATTGCATGTTCCGGTATTCCTGAAACCCATGATGCTCCATCTTGCCGAGTCTAACTTCGTTATCTTTACTTATCTTTAGTTTCTAGTTTATTACTCATCTATTGATAGATCTTCTTCTCGTGACATCTTAGTTCTAACGCTGCACTAGTCCCTAGAGTTGGACCCTTGTACTACACGAACCGTATACTTGCGGTAGAGTGGTCTTGGAAATAGAAAACTCTGATTTTCGTCCATCAAGTTTTTGGCGGCGTTGCCGGAGACTAGTCACGGTTTTAGAATTAGGATTTCGGTTAGTCGAGATCCAGTCCTTTCAGAGTCTTTTGTTTGTTTTTGTTTTCTGCATTTTTCTTTTATTTTGAGTCATTGCATCTTTTCCGATCTAAGCATTTTTTTTGTTGCTTTCCTACGTGCAGATCACTCGGTACATGTCTAGGAGTTCAAGAGGCAAAGAACTCCTCTTTGACCCCGATATTGACAAGACTACGGGAGCGTTAAAGAAACAGCAAAAAGTGAGGCATAGTAGTTCCAAGAATATTGAGGAAACGACGAACGAGAAACAGATTTATCTAGTGAAGAAGAGATGGCACAGGAGGAAGCACCGGAAACTTACGGGGCGTACACAGCGCCTAAACACACTCAGCTTCTCTCCTGCATTCGAAGGCCAAGATAGACCGGAACATATTTGAGTTACAACTAGCCTTCATTTAGATGTTGAGTCATTCGCCATTCAGGGGAAGATCTACGGAAGATCCGAACCAACATCTCACGCAGTTCAAGATGTTGTGTTCGAACATCAAAGCATACCCCAGAATAAATGATGAAGCGATTATGTTGCTTGCCTTCCCGTTCTCAGTTAGGGAGCATGCACTCGAGTGGCTCTACACGCTACCCCTAGATTCTATCCATACATGGAGCCAGCTCGAGGAACGCTTCATGATGCGTTTTTTCTCACCCCACAAGATGCAACTATGGAAGAATAAGATTAATTCGTTTGCAAAAGAGGATAAAGAGAGTCTTCCAGAGGCGTGGCTGCGATTTAAAGGATATCAACGTGAATGCCCACACCACGGGATGGATAAAAGATACCTCATTGCCACTTTCATTGAGGGTCTTCGTGATGAAGTTCGAGATTGGTTGAACGCTGCTTGTGGAGGTTCTCTACATGACCTCCTGTTCACCGCTATTGAGGCCAAGATTAGGGAGAGTTTACTTCTAACGCTGCACTAGTCCCTAGAGTTCGACCCTTGTACTACACGAACCGTATACTGGCGGTAGAGCAGTCTTGGAAATACTACCTCCGCCATGTTGGGATTGAGTCGGTGTTGACATTCTATAGATGACTTTCACTCAACTTCCAAATGGATGCGGTGTGTGCAGAGCTGGGGATCGATACCCCTGATGTCCTCCTATGTATAACCGATGGCGGCACGGTATCACTTGAGTGCACAGAGGAGTTTGTCGACTTGTGGCCTATCAAGTTTGTCATTGATGATCACGGGGTATGTAGAATCGAGACCAAGGAACAAATACCTAAGCCCCTACAGAAGGGGTTTGAGGTCGACCTTGGGTGCTTTCTCGGCACTCCAGTCGGGATTTGTGCGGAAGTAGGCAATGCAAGGTGTAGGAGATGCAGCGCCAGGTAGAAGCAGCGTAGCCTGAGTGGGCTCATCAGCCGCCCCGCTTGGGTTACGAATTGCGTCATTTACCCCCGAGAGTGGTGCTCGAGTCGGGTTGTGATAAAGACCGCACGGATTCTTGTCCATAAGCCTGCCCGAGCGGGCTCAGCTACCGCCCCGCTCGGGTTATGAATTGTGCCATTTATCCCCGAGAGTGGTACCCGAGTCGGGTCATGATTCAGCCCATGCGGATTCTCCTGTAATCGTTCAGCCTGATCGAGCTCTATGTTCGACCCGCGTGGGTCCATGTCAGACTCAAGCGTGATCAACTCCTCCATGAGTTGTTTGCATTCCTCCACATCTTGGGGTGACTGAAATATGCTTCCGCTGCATGCTGACAGTGCTATCTCCATGGGGTGGATGGTTTGATGCTCATGTTTGATTTCCTCTACTAGTTCATCCACCGTGTCAATGTGCATCACGGGTTTGGTCATGTACGGCTTCTTGAGCGTTTCATGAAGCTTGAACTCTATAGATTCATCTCCAAACTTCATGACTAGTCTGCATACGGCATAGTATATAATCATGTTCGTCGTGTTGAGGAATGGTCTTCCAAAAATGATGGGGATCCTCGGGTTTATCTCCATATCAACAACTACAAAGTCCGCGAGGAACTAGAATTTTCCAACTTGTACTGCGACATTTATCAATATGCCCTCGAGATTTCGTACAGATTGATCGGCTAAGGTGATTAGCATGCGCGTGGGCTGAAGATCTCCTACTCGATTAAGCTTTTCAACAAGAGACAATGGTAGCAAGCTCACACTCGCTCCGATGTTGATTAGTGCATGTTCAATCTCGTAATCGTAGATCTTACAAGGGATGACAAAATTACCTGGATCGGGCATCTTCTTAGCCAAGGTGGGTGGTTGTATGAGCGAGTTTGTGACCATCACTACCTCATTGTCTACGTTCCTCTTCCTTGTTATTATGTCCTTGTGGAATTTTGCATAGGACGGCATCTTCATGAGCGCATCGTAGAACGGGATGGTGACTTGCAGCTTCCTTAGGAGTTCCACGAATTTGGTGAATTGAACATCGTTGTTCAGCTTCCTTTGGCACTGCGGGAAGGGTAAGGGTGTGCCCTCGGGGCAGGTGCTACGTAAGGCAACTCCCTTTCTTCTTCCGCTTCGGTCTTCTTCTCTTCCACTCCTTGAGTGATGGGTTGCTCTTTTGCAATGGTTAGAGGCTCTTCTCTCGCAACCATGGAAGACGTGAGTTGTTCCATCGTATTGCCACTCCTCAAATGGATGGCGTTGATCTGCTCCCGGGGTTCATCTCGGGTTTCCCGGGGAGATGTCCGGGCTGTCGGCTAGACCCGTGGGCTAGTTATGCCACTTGCGTTTCCAAGAGCTTTAAGTGTGTCTAGAAACCATCTATTCTCTTCCTCATGTCATCATGTTCTGCCTTAATTCCTCCAAGAGCATTTTTATGTTCTTGATGCATCAATTGGTGATAAGAGAGAATTTCGAAGTCACCTAAAGGTTGTGCGCGAGGCTGATAGCCATAGTCTTGGTTATTCACTCTCGGCTGGAAACTTTGGTCCTAGTTTCTTGCCATCATCCGCGGTTGAAAATCCTGCGGATTTCCCACATTACTTGTATTGCCATAAGAGATGTAGGGATGGCTCTTGATGTAGTTGTGCTGGTAGGCCCGATTGTTAACGTAATTGACTTCCTCGATTCCTTGACCTACGGATGCATCTTGTCGATCGACATGAAGGCCTGCCATCATCCAATATATCTCCCCTACTTGTTGCTTTAAATCTGTTAAGTCCGGGTTGGCAATGCCTAATTCATTTACCGCCACTTTGGATGAGAAGTCATGGTTGTAATCTCCGACCTTCTTGTCTCCCTCCCTTGCCATGTTCTTGATCAAATTCTCGAGTTGTTGGAAAGTGAGGTTGCTGATGGAACCACCACCCGCTGCTACGATCATGAAGCGTGTGGTCTCATGGAGACCTTGCATGAAGCTCATGATAAGGTACCTCTTGTCCATTCCATGATGTGGACATATGCGTTGATAATTCTTGAAGCGCTCCCATGCATCATGTAGAGTCTCACCTCTTTCTTGTAGGAATGAATTTATTCGATTCTTGGCGAGCAGCGTCCTGTGGTCCGGGAAGAATTGCTGCATGAATCGCTGCTCTAAGTCATTCCACGAAGTAATCGACGCAGTAGGCAAGTTGAACAACCAACGTTGTGCTGCATCCTTGAGCGAGAATGGGAATGCGATAAGTATAGATCTTCCCATGTGACTCCCGTGCCAACTTTAGTGGTGCTGCAGAGCATCTTGAAATCCGTGAGGTGCAAATTTGGATCCTAATTCTCCATTCCTCTGAAAGCGGAGTTGTTGAGCATCTAGATGAAGGCGGGTTGTAGCTCAACTTGGTTTTCTATAGGGCGAGCCATGCACGAAAGCAACTGAGTGTACTTTGGAGCGTGTAGGCTCCGTAAGTTTCTTCAGCAGCAGCCATTTCGGGGTTATTGGTGTGACCTTTTCCGCTGTTTGTGCTGGGGCTTTCGCTGTCGGTTCCTTCCTCTCCGGAAGCGTATGTCTCTTGACTGCTCTCTTTATCTACTTTGGATTCAGAATCTGCATTTCTAATTCTCCTCTTTTTGTGCAAGCTTCGTAGTGTTCTCTCAACCTCGGGATCGTATATGAGTAGCTTTTGTGTGGAGCTTCTCATACAATGGTGCCTGCACAACAATAGAAGAACAACCAAGGTGCATATCTGAAGTAGATAAAATAGACTCCGGAAAGGACTGAATCTTAATCTAGCAAATTCCTAATCTAGGTTGTAATTAGTCCCCGGAAACGGCGCCAAAAACTTGATGTGGGAAATATCAAGCTATATAAATGCTTAATATCCACTTACCGCAAGAGTACGGATCGGTGTAATAAAAGGGTCGAACTCTGGGGACTAATGCAACCTAAGCTAAGAATATGACTAAACTAAGATGAGTTGAATAGATGGTGGTGTGATATAAATCTCTAAAACACTAAATGGAATGATGACAACGATGGAAAGTTGCACAAGACTTGACAATTAAGAACACTATGGGTTTCAGGTTACCGGGGTTTGCAAGGATGTAACAAACAAAGGATCATAAACCTATGAACTATCTTGAAAATGGGGAATTCATTCTCTGAAAAAAGGAATGATTCTGTCGAACCTAAACCTCCTAACCATAATTACGTGTAATCCTACCTTCCAGCAGTGATTAACTCGTGATTACGGTAGCGTTAAGCGCGCAATCCTAATTCCTAAGTCGATTAACCGACCGGTCAAATTCTCATTAATCAAACTTAATCTACAATCAACTATTCTGGATTCATAATTTAACCTTCCAACTAAACACGAATTCCTAAGTTACTGAGCGGGCAGCACTAGTATAAATCGTTTAAGATGTTGATTGTAAAACCGAATATCAAGAAAGTTTCGATAAATCTAAGCATTAACGCATAATCCAATGTGATTGACCTAACCGATCGGGTTCTCTTCCGGCCCGAGTCGTGTGAATTTTTCTGGAACTTCTGCGTAACTTCAGCCCGAGCGGGGACATCTCCAAACCCGAGCGGGCTTGGTTAATTCCATGCCTTTGCTCCTTTTTACTCTATGCTTGGGTGTTCCATTTGGTTCTGTGGCCTGAATTTGCTCCGAGTGATTTGTAACTTCCAATATGTGCGGTTGAATCCAAGAATTTGCATTCTAAAGCTCGGTTAGGCCTTTTCGCCTTAAAACATGAAAATCAACAAAAAGGAAGTATATAAAGAACGTTTGTGTCAGATTTGTAACTCGTGCTATATAATCTATGCGAAAATGATGCAAATGTCTAGCCTAAAACTGATACACACTACGTGTTATCATGAGACTTTCGCCAAAAGACGTTGTTGCTGATCTTAGATCCGCAACACTGCATCCTCAATCTCCACGTGCAACCCGTTCTCATCAAGGTGACCAATGCTGATAATTGAGTTCCTCAGGTTCGGGATATAGTAGACCCCTTTGAGCACCTTGTGCTCTCCCATGTCTACCTGCAAAAAAGATTGTACCACAACCTTTGATGTCAACAACAGAGCCATCACCAATCTTCACTGTGCCTACCACCATCCGATCCAAATCAACGAAGACGTCGTTGCGCCCGTCATGTGATTTGTGGCCCCCGTGTCCAGGTACAAACCCTCCAGACTATCTTCGTCGCCACTGGTACCAAGGAACGCCTGAGCACGTGGTTCCTTGATACGGAGTGGTGCTGGTGCCTCCAAAATGGTGACTTCGCAGATCTGCGCCATGAGAAGTGCCGGTTGGTCCATGGTATCCTCCACCTAAACCAGATGTGCCTGCTCCTTCTTGGGCTTACGACAATCCCTTGCCCAATGACCATGACGCCCGCAGTTGTAGCCCTTGTCATTCCCCGAATTGGTGCTACGGTCACCGCCTTTCTTGCGTTACCTGCGAGGCTGCTGGTTGTTCACGTCCCCTGCACGTTCCGACTTGGAGCCCCGCCCATTGGTACGCGCGGTCCACTGCTCCTTAGTGAGATAGAGCTTGTCCCCCACGCCCTGCGTGGTGGCCGCATGCTCATACCACTCCTCTACCACCTTTAACCTCCCGGTAACCTCCTCCATAGAAAGTTTTCATAAATCAAGCAATGTTTCTATTGAAAAAGTGATCTGAGAAAACCAGGGAGGAACTGCGCGCAGGTACTTCGTCACGAATTTGTGCGCAGGTTCAGGATCACCAAGGGCACCAAGTTGATTTACTAACCCATTGAGTCGCATGGAAAAATCATTCACCTACTGGCCATCGAGAAACACAATATTCTTATATTGCTTCCTCACCTTCTTAGCGCTGGCCTGACGCGCCCGGTCTGAGCCATCACGCATCTCCTTAATAGCGTCCCAAGCAGCATTTGCACTCTCCTTCACCACGAGTGTGGAGATCATCTCGGGTGGCACACCTTGCAAGATTGCCTCTAACACCATCTGATCCTCCTGCTCGTCAGTTGTGCCATCCTCGACGGCTTCCCACAACAAGTGTGCACGAAGCAACACCTTCATGTGCAGCGACCACTCTCCATAGTTCGTCTTCGTAAGCATGTGAAACACCACACTACCCACCTCCTTGATCTCCTTCTGCGGAAACACCACCACCTCGCGCTCACTGTTATGAGGATCATCACGGTGTCGTGGTCTCTCACGTGGTGGTTGGGAGCGACGCCTCACTCCTTCACGTTGCGGACTGTGGGACTGACCATGAGTAGAACCCGACATCTCTCAGACTCTCGAACCAAGAAGCTTTGATATCAAATGTTAGACGTTGTCCTTTAGAGAGAATAAAATACTCGAAACAATAGATGATTTGGTACTACAATATGTTGTGGCTTTTCAGTTTTTCCTCCTCTATTTATAGACTCATATTTACATAAGAGTTAACGATTATTAAATGCTACAAGACTCCTAAAATTCCACAAAGACACTAAATACAAAGAATGACCAAGGTGCATGTATTGACCCATGACCAAGGTGCATGTATTGACCACATTAAAATGGACACAAACTCTCACACAAAGATTCATCCAACAAAATTGACCAACACATCATTTATAAGTAAGTACATATCACATGCCTTTTACAGAAGTATTTATTGATGAACAAATATCTATATCTGAAATTGAATTTAACGTTTTAGGAGACAAATGACAAAAACGACGATGTCATAACTCCAATGATGAACTCTATCAGATAATCACCATCAGATAACTGTGTCCTCTTTCCATTTAGTTGAGGCAGCAATCGATTTCCATTTCTTTTAGGCCAACGGCTGGTTTCAATTTCTTTTAGGCAGCACCCACTATTTCCATTTTCGTGAGCACCCACTGCAGGTGCCCATGATAGAGGTACAACAAGGAAAGCTCTCTCTATGTGTCGGAGATGAGAAGATAGAATTCAAATTGTCTAACTCCTTGAACAGACTTTCCTTCAAGGAGTCATGCTTTAGAGTTGATTTGATGGACTAGTTAGCGAATGCCACGTTTGATTGAGTAAGTATTTTCGATCCTCTTGAGAGATGCTTAATGTAAGTTTGCAATGCTACAGGACTTACCAATGAAGAAGCCAAGGTCTACGATGAATTCATGAGTGCTAGTGAAGCACTAAGGGACGCCCACATGAGGAGATTCCACGTGAAACACATGCTGATTTTGAAATGGAGAAGGCGCCCAAACTCGAGCTTAAACTTCTTCCTTCTTCTCTTTGGTATGAGTACCTTGGATGTAACGATACATATCCCATTATTGTGAACGTTGACTTGAGTGCATATGAGACGAGAAAGCTACTTGATTGTTTGAGGAATCATAGAAGAGTGATTGGATACACCATCGAGGATATCAAGGGACTTAGCCCTTCATTGTGCATGCACCGAATACTCATGGAGGACGACCACAGACCATCCATCGAAGCTCAAAGTCGGTGAACCCTAATTTGAAAGAGTTAGCGAAGAAGGAGATACTAAAACTTTTGGATGCATGTATCATATATCATATCTCGAATGGCGAATGGGTGAGCCCCGGGCATGTAGTGCCCAAGAAAGACTGAATGATGGTAGTTTGCAATGAGAACAACGAGCTGATTCCAACAAGAATGGTCATGGGCTAGAGGATGTGTATTGATATCGAAAGCTCAACAAAGCAACAAGGAAGGATCACTTCTCTCTCCCGTTAATCGACAAAATGCTCAAACACCTAGGGAACCATGCCTACTTTTGTTACTTGGATTTGTACTTGGGTTTCTTTGAGATTCCCATTCACCCTCAAGACCAAGGGAAGACGACTTTCACGTGTCCTTATGGAATCTCGAGATTCCAAAAATGCTAGAACCAATTTGACAGTAGCCAAATACCGTTTTGTACAATTAGTGTTTTGAAAATATCCTTTTTCATTTTTTAAAAAATGTTCGACAAATTGCTAATTAGATAGTCAGTGAATCTTGAAAATTTTCATTACATTAATTATATATTATGAGAAAACATTGAAACTAACAGAAATCAAATTTATTTATTGATTGAGTACAAAAATTTATAGGCTAAATAAAGAAATAACATACCAATCGTAGTATAATCGCTAATATCACAAAAAAAAAGTTGTAAGTCATGCAAAATAAAATTGTAAAACTAATGCTGTTGAATTTTTCATATCATGTGCAATTATATACTTTTATAATGACACTTCCTAAACTTCGATTGTTTTTTTATAAAAAAAAAAAGTGTAGGATAGAACGATACACGATCAGAACCACAAAGAGACATGGTAAAACAAGTATGGTGTGAAATCAACGCAACAAAGAGTAGTACGAAAGGTCGAATGTGCCAAGAAAACGGAAAGCATGTGTTTTGAGGCTTCGTTGCGTGCTCTCGAGGAACACAACTTTGAAAGTGTTTCATACCCTCGACAAATTTTTTATTTGAATCTGAAAATTTTATGAGAGAAATGGGACTCTGGAATCAGTGGTGATGATGGTCATCCTCATCGTCGCCATGTCCGTCAGGAGGGCCGCCAGGGCCAACCACTTCAAGCTGTCACACAGATTCACAAAACATCGATAGAATTTAGTATTTGCATGTTGAAATAAGTGTTGTCTGGTTGATCAGAGAAGCTCACAATTCAAATGACCGATAAACGAAATTTTGCTTAGGCTTTACATTTTCGTGGACCATTAGATCCCTATTCGTATTAAGGGGATAGGCCATGCAAAAGGTTAAATGCTTACCAGAAAGTACTGAGAGCAGACTGGGCATTCGTAAGGCTTCCCCCTCTCCAGCCAAAACCACACAACGTCGTGCTCATCCTCTACAGTTAACGAGACAAATGAACAACACATCTTATGCAGATAATTAATGTATCCTGCTCAGGTAGGACTGGAAAACCAAAATCTCACAGATTGTGCAATAAAAGGGTAAAGAGATGTGACTGACCGCCTTCGCCACCAGGGCATCCAACAATTCTCTTGTCGTAGTAGGACTTGATGACGGCAGGAGCTTCCTAGAAGTAATAGAATATGAAAACGGAAAAGGATTATAAGGATTTATTAAATTAATAGACTAACTCACTCTTAGCAAAAGGAGATTGGCTGATGTCCACAAAAGTACAACATAATATACAAAATGTTATAAAGTATGCGTCTGTTAACAACCATGCACATATTAAAAAGTTCAGGAGGGATAAGCCACAAAACCAAAGGTCAAAATCCAACTTTGATGCATTTAAACATATTCCAGGTAACATCGTTCAGATTTTCATCATAATCACTAATCGAAAACGTCAATACTCAGAACAATGGTAAGTAGTGGAAACTGCAGGGCAATATTCAATTTCAGTCACAATGCCCACTATTCATTCACTGCAGTCAAATATTAGGCAATTATTCAATTTTTGGATGGCCTTTCACAATAACTATGCATACACTCAATGATATTTTTGACCATCCACACCCGCAGTTCAGAACCAAGTTAGTGTTACACTTAACATAGTGATACTAACATATGCTTACTAAAATTCTTTGAATGGGGGACCAAGGTCATGCGAAAAGACTTTAAACTGTAAAATCAAATCCATTGTAAATGCAGTAGTTAATTAAGCAACAACTAATGCTTCGAATTGCCCACTAAGAGAAACATAAAGTAAGCAGGCTGAAGTGCTCGGAATATGTGTATTCCCATCAATGAAGACTAAATAAGAACAAAAGAAAGAACAGATTGACAAGAATCGCAATTCAACTAGAAAAATAATCGACTTCATAGCACATAGTTGAGGAATTCTGGTTGAAGGAACAATACGGATTCATAAAGATGATATACAACAGAAAACTAGTCAGAACAAATGCACATAAAAAAATCAGGTTGGCTGAGATCATTTAAACAGCTCAAAAAATAGATAAACCCATTGACCCTACTAGAGCTAGGTGGCATGCCCCTGGCGGGTTAGTAGGCTTCTTTCAGTTGCCAGTCTGTCAGTTCTAAGATAAACAGACACAAGACATCATGAGCAGAATTCGTTTTGCATCGAAAATTCAGTTGACATATACAAAAATGACAACGAGATATTTCATTTTGTATTGGAAACTAGACTAACCTTAGTTCCAAAAGGACCTTCAGGGTGGTCTATGTCAAGCAGCTTCCTTCCCTGTACAATGCAAACATTAAAAAAAAGTTCAGAACTAACTTTTCTCTATAAGGATAATTATCAAACCAGATCTCTGCTTTGGGTTAAAACTAACCAGCTTTAAATATCTCTTAAATATATTTCTCAAGTTAATCCAGAATCAAACAGAACAAGTGTTATCAAGAAGAGACGAGCGTGAAGTCAAGTAAAACCAGATGATTTGAATCCCTAAATGATGTATTATTGTCTTTGTCAAGATATTAAAACATGATAAAACACATTAAAACAGAGACATAAGCAATCACCTCCAACTCAGCTTCAAGCTCTTCCCTCTCATGTCCAGTCGCGATAGGCATCACATCCTCTACCTTCTTCTTCACAGAAGTCTCCGCTGCAGGGTACAAACACAAGGACTATCATTTATCATCTTCCACGGCTCAAACGAGTAGAGAATCGAAACTTCATATACACAATTAAGCATGAAATCATCGTCCACTGTTTAGCAAAACACATAGCATCAGTCCAATCTCTTGTGCCTTACCAACGATGCATAACGAATCTCTGACACAAATACAGGTTCATATCCATCGTCAAATAGCTACCAAAATGATATGGAAGAACAAATCTAACAGCGAGAATCGCATCCAAGCCTACAACAGAAATGACTCCCAAAAGCCAGATCTGGAAAGCAAGCTAATATTCGTCACCTGATTCAGAACTGAAGCGGCGAGGGCAGACAAACGAAGAAGCAGAAATGGCGGATCGATTGGCAGAGAGATAGGAGCTAACAGGCCTGGCGATGGCTGTGGCGGTGGCTGATCGAAGAGACGAACCGGCGCAGGCATCGGCGGCCAGGGTTTTGAGGTGAGAGGAGAGGATTCTTCTCCACATGGTGATGATGAATCAAATGGGAAAAGTTATGTGTCTCTCAGGTCACTCCCTGCTTCTCCAAAGGATCCGCGATTCAAAACGGTGTTTTGCCCCTCACTGATCCTTCTCCTCGGCGGAGTGGCGCAGCCAAGGCTCGCTTGTTGGGCTTCATACTGACTTGCACGTGTCCAATACCTGCACGTGTGAATGGATAAAATATTTTTTGGAGATCGATCCTGCCAAAATGTTAGAATTTCGAAGAAAATGTAATCTATACGTACACATAGCTCATGAAAGGCAAGCGTTTGTGAACGGTGGAATGTGCTACATGGAACTTCGTTACTGTACACACAATGTTTACATAAAATGTAGACCGTCCAATCTCATGTACGGATTTCATGGAATGGTTAAGATTTTGTTCTTCTTTTAATTTTGGACTATTAGTTCCATTTTTTAAAACGACTCTTTCTTAACCTTTGTATTGATTTTGATTTCGAATCTAACGACGCCGATTGATGAGAGTTGGTAAATGTGCCCCATTCTAACAAATATATATATGTACACCTTGCTATTGGACGAAATGATGCGTGTCAAGTTAAACAACTTAACCTAAACTATCCGTAAGTGCACTGCACGTGTGTATTTTAGGTGTCGATCCCATAGGGACCACACAATAAAGACTAATAATCAAACTAACAACAATGCTTTCTGCGATGGAATAATGGTTGTGAGATGAAAATATGATAATACAATGGACTAATGAGTTCCTAACGATGAGACAAACGCTCTAGGATCCGGTTTCACTGCATAGCTTCCGAAACCGACTATTTATCTATCTAATCATGCGTTCTCTATCAAGATATCTAAGATGGACGATCCTAATGTAATTCCTATCCTTTCAAGGGTTATAGCGTTTACGTACAAAGTGATAGCGTTTACGTACTCTCTCGGGTTTGGATCTGGCTTTCCAGGTAGCAGTCCGGGATTCCGAGAGGATGAGGTAGCTTGTTGTGCAATGGAATTTTTAAGGATCTTCACATGCATGCTCAAGGACTCCATTTGAGTTTTTAGCTCATTGATCATAGTCCCTATTTCCGCGTTGAATTTAGCTTGAAGTGATTGTTGCTCCTTGATGCTTGATGGTCGGAATCAGAATTTTATTATTTCCAAGACCACTCTACCGCAAGTATACGACTCGTGTAGTACAAGGGTTGAACTCTAGGGACTAGTGCAGCGCTAGAACTAAGATGTCACGAGAAGAAGATCGATCAAATAGATGAATAATGAACTAGAAAATAAAGATAAATAAGGATGACGAAGCTAGACTAGGCAATGAGGAGTATCATGGGTGTCGGGAATACCAGAACATGCAATGGATGTTTCTATGGATCATGAAATCGGTTTGTATCAATCGATGGGGAACTAATATCTAATCCTCTACCTAGGAAATTGATAACACATAAAGTGTATCAATTTTAGGTTAGGTATTAGTATCGTTTTCGCATATATTTATTAGTTAGAGTTACATTTCTGATATGATTCTTCTTTACATACGCCCGTTTTGTTGGTTTTCAAGTTTTAAGGAGACAAGGCCTAAACGAGTATAAAAAGGCGATTTCCTGAGTAAAACCACACAAATTAAAGATAAATTCACTCGAAACCAAAATCAAGCCTCGGAACTCAACGGAACACCCGAGCAACGAGCGGAAAAGAGCAAAATCCAGAATTGAAGAGTGCCCGCTCGGGCATTGAGGTCTACCCGCTCGGGCAAAACCTACGAGGTTTAATTGCAACACCTTGCACGAGCCGGTCACGAAGGCAACATGATCGGGTAGTGATACCCGATCGGGCGCAATCAAGGTACCCGCTCGGGCGTTAATTGTTCCTGAAAATCCCCGAGAGTTTACACGACTCGGGCAGTTCAACCACGCGATCGGGTGCTGATGCCCGATCGGGCAAGACGGAGTACACGACCAGGCGAGGCTCTACACGACCGGGTAAAAGATGTACCCGAGCGGGCCGCCTTTCTTGCAACAAACTAGATCTTGAATTCAAACGAGCTAATTAATAGACTAAACGGATCTAGATGCAAGGGAGGTGACGCCTAGGGGAAGGAAAGGCTTGAAAATCATCAGGAAAGGCTTGGGAGACGCTGGAGAAGGAGAGAAACATCAATCCACACATCGGTAACACAATAGGGAAGATCGAGGCATCGAGTTTCCTAGGGTTTATCATGTCTAGGGTTGTGTTATTTCCTTTATCTGTAATCTCCATGAGTGAGTATATTCCCAACTATGGGTTAGGGATATCGGATTGTAACGGATGTACAAACCTATGCGTTAATGCTTAGATCTATTGTATTTTTCTTGATATTCGGTTCTACAATCAACATCGTAAACGTCTACACTAGTGCTGCCCGCTCAGTAACATAGGAATTCATATTTTTCTAGAAGGTTAAAGTATGAATCCAGAACCGTTGAGTTGTAGGTTAAGTTCGATTAATGAGAATCTGACAAGTCGGTTAATCGACTTATGAATTAGGATTGCGTTCGTAAAGCTGCCATAGTACGGGTTAATCACTGCTGGAAGGTAGGGTTGCACGTACTCATGGTTAGGAGGTCTAGGCTCGGCAGAATCATTCCTCACCTTAGAGCATGAATTTCCCGTTATCAAGATAATTAGATAGGTTTATGATCTTTAGTTGTTACATCCATACGATTCCCGATATCCTGACACCCGTAGTGTTTGTCATTGTCAAGTCTTCCCCAACCTTTAATCGTTGCCACCATTTAGCTTAGTTTTCTAGATAGTTACACCACGCCATCACCTACTTCTCATCGTCTTAGTTTAGGCATATTCTTAGGATTGGCTGCCTTAGTCCCTAGAGTTCGACCCTGGTACTACGCGATCCGTATACTTGCAGTAAAGTGGTCTAGGAAATATATTTAGCTTGATATTTCCGACATCAAGTTTTTGGCGCCGTTTCCGGGGACTAATAACGGCCTAGACTAGGAATTAGCTAGATTAAGATCTAGTCCTTTCCGGAGTCTTCTTTTGTTATTTGCATTTTCTTTTCGTTTTTCCTTTTTATCGAGTCTATTCTATCTACCGCGGATCTACACTTTGGTGTTTTGTTTCTTGTTGTGCAGGAGCCTTGTATGAGAAGCTCTACTCAAAAGCTTCTCATTTACGATCCCGAGGTCGAACGAACTTTAAGGAGCCTGCGCAAGAAGAGAAGGATTGGGATAGCGGATTCTGAGTCCGAGGTAGAAAGAGCGAGCAATCACGAGACATACGCCTCTGAGGAGGAAGAAACCCATAGCGCAAGCAGCGGAGAGGACAACGCAAATAACCCTGACATGGCTGCTGTCGATGAGACTTACAGAGCCTACACCGCTCCGAAGCACACACAGTTACTTTCGTGCATGGTCCGCACGATCGATAACCAGGTTGAGCTACAACCGGCCTTCATACCAATGCTCAACAACTCGGCCTTTAGAGGAATAGAGATCGAAGATCCGAACTCCCACCTTACGGACTTCAAGATGCATTGCAACACTACCAAGGTTGGAACGGGAGTTACTCGGGAGGATCTCTACTTGATGACGTTCCCATTCTCACTCAAGGATGCGGCGCAACGTTGGCTGTTCAACTTGCCGGCTGCATCAATTGATGTGCGTTAACTCAAGTAATAAATTACCTAGACTAACGCTTCCGCAAGAATACGGATCGTGTAGCACTAGGGTCGAACACAAGGAATTGATGCAACTCTAAAGTTATTAGACTAATGGATAAGACGTATAAATTGACTAATGGTAGGATTGGGAATGAACTAAGCTAAACTAATTGATGAGATAAACTTATGACTAAGCACCATAGATATCGAGAGTTGCACAACGATGTAACGAAGTTCTAACAAGATCATTGGTCTTAGATACTATCACGAGTTCAGGGAATTCAAGCTCTCATATAGGAACTGACTGGCGTAGACTTGTCCACTATCTAGCATGCGTATACCAATATATCTATTGCGTATCTCACCTACATAGACGCATTAAGAGCGCTATCCTAATCCCTAGATTCAATCGATTGACC
>CM071863.1:25216177-25257639 GCA_036759665.1 Gynandropsis gynandra | reverse complement strand
GCCTTAGATAGCTTTAACTGGGATTGCATGATAGATAGATTGATTGTCGGTTTTGGTAGTCTTGTGGTGAAACTGGATTCTTAGGACGTTTGTCTTATCGTTAGAATCCAAGTCTTTTATTTACTTTCAGTATTTCATTCTTCATCCATATTTTTTCGTTAGCAAGTTTGATTCCTAGTTCGAGTTTAGATTGTGTTGCGTAGTCTTTGTGGGATCGACACCTAAAATACTTCACACGTGTCATGCACTTGCGGGTAGTTTAGGTTATTTTATTTAACTTTGATAACGCATCAGAAGCTCCATGTCAAATGATTTAAAGGAGATCGTCAACCTTAGATCTATCTTCCTTGGCCTTCTCTTCCCGAGGCTTCAACCTCTCATGGTTTACGATGAATTCCTCCTCCATCATCGATAAAGTTGGAAGCGCAACCCTAAATTGGACCGTTTCTCCTCGAGGATCCATAATCAATTCGCTGATACATCTCCATAGATATGTCATAACACCGAGACTGAGGATGAACACTGCAACATTCGTAGAGAATTTTCAACACCAATTTAAAATTGATTTTCAGTTTCAATTCTATCAGAGAATTTATGTTCATTGTTAAACATGTGTATAGGGAAAAAGAAATCTATATCCCTCTTTGGAATGAATTGCAATGCCGATGTAACATATCTGAACATAGACACGATTAATTGTTGTAACAATTACATACCTGTATCACCAGCCTATAATTGCATGTTTTGAATGCATGCAGTTACTCCTTCTAGAATGTACATTATGCTATTGTTGGTAGGCAAAAAGCGGAATTGGAAAACCCACTCTTTACCAGTGGAGTCCTGTACTTTGCGAGGCAAACATTCGGGCTGTAAAATTTGTGGTAGGTAAGCCTGTTCAATAACATTTAAACTATCAATATCTATCATCTTAACAAAGGGTAGCTGTAAACACATGACAAGACTACTCTCTTCATGATATCGGAGCCTGTAGTATACAATAGAAGCATCAAACGCGAGAGAAAGATAATTGGCGAAAGCTCCATGTCAAATGATCAAAAGGAGATCGTTAATGTGCTAAGAGAAACATTCATCAGTAACCCACCGTGCTTCATTGAGAATATGGAATATACTTACAGTGCGAACATGCACTCATCCATCTCAGGGAAACATTCATCAAATGGATCCATGAAGTGCATACTCTCCGCCAAGATGTATCTCCTCTCAGAAACTGTGAATATTGCACGCTGCCCAATGTATGCTTCGTTTCCCAGTTTACGAACCAAATGTTGTGCGTAGAATTTGAAACTTATTTCAGGTTGCTTCCCCTCTACCACGGATTGTGCAGCTAAACTTTTAGGACATGTAGAGCTAAAGAAAAAAAATGAAAATGACACTGGTGGTGGAGTTACCATTTGCTTTGGAAGGAGATCAAATTCTTATGACCAATTTTTTAATCAAGTAAGTGATAGATTCTTCGACAAATTATGGGTTCTTTGCAGCTGCTAAGAGATTCTTCACTGATGCTTGAGGAAACATACGTCAACATGAAACCATTAATATAGTTAGTAAGTAGGAGACTAATTCAATAGTTGCAATGATATTGAAAGCCTGACTCAAGTTTACGATTGAGTGCTTGGGTTTTCGAAATAGTGTAAAAATAAGTGCTTCGAATCATTGCTATTTGATATCAAGAGAGCAAAGCAAACTATTGAACAAAGTAAGTGTTATTTAGAATTTCTTAGTGTAACAAAACCTACCTAATATTAAGTCTACAGCCTAGTGTGACCAATTACCAAAGTTAGATGATTATCTCGTTTTCATACGTATTTCTTGCAAGATTTAAGAGACGTTTTTGATATATATGTGTTGCTTTACGTATGATTCCGTTTCCGTTTTACTTGTTTTTGTGTTTTCATGTTCTTACAGGTTTTTATGCGTATTTGGATCATTTCGGAGCTAAAGGACATGCACGGAGCTAAGGAGCAACTTCGGGGATCATCACAGGACAAATGGGACGAGATTTAGCATGAAGAGCCTGCACCCGGTCGGGCACAACTCATGCACGATCGGGCAAAGGCTACGGCAAATTTTGGTGCGCATTCACGCACGACTCGGGCAAGGAAATGCCTGATCAGATGCCTTATACCCGAGCGGGCGGACATCATGCCCGATTGGGCATCCCTTGCAGACCATGAACGAGGCGACCTGACCTAGCCGCACCCGAGCGGGCACATGGAGCGCCCGAGCGGGTCGCGACCCGAGATATCAGCCAAGTTAAGTAAAATTAACTTAAAATAAAAGGGAACTCGTGGGGGAGATTAAGGAAACACTTAGACCGACTTAGGAGGCATAAAAGAGGCCAGCGGACAACATTAGAAGACACACATTCATTCAGTTCATGATTGAGGATAATTCTTGCGAGGAGGCAAGCAAGGAGCATTGGAGATCAACCCGACACTTCAGTTTCGCTTGGTTTTCATGTTCCTTAGACTTTCTACTTTGTTTATGTTTGTTTACAGACACATGAGCGAGTAGTTTGTTTGTTATAGGAGAAGGGATTAGCCCTTGGCTATCCCGCAACCACTTTCTATTTATCTTTGAATGCATCTTCCTGATAGCTTAAACATGGATTGCATGATAGATAGATCGATTGTCGGTTTCAGTAGTCTTGTGGTGAAACTGGATTCCTAGAACGTTTGTCCTATCGTTAAGAACCAATTCATTTATTTACTTTCAGTATTTCATTCTTCAACCATATTTGTTCGTTAGCAAGTTTTATTCATAGTTCGAATTTAGATTGTGTTGCGTAGTCTCTGTGGGATCGACACCTAAAATACTACACACGTGCCATGCATTTGCGGGTAGTTTAGGTTATTTTATTTAACTTTGAGAACGCATCATTAGAGGATCCCTGCAGAAGCGGGATCATCTCTCAAAAGCATGTGAAAACTGGATATTGAAGGAGGGTCTGCTTCACAGGGTTCCACAAGAAAATCCACAGACATCCTTAACTGCACTCCTTCATCTTCGTATATCGTTTCTGCATTCAAAGTCACGACTCAGATTAAGAAAGTAAAGTTAATGATTTCTTTGCTATGGGTCGAATATGACTGTACTGTTTTTTCTTAAGGAAGAAGCTTGAAGAATCTGTTGAAACCCAATGTTAAAGAAATGGTATAAAAGCAGTCAAAATTTGAAATACTATATCCAAAGACCAACCTGGTTCTATCGACAACCGAAACACCAGCTTGGCTTGAAAGCTGTCTTTTCCAAGCATAAGCAACCACGACATTGTCCAGGCCCACCAGTGGCATGTGCAGACCCCATGAGTTACTTCTTAAACAAAGAGATTCGGTGAGAACTCCAGATTCTTCAAGCTTCTTCCCTAACAAAAAACGGTACAGTCAGATTCGACCAATAGCAAAGAAATCCCTAACAATTTTCAAGCAGATATAGAACCTATCATCACATCACGGTGTATAAACCAGTTCATGACCTGCGACCGGTACAAACATAGGAAACTAACAACTTCAGCATCCACATTCGTTCATAAAGTAAAAAGTTCGACAAACCCTACTGGAGACAATTCATAATGAGAAATTAGAAGCACCCGTAACTCTAGGATTCTTCATAATGAGAAATTAGAAGCCTATATATAACCTAAAGAGGTTCTCTTCTTTGGATAGTGAAGCTTGAATCCTTTCCATCATCAAACCCTATTTTTGTTTTTTGTATATATGAACACATACACCCTGTTATTAGAAACCAAGAACATACCAAAAATAGAATAAAATAACAGAAAACAAAGAGGTGGGTCCACTGTGAATCAACGTAGGACAAGAGTTAGAGTGATTTCGGGTCTTCGAATTGAATCCAACCATATCTTATAATAATTATGTATCACAATCCAAATAAAAGAGACTATACCTTGCACATGTTTGGAGGGCAAAGATAGCATCCATGCGAGGGAATGATGAAGTGGTGGTAAGGTGAGATTCTCAATCTGCCATTGGTTGACGAATCCTGCTTTCGTGTTTATCTCAGGGAAAACATGGTAGTAAATGAAGCTTGTGAGAAATCTACGAGGAAGGAGGTGGTCGAATCTGAGTTCAAAGAAACTTAACGAAGAAATAACACTTGCAAGAGGCAGCTTGGGGGATGAAATCAAATGCGAAGCATCTAAAGCATAAGAAGCACATTCAGAGAAATGACGAATCAAACAAACTCTAATTTATCCCATCTCGTCACTAATCAGCCCAAATCTCCAACTACAAGCCAATAGCATTCATATACAGATACATAGATCAAGCAAACTCTAAATCATCAATCTCATCAATAATGAACCCCAAATCTCCAACTAACTACTAAAAACATCCATAGATTGATACCCTTGTACGTATGTATGAAAATGCTAGGAGAGAAAATTAGGGCTTTGAAATTTTGTGAGAAGAAGGGTAAAAGCAATACGAAGAAACTTAATAACGAAAGTGGTGGAGATTGGAGATGCGTCCTTCGAGAGAGGTCTGAGAAAGGGTAAAACCGAGAGGAGCACCGAATCCATAAATTAGAAGAAGGATTTGCCGGATCAAAGTGGTTTAGCTGTCAAAGAATATAGAGCTTGTGGATGGGAATGAAGATGAAAAGGAGGAGAAAAACGAAGAAGACAAAAGCAAAGCCGAAGCTTCAACAAAGGCGAGGAAGAAGGGTTTACCGGAGTTCGAGGAGGGCTCGACCCATGCGACCCATGACACCCTCAATTTTGATTGGTTCTTGTCATTTTATCATTATAAACCTGTAAATTCATCGATTTCGCATATATGCGACCCATGCGACCCATGCCACCCTCAATTTTGATTGGTTTTTTGACATTTTATCATTTTCACCGAAATTCCCGCCGAACTTTTCACCAAAATTTGGAAAAACATATCGAATTCCATCTGACGGCGATTCGATGTTAAGGTTATGTCTTTTCGTATTCCAGCCGTTTTCGTTTTTCGAATAACGATACACTCTCTCTCTAACTTTCATCATCTCCCACCCATCTTTTTTATAATAACGACACACTCTCTCTAACTCTCATCATCTTCCATCCATTTTTTTTCCGAAAATGCAACATTTCCCTACTTTTGTCCAAATCATTCTTCCGAGCTTTCTAGAGAACTACCTCGTAATATCCTTCATCTCTCTCATTCTGTATGTTAATGTAGAGAATGTACAAATTTGACTTATTTTCGATTTTTGTTATAAGACATTCCGACGAAATTCTTTGATGAGCATATTTACGAAAAAAACGAGGGACGACAACACGACAACGCTTAAATCGGATGTGTCTAACAAAACATGGGAAGTCAGGTTGGATGGCTCAAGATTCATTGATGGATGGAAAGATTTCTCCAAGGACCATTATTTTCGTATTCAGGGTTTTCTTAGTTTCCCGTCACGAAGTTGACATGGTTTTTCACGTAACTGGTTTCGGAGGTCAAGAGGTCTTTGCGGTAGACGATAGAGTTTGCGAGGTCAAGAGGTCTTTGCGGTAGACGATGTAAGATACATCCGATGATCAATTGCGGACTAACGTGGGAGCCACATTTAAGGCCCGTGAAACGCGGTGGCGCTAGCATTAGCATGGGTTGGACAAAGTTTGGTCACGATAATGGACTAAACGTGGGTTGTTCCCTCAAAGTCAAACTGCACGATGTTTGTGATGTACCTTGTCTACGATTTTCCCCTCTATCAGGGCCTACAAACAAGATAGTTTGAATTCCGTTGTATTTTGATATCTTTGAACCTCATTTGAACAAAAAACATTTCTTTGAACTTGAAATTCATGTTCGTATTTGATTGGTTTTTTTTACTATTATTCAATAGAACGTATTATTGCTAGTATCACTGTTTATGTGGATTTACTATTATTTTAACAAGAGCCGCAGAGGGTCCAAGGGATGCAGAGGGGCAAAGGTCACAAGGGACAAAAGGTCGCAGAGGTACAAGGTCGAAGGGTGACAAGGGTCGAAGGGAGACAAGGGTCGCAGAGGTCCAAGTGGTCGCAGAGGTCCAAGGTCACACGGGTCAATGGGTCAGAGGGGTCCAAGCGTCACTGAGGGACAAGGGTAGGAGGGGGACAAGGGTCGCACGGTCCAAGGGTCTAAAAATGTTTACTCTTTGATTATGAAAGATGTAATTTGGTACATTGTTCTTTTTAACAATTTATTCATATTATTTGTAAATAATTTTTATTTTTTTGGGAATGGATAATTCAACTTTGTACATTGTTATTTTTATTAAAACTATTCATATTATTTAAATATTTTTTTAATAATAAAGCGTAAAGGGTCACAGGGGTCCAATGGTCGCAAAGGTACAAGGGTCGCACCATTTGTCCCTTGCGAACCTTTTACCCCTACGACCCATGTGACCGTGTGGTCATGTCTTTTCAAATTCCATCTAATGTCGATTCGATGTAATGTCTTTTCGAATTCCAGCCATTTCCTTTTTTCAATCCATTTTTTCCTCTCATCATCTTCCATCCATTTTTTCCGAAAATGCCACATTTCCCTCATTTCTTCCGAGAGATTCTTGTGCAGCATTTGTACTACCTTGTAATCTTATCTAAAATACTCTATATCGGTATGTTACATGTAGAGAATGTCCAGATTTGACTTTGTTTTTCGTTTTTTGTTACAGAACATTCCGAAGATCTTCTTCGATGAGTATATTTAGGGGAATACGAGGGACAACAACACAACAACGTTTAAATCGAATGTGTCTAACAGAACATGGGAAGTCAAGTTGGATGGCTCCAAATTCACTGATGGATGGACAAATTTCTACAATGACCAAAACATTCGTATTGGGGATGTCGTACATTTTCGTCACGAAGGTGACATTGTCTTTAACGTCACCAGGGCCACTCTGATGAGAGGGTTTTCATTGTACCAGTCATGTGTTCAAATTTGGCCGTAAATTCATTGCTAAGTGACCTCAAACCGATTCATCATATATAATTTGGTTATTTATTTGACTTTTATTCATTTATACTGATGTAACTTGGTGATGTCGCAGACACTTCCGATAGGGTTTGCGAGGGAGAATGGTCTTTGCCGTAGACGATGTCAGATAATGATGTACCTCGATTTTGAAATGTTCGATTGCCGAAGGTTCGATTTTTGGCTAGCAGCTTTAAGGCCCGTGAGTCGTGGTGGCGCTTGCATCAGAGGGGGGTGGAGACAGTTTTCTCAAGAAAATGGACTGAACGTGGGTTGTTCCCTCATAGTAGAACTGTTCTCCATTGGAGGAGAAACTGTGCTTCGATTTGTGAACAACATATTTTGATTTTAGTTGTATTTTGATTTCTTTGAACCTCCTTTTAACTTGAACTTCATTTGATCTTATGGATTTACTATTATTCAATTGTTAGTGTTATTGTTAGCATCGCTGTTTTTGTCGATTTACTATTATTGTAACAAGGGTAGCAGAGGGACAAGGGTCGAAGGGGGACTAGGGTGCACAGGTCCAAGGGTCGCGAGGGACAAGGGTTGTGCGAGTCCAAGGGTCGCGAGGGGAAAAGGTCGCACAGGTCCAAGGGTCGCGAGGGACAAGGGTCGCACGGGTCCAAGGGTCACGAGAGATAAGGGTCACACGGGTTCAAGGGTCGCGAGGGACAAGGGTCACACGGGTCCAAGGGTTGCGAGGGACAAGGGTCGCACGGGTCCAAGGGTCGCGAATGTACAAGGCTCGTAGATAATTGAGTCAATTATTTGTAAATAACTTGATAAATTATTATTTTCAAAATTTTATTCATATTATTTGTAAATAATTGTATTTGTAAATAATAAATTATTTTTATTATATTGTTAGTCGCTGTTTTTGTGGATTTAGTATTATTGTAACAAGAGTCGCAAAGGGACAAGGATCGCAGAGGTCCAAGAGTCGCAGAGGGACAAGGGTCGCAGGGATCCTAGGGTCGAAGAGGTCCCTCTGTGACACTTGTACCTCTGCGACCCTTTTACCTCCTCGACCCTTGAACCCCTGCAACCCTTTTATCCTCTGCGACCCTTTTACCCTTGCGACCCTATCCTAAACACTGCGAACCTTTTACCCCTGTGACCCTTTTACCCCTTTGCGACCCCTTTACCGCTGCGACCCTTGGACCCCTAAGACTCTGTGACCTAGTGCAACAGTTTTTCTGCGGAACCTGCTTAATTGTAAGCTTCTTTGTTGACAACAAACGATTTCAACCTATTGGCAATAAATCTGGTGCCGATTTCAAGCTACTCTCGCCGAATCTGTTGTGGTGTGGGAGAACAGTTATTTTTGCACCACAGTAGAGAGATAAATCGAGGTGCTCCAGAGGAGAGAGAAAAATTTTCGACAAGAGTAAGATGTGATTATCAATATTTTAAGGGTAGATTTGAAGTTGAAACTTTTTTTTTCAGGGAAGGATATTTTTGAAGCACTTTAGCTCTACGAGGGTATTTTTGAAGCTCCTCTGGTTGGGCAAGACAAAGGTGATTAGGGAGAGGAGAGCAGAGGAGATTAGGACAAACGAAAACCAATTAAAAACTTTAGTCGGCCTTCTTGAACCTTAATTACTAAACATACCAAACTGAATTATGGTTGTGTTTGTTCTAATATTAAAATATCATTAGTTCATGCGTTTTAAGTCTTCCTCAGCATAAATGTGTGTCATTCGTCTTGATGAGTCTTCCTTAACAATTTTTTTTTTCTATCCAACCTAAAACATGGGATCTTCAATATTGTTAGGTTAGGTTTTTACCAAATGATGATTTATTCCATTAACTGTAAAACCCATTCCCTTCGCTAACACAGGAAACTTGTTTTATTCGAAAGTTTTATTTAGCATCTTTATCCAAGGATATTTTGTGTAATGCAAATCGTAACTCATCATATGTTTAGTGTATGTCGAAACTCTTACTAACCCAACACAATATTTCTTTTTTAGGTTGTTAGAATACCTACTAAGTCGACATATCAAATATGTCAAATATGGTCTTGTTCAATTCATGAGATACAATAAACTCTCAATAATTTGTGTGTACTCTAATTGTGATACCATCACATTGATTATATATGAGTGGATCATGCAGAGATACGACTGGTTTATAATCGAAAATTCCAAAATTTTTAAGGACCTTTCGATATAATGAGACTGCATGAGGGTTGAACCTTCCAATGTTCTTTGAATTTAAGATAAAAAAATTACATCAGTATGTCCCATGTACTTCATATCAAAAGAAGAATTTAATACTTTGTTGATTCGATTATTCATTTTTTTGTTTGTTCCCAGGATTACCATATTGTCGATATATAGACATAGAATGATATATTCATCTTTATGTTCTTTCACGTAGATACTTTTATCACACTTGTTTATCTTGAAACCATTTGATAAAAAAATATTATCAAACTATTCATACCATTTTTGGGTGCTTGTACCGTCCATAAAGAGAACAATCTACAAAATTTCTTCTCTTGACATTGGACAACAAACCCTCTCGGTTAATCTGTATCTTTATTCTTATTAACTATCTAAGAATACAATTTTCACATATATTTATTGAATCTCCAAATTATGAGTAGTTACGATTGAAATTAACAATTGTATGAACATTATTCTAGATATTGATGAATTGGTGTCTAAGGAATGTATTCCGTACTTTAGATGATAACTTTTGGCTACTAATCGAGCCTTATATTTCTATATAGTGAAATTGGTTCTTATCTTTCTTTCGAATATTCACCTATGCTCGATGGTTTAATAAATCAGAAGTAAATCATCAACCTTCCATTTTTTTGCATTATTAAATCCATGTATCATTAGCTTCTTTCCATTACAACACTTCTGCTGAATGCATCTTAGCCTTTTATGTCCAGGTTCTCTGTCAGGAAAAATGTCACAAATTCGTGTCCAAAATCTTTGGCGATTATTTCATGTTTATTCCTTCTAGATTTTAAATATTCGTGTTGAATCATAAAAGAATTATTACCATCAAGAGATGATTTTCAATGTAATTTTTTTGTCGAGATTTCCTTGAAAGGAAAAATATCCTTAAATAATTATATATAGATAGATTCTATCATTGAGTTTTTTTGTTAATCCTTCAATTTCAGAATTACAGACCAAGAACCCATAGATAACACCGTTTTTTGGAATGACCAGTGTATACATTCTATAGTTCTTGGAAAGTTTAGTTATCTTTGGTACAAAATTTGGACCTTCGCAAGATAACCCTACATTTTATAGTCTAGTATGAAGTTAATCTCTTTATCCAAAACTCATAAGGAGATGTATTACTCGAATTACGAGAAAATCTATTAAAAACTTATTTGGTGTAAGTAACACCTCATCCTCGTAAACTAATTGGTGCACCAAATATATCAACATTGAAGTAATCATGTTATTTAACGTTCAATTCATTCTTTCTACTCTCCAAAATCTCTTTTTGCCAACTTTCTATCTCTTTTAACTCCAAACAAAGTCGCTTTGTATAGAAATTTATTAGACACTTTCAAATTATTCAAATTTCGAATTATTTACTCGTTCTTGCACACCACTCGACTAAGGTAGTGTCAGCTCAGGCCGAGTAATGTCTAAGTGCACACATTTTCCATATTACTAAGTTCATCACACGTTTACCTTACTTAAGGTTGATCGCTCGACTGAGTTGGTCGACGCTTGGGTCAAGAGGATTCTCAGGGACTAAAGTGGCTTGTTTTTATCAGTTCGTTTTGCTTTAATCCTTTCACAAAATTATGTTTATATAAGAGAGACAAAATCGTTAAATTTTGACAATACATTTGCTTGTTGTCTAGAAAAAATTCAAGTAGCTGTTAACTTATCATCAACAATGGTCACAGTGTATTTGCAACCTTCTACTGAAAGAACTGAAAATGAACCTCAAACATATATGTGTACAAAATAAATTTTTTTATCTAACATGTGATTATCAGAAAGGATAATATAATCTCTTTTGTTTAGCAAGATGGCAGGTATTGCAGTGTGAAATATCATAACACTAATGAATCAAACGGATAGACATAGCAGGATGTTCTAATCTCTTATACCATATATATGAATCAACAGCAAAATCATTAGAGTTGTGAACTAGAAACAAGAGTGAAAATTGAAACTAAAGTATAAAAATTTTGTTGGAGATTAATCTTCCCAATCGTCCAACACTGAAAATGCTTTTGTAAAAGCGGAGAACTAAAAATGAATAACAATGGGCATGTCATCTGTTTAAGTAAGACATTAGCCGTTGCAAGATTAAAAGAAAAAGAAGGTATATCATTAATATCAAGCAATGTATTATAACCTCTGATTGTAACTTTTCCTGAAATTTCAATTTCAAAATTTTGATCATTACACAATGTTACTCATGCGGATGAAATTTTCTTTAAAATTTTCCCTAGTTCAATATTTGCACAAATATTAACAAAAGCTCCTGAGTTTATAATCTAATAATAATTGGAATGAGGAGTAGATAACATTAGTTTAGATAAACGAACTGATGAAATAAATAATAAAAATTTTGTTACCATAATTTGTATCAGAAGATTCTAGTGCCTTCTTAGCAAAAATGGTTGATGAGGAAACCATAATCTGATTTCCAATCATAGCATACAATTGTTAAAGGTTTTTTTTTTTTTTTGCAGGATGAGTACCTAATTAGGTCAAGCAAGAGGTTGAGATGTCTCACTGGCCTCAGATCCTTCTTCTAAAAACAACATTTTTTGGTAGCTAGAGGAGTTTTGACTAATATTTGTTGTTCAAATTGGTTAACAAGATGGAAAGCTTTTTGTATGTTAGGCAAAGGATCAAACATACGGATCTAGCCTCGAGTGTAATCATATGATCATTTAGACCAAACACAAATTCAATTACAAAATTCTTTTCAGAAAGCTCACACCACCGAATATTCATGTCCCATGAGAAATTACTACATTCTAATAGTGGAGTTTGTTGAACATGTTTCCCATATGGTTACCATTATGGTGAAAAAAGTTTTACCATCAAGATTTTCTTGACAAAGATTACAAAACTGCTGCTTGGTAACGTAGAGCCGATGTGAATTGTTATGCTGAAATCTCTGAGTTATATTAGCAACATGTCTCTTATCGTTTTGATGTAAAGAAGGCTCAAGGCTATATTTTTTGAGACTGAATTAAGAATCCAAGAGTTGAGAACGACATTGTTTCTTGATCATAACCAAGAATCTGGATGATCGTGGCTTAGACGTGTTCTTATGGCGGCGTAATCCAGACTCCTTTGATGCATCCTTCTCAACAAAACTCACTTGGCAGATGCTGAGACTTGCATCGCCCTTGGTTCCATGGTACAAATTGGTATGGTTCAAGCAAGCAATTCCTCGCTACAACTATCTTCAATGGTTGGCTTCCTCCACCGTCTTCCTACCCGAGATAGGCTGAAGGCATGTGGCGTTACAAATGATGACTCTTGCCTTCTCTGCAGTTATGAGGCAGAATCTCAGGAGCACATCTTCTTTGGTTGCGAGTTTAGTGCTGAGCTATGGTTAAGCTTTGCCTCTATCTGTTTCTCCGATCCACCACATTCTCTCCACGTCTCCTACATGTGGTTTGCGCAAGCCAACAGACCTCCTCAGTTGGTGGTTCTTCAAAAGATCATCATGCGGGTTTGTATCTACTCTCTATGGTGCGAATGTAATGTCAGACTGCATAGCAGCCGTAGCTATTCCATAAACTGCCTCCGAGAAATGGTTGATCAGAGAATCAGGGACTATATCCTCTCTCTGCAAGACCTGACCCCAAATCAGGAAAATCCTCTCCTTATCCTATGGCATAGTCGCAGAAGCTAATCCTTTTGATGAATGAAGCTCCACATTTTTTGTATGTGGTCTTAATGGTGGTCCCAAACATGGGATTTGTATCCTTTTTCTAAAAGGTGCTCTACTAAAAACTTTCTGTAACTTATCCGTATAAATATATAGTTCACATTTTTTTAAAAAAAGAATCTGGATGATCTTTAGTTCGTTTTACCAAGGAACCATCAACGAAACTAAGATTGTTTCTACCTTCTAAGGCCATTATGATTGATTGTGCCAAGTACTGAAATCTTCTTGCACAGTAAAACGATCTGACATCACTCAAGTAGGCATTGCTTCAGATGGCAGCAAATTTGCCCAGAATTTTAATGAAGAAAAATGAAAACCACTGTTGAGTCAATCGATGAAATAAACAAAAGCTTGTAGAAACATATTTGAAGAGCTCTGAAATAATATTATAAGCTAAAAAAACTTCGTTTATTCTGATATAGGAGCAGAGTAATAGAGGAGATGAAATAAAAAATGGGATAAAGCTGACAACGAAGAAAGGCTTTCAGAAGAAAGCAAAGACGATCATTATGAATGAAAAGACAACTTTTAGGATTAGTATATATAGCCTGTTATAAATTAACGAATAAAAGGAGTTTTGTTTAACAGACTTTTAACTAACAAAACAACGTAATACAAGTTCTTGAAGATCTTCATTCTTGCATTCTTAAGTCTTGATCTTTAAGCTTGAGTATGAACCTTGACCTTGCCATGATCTTAATCCTCTTCCATGTATCCTATTTAGCGTATACACGTGCATGTATATGTTATATATTTTTTATATATATGTATGTATGTTTTGCGGATAATTCATACAGGAGTGTATATATAAACAAACATCAATATATACATGACCAAAACATATATTTATATATCTAAAATTCTTTATTTACATACCAATTGTCACCACATTTATGGATATAAATGTATTTATATAGTATATTGTGTGTATATATATATAAAAGGTACAAAAAATTAGATATTTTTTTATTTTGATAAAAAACATGCATATTAATCAAATAATCATTATTGATAACAGTCAAGACACAAAAATCATGTAATACATAACCATTAAAAAAAAAAATCATCACCTTGAAATATAGAGCAAATATTATTATTGAAGAATTATTCGGAAACAACATCTATGTAACATAAAAGTAGAAATTGTGTTCGAAATGAATTTTCAAACATAACAATATTTTAGCAACAAAATCTTGCACATAGACACATAAAAAGAAACCATTCCTATAGCTAATGTCGCAATACTTGCACTTTTCTAATTTATAGGTTGAATTCTCCTCTCTTCAGTCTTTTATTGATCTAAATCCTCTGTGACATGTTGCAAATGTTAAAACTATTGTTGGCATCAAATACCCACATAGAAAAATCAATAGTATTACTCATAAAAATACTTTTGATAGAAGTCTTACATTGTTTTTAGTCCTTGAAAGTTGCAAGATACTCCTTTCAATTTCTCTTCCAATGCCCTTTTCTTTGACAATCAACATCAAATTGGCCAACTTTTCCCTCTTTCGTCTTGGGTTTAATCATACCGTCCTTAGCCACGTTAAGCTTTTATTCGGCTTTTTCTTATCTTCCTCTTCGTGCATACCATCATCACCTCTAGCTCCCTTAGGCATCTTAGACTTCATTTGATTCTCATAACCAAATATCTCATGCAGATCATGGTTCATCTTTTTTATGTTATAGTTAAAAATGAACGATGAAAATATCTTGGCAACGACTACAATATCAGATGTTATGATAATTCCTTCCTTAGTGTGCACCCCAACTTCTCAAATTTTTTTAAAGATTATTTATTTAAGAATGTAGGATCCATGAAATGAGTTTATAGCCATTCAAAATTTTAATAGGGTTTTTTACAGTTGACATCTTACCATCCTCGTATAAGAATTATACATCTTCTCAACATATTCAATTATCTACAGTAGATCCATATCCTAATGTTACCGCTACAGTTAAGAACTCATCGATGACAATAGATTTTGCAGTTGCAATATCTTTCAACTACTTAAAGTAAGCACTCGTAGCACCAGCTTTTTCTGCATATAGTGTTTCCTTTTGACTGGTTAGTCGTTCATATTGACAAGTTTCTCATGAATGGGATTCAGTCTAAAGTTGCGGTAGCGGTCATCGAAGTTTTTCCCAGCAATTTTTTTAATGTTAATTAGGATGACTCTCAATGAGATAGAAGACATTCTTTCTTTTGATTTAATTCAATGAATCTTATTTTTAAGAAAGGTAATGAGCAACATTGTAAGAAGAAACACTACATCATTCAAACATGGATGTTATCTAAACGATATTGTATTTTGATCAATAGTACCATAGTATTAGAAATTATTATTTCTTATTAGCATATCTTTAACCCATTTAATAATCAAGTCGGTTCTCAAACATACTAAATAGGTTCTTTTAAACCATTAGCTATGAAGTTGCTCATATTGATATAGTTGAGTTAGACCATCATCAATAGCTAGTAAACAATTACAATTTATATTCTATGGGTAGTCCAAATATTAATACAAATTAATTTATTACTCTCAAACTATACATATAATACAATACACCTTCAACATTAATTCTCAATATGCATAACAATAATCGGTTTGTTTATATGTAGCGGTCTAGCAACTATTTCAGTATGGATATCTCAACCTCAATATGCAGAACTTACGACTTTGAATGCTTAATAAATATTTGGTCTACTCAAGCCAAGTGTTCTATCGGCAAGCAATAATCGATCGAGTAGTATGACTTCTCAAGCCAAGTGTTCTCTCGGCAAGCAATAATCGATCGAGTAGTATGACTAAACTAGTCCTGAGCAATTTCTTGTAAATCAATATTTCATAAAGTAAGGAGACTACTAGACCTAAGCGTTCCCTCATCAATCGGTACTTGGTTGGGTAATTTGATTATACGATTCCACTGTTTCTACTTAGAACAAGCGGATGACCCGAGCAATATGACTACTCGACTGAGAACTTTCCCATAAGAACGTATTAAATTGTGAAATATTGAGTTCGAGTAGCATAAAATAGTTTCATCTTATAGATTTTGCATCAAAGTAGATACAAAAGTTAAAATCTTGTTTATATGTAGCGGTCTAGCAACTATTAGACAAGTAGTTTGAGAATTAATTGTTAAAGGTTCAATCTCAAATGATCTCGGTCAAAGGTCACTTTTCTAAAATGACCTTGTTTTAAAAATTAATTTAATATATTTTTATTTTTTGGGCAAAAAATAGATTATTTATTCCAAAACCCCTATTCTACAAAATGACATTTCGTCTTGTATGAGAAGCTTTAAGCTTGTGACTTTTAAGTTATTGTTTCCAAAGTTAAAAAATCCTGTCACTTCCCATCTCTTTTTCTCTGATTTCATCGAAAAATCTTCAAACTCGTCAAAAGGTATCTCAAAATCCCAGCATCCTCTTCGGATGAGTATCGCATGTTCCCATCAAAAAAGGTATGTATACATGATAAACTTAATTGTTAGGTTTTTAGCATCGTGACGGAAAGTTTTCGTCTTTCACCATTTTTCTGGAATTTTGTCATATTTACACACGTTTTACCACATTGTGGAACTATCTTGTAACTCCGTGTTGTATGACAATGTGATACAACTTTTCGGGGTGATGATATATTGTTGAACCACACATTATATAAGCTCGTTGTACACACATAGTGCAATGTTGTGGGATAATTTCTTCCCCCCCCCCCCCCCATACAAACACGTTGTTGAACCATACGTTGTACAAGCACGTTGTACCACAAATTTATACCACAAGTTGTACCATAGGTTGTACCACACATTGTAACACAATGTTATATCACACTCATTGTCCCACACATGTTATACCACTTTTAAACAAAAAAATCATCAATAACAAGAAAATCAAACCGATTACTTCAGCCATTAACCAAAAAATATAAGATGGTAAACCGGTGATTTTATCATCTGAATTTGATATTGTTCACTCCAATAAATCGATCATACGTTCATACTCTTCCATCATCGACACATTTTCATGAAAATTTAAATGACATCGTTGAACGTTGTATATACATGTTATGTACAACGTTGTGGTATAATGTTGAACGTTCTACCATACACGTTGTACCATTATGTCGTTTCCATGTCACTTTGTCATTTCGAATGCCAATTTCTGTCTTTCTAAACTAATGTCACTCTCATTTTTTTAGAAACTTAAAACTTTTGAGTTTCATGTTACGATATTAATCCCATCTCTCATCTCTCTCTAACTCTCATCTCCCATCTCTTTCTGATCTTCATCTCCTCCTCTTAGGATAAAGTTTTGAAAAATTCTACAAATATATCGAAAATATCTCAAAAGCCATACTTCTTCCAACCGCTTCATCCTAGCTTTCACAACCACATTGTAATCTCATCCCCTCTCTCTCTTTGTTACATATAGAGACATGAATCCGTTTTTTCTTTTTGTTTTGTTGAAGAACATTCCTTTGAAGTTCTTCGAGAAGCATATAGAAGGGAAGAAAAGGAACAATACAACGATCAAACGTGTCTTACAAAATATGCAAAGTCAAGTTGGACGGTCCTATATTCACCGACGGTTGGGAATATATTTCCAAGGATCATGATTTCCGAATTGGTAATCTTGAATTTTATGTCACGAAAGTGATATAGTTCTTCACGTAATTGGTTTCGGAACCAATTTCTGTAATTTGCAATATTCATCTTCATCATGATAGTCATCTCTCCCAAACTATCACGACAACAAATCATAGTAGGTTTATGTGTGTACACTATTACTAAATCAGGGAAGCCACCAACACGACAAAAGAAAAACTCGCAGCTTCTAACGAACGGGGCAACGGATCCATCCGTTGGAAACATTTACCAACGAATTGTAACGGATTTTTTGATATTTTCAACGGGCAAAATCCATTGCAATCCGTTACAAATTTCAACGGAATTGTAACGGATAATTTCCATTGCTATATCCATTGAAATCCGTCGCGATTTTTAACGGAGTGTAATGGATTATGTTCGTTGGCCTTATCCGTTGGAAGATCCGTCAGAAACCAGGAAAAGGATTCCAACGGGCGTCCATTGCAAATTGTAATGGATGCCCCTTAGAAATCGCAACAGATGTCCGTTGATATTTTAAATTTCGAGGTTCAACTATCGAATTAAATTACTGCGAAGGAGCAACGGGCATCCATTGCAATTTCCAACGGATTTCCGTTGGAATATTTACTATATATATCGAAACCTAGGGTAACCCCAAAGCATCAATAAAACCATCTTAATATCAATTATTGAATCCAATACAACTTTGATGAATTGTTTCACCGCCGAGATCGGGAAAAGGATTCCCGACGGTGTTACAGTTCGTAAAGGTTGTTTTGAATTCGATAATAGACGTAAAGATACCGGATGTCCGTTGGAATATTTACTATTTACATCGGAACCTAGAGTTACTTCAAATCATCAATAACAAGTCTCTTAATATCTAATGTCGAATCTAATACAACCTTCATAAACTGTCTCACCGCCGGGAACGCGAAAAGGATTCCCGACGGTGATGTAGTTTATGAGGGTTGTTTTTTGATTCGATAATAGACGTAAAGATGCTGATTTTGGTTTTTTTCACTACTAGACATCGAAATTAAATGAATTATAATTACAAAATCGTAATTCATAAGATCTAACTATTGTAATATGAAAAAATAATGGATTTGTAAGCACTTTTAACGGGTATTAATCCGTTGGAAAAGATTTCAACGGGCATCTGTTGGAGTTTGCAACGGATGACCGTTACAATTTGCAACGGATGCCCGTTGAAATTGTTAATTTCGAGGCCACCGGTTTAAATTAATTCACGTGAACCTCCAATGGGCATCCGTTGGAATATTCACTATTTAGATCATACCAAAGAGTGCATCAAACCATCAATAACAAAAACATTTTTGAAAAATGTCGTCATCTTCAAAGCGAAATATATATAGATCAAGAGAGTGGATGTATAGAAGAAAAGATCTTGTAACCGAAGAGATTACGTAATAATTCTTACACGGATTGGAGCAATTCATGAGTTTTGCATCGATATAGCCTTTGTGTCAAGAACGCGGGAAAATTTTATGTCCATGCAAAAGATGCAAAAACATGAAGTACCGAAGTCAAGAAATTGTTTGCAAACATCTTTATAAGGTGGGTTTCGTTGAAAATTACGAAATTTGGTTTTTTTTCACGGTGAAAATTGCGGTGTTAGAGATATTGTGCAAGATGCACAAGTAGAACGAAATGAAGAAGTTATTTATGAAGCATCAACGACCAATCCATATGAGGAAATGGTGTCAGATGCTTTTCCTAGAGCTGTTAATGAACAAACGCATGAAGAGATGCCAAACATCGATGCACATCGATTCTTCAACCTATTGGATTCAGCAAAACAGCCTATATATGAATGTTTTCGTGAAGCTCTATCTCTCGTTTATCTTTATCTTCAAGATTGATGAGTATTAAAACAGACAACAATGTGGCTGAAAATTGCATGGATTCATTTTGCAAAACAATGCGAGAATATTTACCGGAAAATAATCAAGCTCCTGATACATACTACGAAACAAAGAATGTGTTAAAAGATTTGGGAATGCCACATGAGAAAATTGATGTTCGTAGAAACAGTTGCATGTTGTTTTGAGGAAATGATAAAGACTTGTTGGAATCCAAGTTTTGCGGTGCAAGCAGATTTCGGCCTAAAAAACCATCTTCACGTAAATATGTACCATACAAGAAAATGTTTTATATGCCTGTAGGAAACATGTTGAGAAGGTTATATGAATAAAAAAAATCGCTGCGGCAATGAGATGGCACGCAGAACACTCAACGGTCAAAGGTATAATGCAACATCCATCGAATGGTAAGGTTTGGAAAGATTTCAATGAAATATCCCGAGTTCATGTATGAATGAGAAACGTCTATGTTTGCTTATGCACGGATGGTTTTAGTCCCTATGGACAATCTGGAAGTCAATATTCTCTGTGGCCGGTGATTTTGTCCCCGTATAATTTGCCTCCCGAGATGTGTTTGAAAAGAGAGGTAATGTTTCTGACGTTGTTGATTCCAAGACCGGAAGATCCGAAGAAAAGTTTTGATGTCTTTTTGCAGCCCTTAATTCATGAATTACGACAGTTGTGGAATGAAGGAATCCCTTGCTTATGCGTCAGTACTAAGAAAAATTTCACATTGAAAGCGGTCTTGTTATGGACAATTAGCGATTTTCCTGCCTATGGAATGTTATCTAGATGGAGCACGCACGGAAGATTGGCATGTCCATATTGTATGGAGGATACAGATGCATTTCAACTAGTACATGGTAAGAAACCATGGTTGTTTGATTGTCATAGAAGATTTCTTCCTCGTGACCATGCTTTCCGGAAAGATAAAACACATTTTTGGAAGAACGTGGTACAAAAAGAAGAGGCGCCGTACATGCAAACCGGAACACAAATCCTTTACGAAAGATTGAACACAATGGGTGATTTACAAGAATCGGTTGAATGTGGTGGAGATCGTGGGCATCGTAAACCAAAAGGTCAAGGTGAATGGCATAACTGGTATAAACGTAGTATCTTTTGGGAACTACCATACTGGAAATCATTGATATTACGTCATAATTTAGATGTTATGTATATCGAGAAGAGGATATGTCACTCGAGACGAGCGCCTTTGGATCTCCTAGCTTCATGTTTCCTTCGGCCTCGTTCACTTTTAGGCACGTCACATAAGCTTCTCTTGTTGTCTTTTGATGCTCTTGTGGTGCCTTAGCAAGTTCGTCGCCACCAATCGAGCACACATGTTCTACATCCTCTTAGCTTTAGATCTGGTGACCGATCCTTGTGTTGTTGGCATGCTGAGCGGATCCTCATCCTCATCAATCCCTCCTTATTCAAAATGGATTTGACCTTAAATCAAGATCATCATCTGCATCAAATTAAGCGAATTCAGCAACATCAAAAGTCAAACTAACATTATACGCACTAGGAAACTCGATATCTTGTATGTGTTGTCATTGATGCATTCGAGCACTTTGAACGGTCCATCGCCACGAGGTATAAGCTTTGACTTTCATTGTTGAGAAAAATGCTCGTTGTGTAAATGGATCTACACCAGATCTTCGAGTTGAAAAAACACCTTCTTTTGTCACTTGTTTGCATGTTTGGGTTATCTCTCAGTCATCTTTTTGATGGTAGCTCATGCCTTCACGTGTATATGTTTTACAAATTGAACAATTTTCTTGCTATGAAGGTTAATAATTTATGATGACGGTAAAGATGCCATGTCTAACGGTGTAAGAAGATTCAATTCATACACAAACTCAAAATGTGGTAGACATTTTTCCATGATTTTAGATTATTCTTGAGCAACGCTTGTAATATGGTGGATAATGTTTGATTAACCGCTTCCATTTTTCCATTGGTTTAAGGGTGACAATTAATGGAGAGTAAACGTTTGGTGCCCAACATAGACCAAAGTTTTTTCAAAAGTAACTAATGAACTTAACATCTTTGTCAGACACGAAAGTCCTAGGAATGCCATGAAATCGCACAATGTCTGTAAAGAATAACGCAACGACATGTGACACATCATCAATCTTATGACATGCAATAAAAATGAGCCATCTTAGAGAAGCAATCAATGAGGAAAAAAAAAGTTAAGATTTAGACCTAGGGAGACCTAACACAAAATCCATGAAAATATCCGTCCAGGGGTGACTCAAGATAAGTAAGGGAGAGTACTCAATGTGCGGTTGTAAACATGATTTAGCCTTTTTATACGTGACACACCTTTCACAGATGCGCTCAACATCTCATGACAGATGGGGTCAATATAAATTTTCCTACAATTTGGACAAAGTTTTACCCACTCCAAAGTGCCTCACTCATCTAGCCTCGTGTGCCTCATGAACCAATAAATTTCGACCATAACTTTCAGGTACACACAATTTAATGTCAAGGAATAAATACCTATCAACTCAAAAGTACGTATGGTTGTGTTCTCGTAGGACTTGAGTATTTCACCAAAATGAAATTTAGTGTTGTAGAGTTCCTTAATGTGTTCAAAGGCGAGCACTAGCCCGGTCGGGCTATTAATTACCCCGGTTTGTGTCGAAGACAATGCATGGGTCGGGCTTAGGTCTTTCCTGATCGTGCTCTGTAGTGATGAGGATGACCGGTAGGGAATGACATGTTGCCTGATCGAGCATTCATAATTGATAACGTCTATTTTGCCATAGTATTTGATTCTCTTTTTATAGTTAGTTTCGTCATTCATTTGAACTTTACCAAGCATTAAAGCATCATTTACTCCTCTTTTAGCGTTTCCTCGTGATTTGCAGTGAATGGAGATACCAAGATACAAACACGAGCGAATGCAACAAAACATAACCGTTTCACGCTAAAGGAGAGGCAACTCGTGCGGGGTGGACACTTAGCCCATGCGGGCTGCATGGACCACCAATCTCAGCACGCCCCGGGCTCAAGTCAAGCCCGACCAGATCACGCGGGGTGCCTACCTTAGCCCGTGCGGTGAAAAACCATAATTCAACAACTTCAGTCCGAGTCGGGCTCCTCACCAGCCCACGCGGGCTCTCTCCTGCCAGCCAGCCCGCACGGGGCACTCATCAGCCCACGCGGGTCGTGTTCATCACCTACATAAACTAGAAAAGAAAACTTAGAAAAACAAGAAAAGGAACATGATGGATACTTAAACCAAAAGGAAATATGGTTAGGTAAGATAAAGGGGAGCTACATGGCTGGAAAATAAAGAGGAAACGTTGAGAATTATACAAGAATGGAAAAAAAGAGATGGAAAAACTCGAAATAGGAAAACTACAGTTGCTGTAAGAAAAAGGAAATTCCAGCCACTAGAGAGGAAGAAAAGAGGACGGCCAAGAGGAAAGATTAGAGGAAAGGAAAGAGGAGAAAGAGGGCTAAAAGGGGAGAGCTTCAGCAGCCCAATTCGGACAGAAAATCAGAGAGAAAACAGAGCACACACGTAGAGAGAAAGAAAGAGAGCAGAACGCGTACAAGGGCAAGGACGAGGCGACGAAGCCGGAGCGCAGAGGAGCTGTTGAAGACGTTGGTAATAGAATAGGGAGGGATCTCATTTTGTATCCATGTTGAATATAGTTATCTTCCGTGTTTCGTTTTCTAAGTTCATATTCGAGTAGGTGAGATTACACAATTAGGAGATTGGTAGTACGCATGATAGATAGTGGGTTTAGGCATCAGGAGAGTCATTCCCTAGGAAAGAGCTTGAATTCCCCGAATACGTAATGATATCTATAACCATGATCTTGTTAGAACTTCGTTGCATCATCGTGCGTCTCTCGAAACCTATGATGTTTAGTTCATTGAGTTTAATATGTTAGTTAGTTAGTTTATATTTATTCGCATTCCAATCACTTATTGGTTTTATATTCATTAGTTTACTAGCTTTAGAGTTGCATCGATTCCTCGTGTTCGACCCTGGTACTATACGATCCGTATTCTTGCAGAAGCGTTAGTCTAGGTAAATTATTATTTGAGATTAACCACATCATGTTTTTGGCGCCGTTACCGGTGAATTGATTACGGCTTTAGAGTTAGGATACTTTTGAATTAGGATATAGTCCTTTCCGGAGTCTTTATTTGTTTTTCGTATTTTTTTTCTTTTGTTTTCTTTGTTTTTGAGTCAAAATCTTTTTACCTCTCTGAGCTAAGTTGAATTTTGTGTTTTTTATTTTGCGACGTAACATGAACGAGGTCCATTCTTTGTAGGCCGATATAGCTGAAGTAAAAAATCAACTTTCCGAAATTTATCATATGCTGTCAAACTCACACTGTCCGCATTACTCGGAGCAATCATGGAACAAGAAGTTTGGGGTATGAAGAAGTGAATTACGAGAGTTACAATCAGCCTTTCGGGAATACATACAATCACGGATGGAGCGATCACCCAAACTTCCCGTATAGGAACTCCGACGGTGTGCTGAATGCACAACATCTATTGGGAAATTTTCAGGCACAAGCGATGCAACGAAACCAGAACTTTCAGCCATGGACGCAGCCCCAAACTCAGAACTATCAGTGATATGCGCCTCAGCCATAGCCAAACCAACCCGAAGCAGCCCCCGAGTTCAACGCCATGTTCACTCGTCTCCTACAATTCGAAGAAAATCAAAACAACTAGTTGATGGGAGTGAAAGCGGAACAAGAATCTATCACAGTAGTGGAAACGGCTGTCAACAAGCTTAAGGTCGAGGAGGAAGAGGAGGCAAAGTACGTAAAACCAGATCCAAGGCTACCTCCATTGCCATTCACACAACGTCAACGCATGAAAACGGTGGATGAGCCAACTCCCTCGATATTTGAAAAAGGGGAAGAATCTAACACAACAGCGGATAAGGCTATGGACATTGATTAGCATAAGAAGAAACCTGAGGTTTAAGTAGATTTCAACTTAATTGACACACTTGAGCAGCCGCGCGTTATCGACTTCATGTTCCCCGACGACGTCTTTGAGAATTTAGCCAAGGAAGTTTGTGAGGAACTGGGAATACGAATTCCTTAGATATCAGTGTCATAGCAGCTGGAGAAGGATTATAAAAGGCACCAAACAAGCCGCTTGACAACAAAAAGAAGAAGGAACCCCTCGACCGCGACTTCCGTACAACCCCAGCTAAATGCGATGCAAATCGGTACATCAACAACCCCAAGATGCCGAGAAGCTACACCAAACGTCCAGCACACAATTGGAGCATTGCCAAGGCACCCAACGTGAAGATGAAGCCTTCACCACAAAGGCTCACGCACCAAAAATTTCTGGAGACGCTGAAGGAAACAAGCTCTGAACACCTAATCGATTTCATGGAGTGCACAACCAGACTTATGGATAGCTCAACCAGAATTTTTGGACAGCACGATCTGGCCCCCAACTTAGAGAACATCATGACCAAATTTAGGGAAGACATGACTGATCGTGCAAGGAACTCAATTGATCCGCGTGCTATACCCAGTCGAGCATACTATGCACGTGAAACGCTATGTACACGGTGACGTCGATGACGTCCACCTGATGAGTAACATCTTGGTTAGGCTCGTGACCTTAAACAAGCGCTTCTCGGGAGGCAACCCGAGCCCTATATCCTTTTACTTATTTCGTTTAGTTTTTTTTTGGATTTGAGTCTTATTCTTTTCACAAGCATGCTCCTTACCAACAACCCCAATGCATTGACTATCTCCTTTGGATTGTGTGCTGTATCAACTCGGGACAATAAGCACGCATCAGGTGCACACGTTCCTATCTATCGTATTTTTTCCCAAGTTTTTGCATGTTAGTCCTTCTCTTAGGTTTTGAACACCGGGACGGTGTTCCGTTCAAGTCTGGGGGGTCTTCCTCGAATGTCATGACTGTGATTAGGATTTAGATGTTGAGTTCTTCGTTTATTTTGCTTTTATGTTAGTTTTGTTACGATTGGACGGACAGATATCTAGTACGAAAAATTTTGAACTTTAGTCACTTCTATGCAACTTTGTCGAATCGGGAACAAAAGTCTAGATTTGCTGATATATACCTTTAGATATCGATTAGTTAGTGGTCATGCATGAATCCATAGCCTATAGTTGTATTCTTCCCCTTAGGCTTCAATCCGAAGAACTTATATCTCTGAGCATACTTTTCATTCTTTATTTTGTTTCGATCATTATATTTCCACGCACTTACACTCCGCTGTCAATAGATTAAGCTTTTAAACTTTTTCAGCTCTACATTGACATGAGTGCATCAACATTGATGGTTCGGGTCTAAGTGGTGCGTCGATGCAGTTTTTCTACGTCCTAAGAGTTAGATTCGATGCGTATTCACAATAGCTAAAAGAAAGAAAAAAAATGAGCAATGACACAACCTCTTCCTTCCGCTAAGGGTACAAGACCTTATGAGTGTGCCAATTGGCAACCTGGGTCTAAGTAGAAAGCTGTACTCTTCAACTCCGAAGTCCTAGAAACCGAGTGCGAATATACAAAAAAATGTGTTGAAACTGAAAAGAAGAAAAAGAGAATCGAGAAAAGAAGAAAAATAATAAGAATAATAAGTGTCTTAAGAATGGTATCGAACTGTTTGTGCATTAAAATAGATATGGAGACCGCTTGGATGTTGTGTAGGGGTTAGTGAAATGAACTCAGGATATTTAGGATTGCACGGTTAGTGACTTTGGGTAGATAGGGGTTTAAATTTAGTGCGCTTAGATCTATGTTCGTGTGACACGTTGTTGCGCAGGGTGGCTGATTTTTCGCTTGTTGCCGAGCTCCTCTCATTCTTAGTTCTAGTCTTGCTCAAGGATGAGCAAATGTTCAAGTCTGGGGGAGTTTGATAACGTCTATTTTGTCATAGTATTTTATTCTCTTTTTATAGTTAGTTTCATCATTCGTTTGAACTTTACCAAGCATTAAAGCATCATTTAGTCCTCTTTGAGCGTTTTCTCGTGTTTTGCAGCGAATGTAGATACTGGGACACAAACACAAGTGAATGCCGCAAAACATGACCGTTTCACGCTAAAGGAGAGGCAACCCGCACGGGGTGGACACTTAGCCCGTGCAGGCTACATGGACCAGCAATCTCAGCATACCCGGGCTCAACTCAAGCCCGAGCGGATCACCTTTCCCATACAGCTCGCGCGGGGTTCCTACCTTAGCCCGCGAGGGGCAAGAACTTAATTCAGAAACTTCAGCCCGAGTCGGGCTCCTCACCAGCCCACGTGGGCTCTCTCCTGCCAACCAGCCCGCACGGGCTCTCTCTTGCCAGCCAGCCCGCGCGGGGCACTCATCAGCCCGCACGGGTCGTGTTCGTCACCTGCATAAACCAGAAAAGGAAATTTAGCAAAACAAAAAAAAGGAACATGTTGTCTACTTAAATCAAAAGGAAATATAGTTAGATAAGATAAAGGGGAGCTACTAGAGAAAAAACAAAACTGCAATTGCTGTAAGAAAAAAGAAAAACTGCAGTTACAAGAGAAAAAAGAAAACTGCAGTTGCTGTAAGAAAAAAGAAATTCTAGCCACTAGAGAGGAAGAAAAGAGGACGGCCAAAGAGGAAAGATTGGAGGAAAGGAAAGATTGGAGGAAAGGAAAGAGGAGAAAGAGGGCTAAAAGGGGAGAGCTTCAGCAGCCCAATTCGGACAGAAAATCAGAGAGAAAACAGAGCACACACGTAGAGAGAAAGAAAGAGAGCAGAACACGTACAAGGGAAAGGACGGGGCAACGAAGCCGGATCGTGGAGCAGCTGTTGAAGAAGTTGGTAATAGAATAGGGAGGGATCTCTTTATCCATGTTGAATATAGTTATCTTCCGTGTTTTGTTTTCTAAGTTTATGTCCGAGTAGGTCCATAACCATGGGTTAGAGAGTTTTTGCCGATATGTAATGAAGTTTTGTTCTTAATGCTTGGTTATAATATTTGTTCGTTTCAGATTGATTGGTATATTGTAATGCTTTTTTTCTTGTTGGCCATTTGAATGAATGTTTATAAAAATCTAATTGCATTGGGAGATGAATTGGATTTTGGAACGTAGCCATGATATGAAGTTTCAATTGATTTAGAACCTTGTCCGGTCGGTTGATTGAACTTAGAAATTAGGATAACGATCTTAATGCATCTAGTAGGTGGGATTACACAATTGGGAGATTGGTAGGACGCATGCTAGATAGTGGGTTTAGGCATCAGGAGGGTCATTGCCTAGGAAAGAGCTTGAGTTTTGCCAATATGTAATGAAGGATTGTGCTTAATGATCGGCTATGATATTTGAACGTTTTTAGATGATTGGTTGTTTCTAATGCTTTATTCTTTCTGATCACTTGAATGAATGATTATAAAAGTCTGATTGCATCGGAAGGTGGATTAGATTTTGGAACCTAGCCATGATTTGGGGTCTTAATCAATTTAGAACCTTAGCCGGTCGCTCGTTTGAACTCAGGGATTAGGATAGCGGTCTTAATTCGTTTAGTATGTTTATTGCACAATTGGGATGTTTGTAGTACACATGCTAGATAGTGGGATTAGGCATTGAAAAGTCATTCCCGAGAAAAGAGCTTGAATTCCCTGAATTTATGATGATATCTATAACCGTGATATTTATTAGCATTTCATTGCATTATTGTGCAACTCACAAATCCTGTGTTGTTGAGCTTATTGAATTTATCCTGTTTAATTATTTTAGACATTACTTTGCATTCATCTGATTGATTTATACTCGTCTTATTGATTAGTTAAATAACATTATAGTTACATCGGTTCCTAGTACTACATGATCCGTATTCTTGTAAAAACGTTAGTCTAGATATTTTATTACTTTAGATTAACCACAACAAGTTTTTGGCGTCATTGTCGGGGAACTGATTATAACATTAGAGTTAGGATACTTCTGAATTAGGAAACAATCCTTTCCGGAGTCTTTAGATGTTTTTCATATTTTTTCTTTTCGGAGCTCACCCGATTTTGGGTGTTTTGTCTTTTCTTCTGCAGCTCATTCGTGCATGAGAAGTATCTAAAATGCTTATCTAGTCTACGATCTAGAGATTGATAGAGCTGTTAAGGAACTGAGGAAAAGATCAAAAGCTAGTCCAAGCCAACCCGTAGACAACATACAAGCGAACTTAGATAGCGAGCGCAAGGAGGTAATCAAACCCAAACTTGCAGACAAGAACAAAGAAGAAAAAATTGCAGAACATGTGATGAATGTCAAGTTCAACAAGTTAACCTAAACAACCCCAACACGACACGTGTGTAGTATTTTAGGTGTCGATCCGACAGGGACTACGCAACACGAACAAAGATCAAACTAGAATCAATGTTTTCTGCGATGAAATAATGGTTGTGAGATGCAAATATGATAATGCAGTAAACTTATGAGTTCTTGACAAATGAGACAAACATTCTAGGATACAGTTTCACCGCATAGCTTCCAAAACCGACTATAGATCTATCTAATTATACGTTCTCTATCAAGATATCTAAGGCGGACGATCCTAATGTAGTTCATACATTCTCTCAAGGCATAGGAACGTGATTCAATTGAGTTATCCCCTACTTTCTTGGCTGACATCCCAACTAAACCCCATACGATCTATGATTCATCCAATTAAACCTCAACCGTTACTACCTACTTTCATGACCTATTCTCGGTTGTTCTAAGCCTGATATTCTAGGACTAGAATTTTCCTTTCGGTCCTTCTCTTAATCCATAACACATACATCTACGTGGCCTTCATAAAGATAAGACATTCAACGCTCAGAGAAAGAATAGATTAGCAAAAGAGGAAATTCATTCATAAATAAATCAAAGAGGTTTCTACTAGAACAAGACAACTACTCAGTCATGAGTTCAGAATAAAACAACATAAATGAATGTCTAAGGAGCATAGAAATCAAATAAGGCGTTGTCCCGATTCGATCTGCTGTCTCCTCGCGTGTCTCCCCTCAAGAGGGCTCTCTCCAATGATGGGTAGGCTCAGATCTACCCTCTTAGGGTTCCCCTCTGTGTTTTCTTTCTCTCCATTGGAGAACTTTAAGGAAGGTTGTTGCGAACTTAATGGTGGAAATCATAGATTTTAAATTTCCTAGACCACTCCACCGCAAGTATACGGTACATGTAGTACCAGGGTTGAACTCTGGGGACTGAGTGCAGCGTTAGAACTAAGATATCCCGAGAAGAAGATCGATCAATATGTGGTTATCAAACTAGAAAATAAAGATAATGAAAGATAACGAAGCTAGACTCAGCAAGATGGAGTATCTTAGATTTCGGGAATACCAAAACATGCAATGGATGTTTCTATGGAACATGAAATCGGTTTATATCAATCGACGGGGAACTAAAATCTAAATCCTCTACCTAGGGAATCAACATTACTCATCTCCCGATGCAGTAACAGAACTTCTAGATGCAAAAAGAACGAATGGGAAATTCCACATCTAATGTCAGAAATGACTCTCCCGATGCCTAAATTCTCTACCTAGGGAATCAACGTCACTCATCTCCCGATGCAGCGAGGAACATCTAGATGCATGAAGAACGATAGAGAAGTCAACCTCTAATGTCGGAAATAATGGGAACTCAACCTCTATTGACGGAAATGACTCTTCAGATATCTAAATCCTTTATCTAAGATACAAACATACTTACCTCCCGATGCAATAAATCTATAACCTAAATGCATGACGAACAATGAGAGTTCTACCTTGGTTATTATCTTTCCTAAATAGATTAACCGATCGACCAAGATTCTCATCAGTTTAATTCATTCGAAGGTTAATCCTGAGACTCAAATCTGACTCTCCCGATGCCTAGACGAATCTCTAATTTCATTCAAACATGTCTAATTTCATCGAACGGATCTAATCTTATTCAAACATGAAATCAACAAAGTAAGAACGCATTACGCACATATCTACAACCTATCGAACCAACGAACAAATCAATCCATTACAATGGCATCCCTAACCCATGATAGCAGAACTACTCAGAATACATAGGGAAACAAACACAAACGAAGTAAATGTTCATCTTCCCTATCATCCCGAGCATGGTCTCGGATGAATCCTTCGGGTAGCCAAAGTATTCAGTCGTGTTCTCTCCTTTGTCTCTTGTATATTCTGGTATCTTTTTCTGGTATGTGCGTCGCTCCCTGCTCCTGGATGGCTTCATCCTCTTTCTATTTTTCGTTTAGAACCGAAAACAGATTGTTCCTAAAAAGGGGACCCGCGTGGGCTAATGCTTAATCCGCGCGGGCTGAGTGCTCCTCAACCTGCCCGAGCGAGCTCCTTAGCTCCCCGAGTCGTGCAACATCCGCTTGAAATGCAGCATGCGTGGGGTAAGATAGCCACCCCGTGCAGGGTCATCAACTTCATCAAATCCGAGCGTGCTCCTTAGCTCCCCGAGTCATGCAAACTTTTCTGGGATTACAGCCCGCACGAGGGCCTCTTCCAAGCCCGAGCGGGCTTCGTTATCTTCTTATTTTTGCTCCTTTTGCTCGATTCTCGAGTGTTCCGTTTGGTTCCGTGGCTTGAAGTTGTTCCGAATGGTTTGTAGCACCCATTATGTGTAGTTGAATCCAGGAATCGATTCTAATGCTCGAATAGGCCTTGTCGCCTTAAAAGCTGAAAATCAACAAAACAGACTACATAGAGAAGGTTCGTGTCGGTTTTGCAAACCGTGCTCTGCAAACTATGCGAAAATGATGTAAATGCTTAGCCTAAAACTAACATACACTACGTGTTATTAGGACATGATGCACGCAGGCTCCCCAACTCCTTCATGACCTGCGCGTGTTAAGGATGAGCACGAGTCGGGCATAAAATCTTGGACCATCATCCAGCGCGAGCTAAGGGGAGCACCCCACGCGGGCTCCTCACGTGGTCTTTATCCGTGCATGCTAAAGGTGAGTCCGAGGCGGGCAACAAGTGCTGGATGTTCAGCCCCTATGGGCTAAGGAAACCACCCCGCGCGAGGGCCTTGTCTTCTCATGGGGTATGGTCATATCACATTCTTTTCCCGTTTCTCGTCCCGTTTGCTTTGTTGTGATCTTTGATTTGTCTCGTGTATATTTTTTAGTTCCGAAATGAACCAAATATGCGTTAAAACCTATAAGAATATGAAAACACAAAAACAAGTAAAACATATACAAAATCACACATAAACATTGCATCTATCATCATAAACATCTCTAAAATCATGCGAGAATCGTGTACGAAAACAAGTTTTAGACACATCTTAGTAGGTTTGAGATCTCTGAAGTTCATGCGCTTGTAGACCGAATGTGGCATTAGGCTCAAGCTCGCTCCTAAATTGCATAAAGCTTTATCGATGTCGATGTTTCGTATGGTGCATAGAATGGAGAAGCTTCCGGGGTCCTTCAACTTCGGAGGCAGCTTGTTTTGGAGAATGGCGCTGCATTCCTTGGTGAGTGCTAGTGTCTCCCTCTCTTGAATATGTTTCTCCTTGGAAAGAACCTCCTTGAGGAAATTTACGTGATTAGGCATCTTTTGGAGGGCTTCTACGAACGGTTTCACTCTCTCTTGATTCTTGTGGCTCACCAAGCATCCAAGAAATGATATAGAAGGTACGTATGCTGGTGGAGGAATAAATGGCTTTTCCAAATCTGGTTCAACCCCTTTAATGATCGCGATTCTGCCATTTCCTTTATCCATCGAATTTCCAACAACTCTCTCTTGCTCGTTGAAGGGCGAGTTCTCAATAACATCCTTGCTGCACAAAGTGATAGCATTCATGTACTCTCTCTGGTTTAGACAGGGCTTTCCGAGTAGCATTCCAGGATTCCGAGAGGATGAGGCAGCTTGTTGTGCAATGGAATTTTCAAGGGTCTTCACATGCTTGCTCAAGGATTCAATTTGAGTTTTATGCTCATTACTCGTAGTCCCCATCTCCGCGTTAAATTTTGCTAGAAGTGATTGTTGCTCCTTGATGCTGTCTTGATGTTGCCTTTTCTCTTTGATGAATTCAAGCATCACCGCCTCAAGGCTTGACGAAGTAGCTTTTGGAGGTTGAAGAGCTTGTTGAGTTTGCTGGAATTGTTGTAGTTTCTGGTGCAGCTGCTGCTTTTGTCGAAATCCCGAATACTTCAACGGTTGGGCCGTTCGATACGAGAGATTCGAGTGGTTCCTCCAATTTGAGTTGTAGGTTTTCCCGAATTGCATATGGCCTTGCTGCTTGACGTAATTCAATTGTTCCATGCCTTCTTGCATCATGCATTGGTAAGCCACATGCTCCGTATCTCCACAATTCGCACAATACATGGCATTCGATACATTGCCCATCACCCTACTTTGATTCACCTCTTAAAGACCTCTTGTCTTGTTTGGCATACTCCTCGGTGTGGATCACATCATGTGGTTCATAGCAAGATTTTCAATCAGCTTGTATGCCTCCTGTACGCTTAGGTCAACAAATGATCCTCGAGCAGGATTGTCTAACGTCATTCTATGCTCATCCCAAATCCTATTGTAGAAGGTTTGGATCATGTACCACTGGTCTAGACAATGATGTGGGCGCGCTTTAAATAATGTCTCTCCCTCTCGGCATCTAAACATCATGATTTCTAACCTCATTTGAATCGTCTTGCTCGGAGGAACGAACCGTGACAGGAATGATGTGCAAAGCTGGTCTCAAGTAGTGATCAAACCAACGGGAATAGATTGCAGCCAAGTCTTCACTCATCCCCCAATTGAGAAAGGGAATAGACGCAACAAAATCGCATCCTCCGAGCCTCCATGTATCTTGAATGTGCTTGAAAGCTCTAGGAGATCTTTAAGGTGCTGATAAGGGTCTTCATGATTTCTTCCCATGATTTTCTTTTGATATAACATGTTGATCATATGGGATTGATGTCGAATTGCTCCCTTGCAACAGCGGGCATCCTTATTGCGGTTTGGACATTGCTCATGTTCGGCACCACATTATCACGAAGCCGACGTGGTGGAGGAGCTTGCGGTTGCTGTAATTGTGCCACATTACCAATTGGTAATTGGGGCTGTCCATGGCTGTCCAAAATATCATTTTGGTTGTCCATCGCTCGTGGATCGGTCAGGTCTACTCTTTCTTCTTCCTTGCATTCTTCCGTTGTCTAATCGTTCTCTCGATCTCGGGGCCGATTCAATGCAAGCTCGAAGTACCCTGAGATCGGGTCATGTACCTACGAAGGACAAGCAAAAGGAATTAGTAGAATAATAAAAAGAAAAGTAAACAAATGAAAAGAGAAACAAGAATGACTCTAAATCCGAATCTAAGGCGTGTTGACAAATAGTCTCCGGCAACGGTGGCAAAAACTTGATGCGTGTCAAGTTAAACAAGTTAACCTAAACTCCCTGCAAGTGTATGACACGTGTATAGTATTATAGGTGTCTATCCCACAGGGACTATGCAACACAGACTAAGATCGAACTAGAATCAATGCTTGCTGCAATGAAATAATGGTTGTGAGATTCAAATATGATAATACAGTAAACCTAGGAATTCTTGACAAATCAGACAAATGTTCTAGGATACAGTTTCACCGCATAGCTTTCGTAACTGACTATCGATCTATCTAATCATGCGTTCTCTATCAATATATCTAAGGAAGACGATCCTAATGTAATTCCTATCCTCTCTCAAGGCATAGGAATGTGATTCAATTTAGTTATCCCCTACTTTCGTGGCTAACACCCCAACTAAACCCCATACAATCTATGATTCACCCGATTAACCCTCAACCATTACTACCCCAATTTCATGACCTAGTCTCGGTCGTTCTAACCTTGATCTTCCAAGACTAGAATTCTCTGTCGGTCCTTCTCCTAATTTCTATTACATGCATCTACATGGCCTCCGTAAATAAAAGACATTCAACACTCAGACAAACAATAGATTAGCAAAACGGGAAATGCATTCATAAATAAACGCCTTTTCCCACATCATGGAATGGATTAGAGCTACCTCATACGTAATTTTCTGCAAGGACTTATGGAAAACACGAGGATATTGATCATAGTCATAGCTGGAGATCCTAACTCTAAAGCCGTAATCAATTCCCTGGCAACGACGCCAAAAACTTGATGTGGTTAATCTCAACTAATAATTACCTAGACTAACGCTTCCGCAAGAATACGGATCGTATAGTACCAGGGTCAAACACGAGGAATCGATGCAACTCTAAAGCTAGTAAACTAATGAATAAGACGTGTGAAATCGATGAATGATGGGAATCCGAACGAAACTAAGCTAAACTAATTAACGGATTAAACTCAATAGACTAGACACCACAGGTTTCGAGAGATGCACGATGATGCAACGAAGTTCTAACAATATCATGGTCTCAGATATTATCACGAGTTCACGGGAATTCAAGCTCTAATATAGGAACTGACTGGCGTAGACTTGAGTTTGCCTGGAAAAAGTTTCAAACGTGAATTGAAAACAAGTACACGATTACCTACCTCGAATGTCCGCTGGACTATGTGTCTGTCATGCCACTTTTTCGTACGCTCCTTGTAGATCTTTGCGTTCTCGTACGAATGGAGGCGCATCTCCTCTAGATGATGGAGCTGTAGCGTCCGTTTCTCAGCGGCTGACTTGTAATCATAATTAATTGCTTTGATTGCCCAATACGCTCGGTATTCTAACTCGACCGGTAGATGGTATGCTTTACCGTACACTAGCTGAAACAGAGTCATTCCGATTGGCGTTTTGAATGCTGTACGATAAACCCATAATGCATCGTCGAGTTTCAGTGCCCAATCCTTCCTAGACTTGGATACCGTCTTCTCCAAAATCGACTTCATCTCACGATTAGAAATTTCAACCTGGCCGCTGGTTTGAGGATGATATGGCGTTGCTATCCTATGTCGAACACCGTACTTCTTCAACAACCCTTCTATGATGCGGTTCACGAATTCTTACCTCCATCGCTGATCACAACCCTAGGAACTCCAAAACGTGGGAATATTACACGTTTGAACATCTTGGTTACTAGTTTGGAGTCATTTGTTGGACATGCCAAAGCTTCTACCCACTTCGTTACGTAGTCTATCGCGACTAGTATGTAGAGGTTTCCGCACGAGGACGGGAAGGGGCCCATGAAGTCTATTCCCGATACGTCAAATGGCTCAACCTCTAGAATATATTGTTGTGGCATTTCATGGCGTTTAGAAATGTTACCCGTCCTTTGGCAATTGTCACATTATGTGACGTAGTTGTGGGCGTCCTTGAAGAGTGTAGGCCAATAGAAGCCCGCTTGCAGCACCTTTGCAGCTGTCTTGGATGCAGCAAAGTGTTCTCCATAGCTTGAGGAATGGCAACGTGACAGTATGTGTGGAGCTTCTTCTTCGGGGATACAGCATCTAAAGATTCCGTCTATGCCTCTTTTGAAAAGATATGGCTCATCCCAATAGTACGCCTTGACGTCATGGAGAAACTTCTTTCTCGCATTGTAATTCAGCCCCTCCGATAATACTCGACAAGCTAAGTAGTTAAAAAAGTCAGCATACCATGGAATGGAAATGCAAGTCAAGTACATTACCGCATCTTCTCGGAGATAGTCACCGATAGGAGTGCACTCGGGGATTTCAAGACATGAAAGATGATCAGCTACCCCATTCTCGGTTCCTTTCCTATCCCGTATTCCAAGATCAAACTCTTGCGGCAGTAGGATCCATCTAATGAGCCTCGGTTTTGCGTATTTGTTGGTGAGTAGGTAACGTAAGGCAACATGATCTGTGTAAACTATTACCTTGGAGCCCACTACGTATGAGCGGAACTTCTCAAACGCAAAGACGATTGCAAGTAACTCCTTCTCGGTTGTGGCGTGAAACATCCGATCTTTTCGCTGACCCAAAACTGCCCCAACCGCATAATCGCTCGCATCGCACATGAGCTCAAACGGAAGCTCCCAATTCGGTGGTTGTATGCCCCAACATAATGCCTTCGCGAACCATAAAATGTCATTCTCCCAATTCAGCACACGATTCGCTTCTACGCACCTGTCTAACAGTTTACACAAATTGGTTAGATAAGCATCAAAGGAAGGTCCATGAACCGAGAAGTCGTCCATGAACACTTCCATAATTTTACCATTTACATCGGAAAAGATAGAAGTCATGCACCGCTGAAAAGTAGCAGGTGCATTACACAAACCAAAGGGCATCTGACGATAGGCGAATGTACCGAAGGGGCACGTGAACGTCGTCTTTTCTTGATCGTTCGGATGGATTGGTATCTGAAAGAAACCTGAATAACCATCAAGAAAACAAAAATAGGATTGAAGAGCTAAACGTTCAAGCATTTGATCAATGAAAGGTAAAGGGAAGTGATCTTTCCGTGTGTTGGCGTTCAGCTTGCGGTAGTCGATGCACATGCGCCATCCCGTGACCGTTCTTGTTGGAATCAGTTCGTTGTTCGCGTTTGGGATGACGGTGATGCCTCCTTTCTTCGAAACTACCTGTACAGGACTCACCCATGCACTATCTGAAATAGGATTGATAACACGTAATTTGTTATAGTTTTTATATCATTCTTAGGTCTAGTTTAGAGTAGATTATTTATATTTCATTCATCTATTGAGCATATTCGAAGACTTTATCCACATTTCGTGTTTTGTGTAGGAAACGAAGGATTGAAGAGAAACACGAGTGATTATGCAATCTAAACCCGAAAACGAAGCTGTGTAACAAGGGTAAAGAGCATGCCCGCTCGGGTCCAGCGTTCCAACAAACTTTCCTAAGATCTAGATCGGCAAAATTAAAAGGGAAAATCAGATCTGGAAAGAGGGGGGACGAACCAGAACACATCAGAGGAGATTGGGAGACATTAGGGCAAGGAGAAGAAGGAAGAAAACGACGGATCTACGGATCGGGAGCGAGAAGAATCTACCGAAGGCATCGGTTTATGAATAGGGAGTCATCTCTTTCTACATCTATGTCGAATCTAGACTTCTCTTGTGTTTCCTTGTCTGTATTTATGTCTGAGTAGATTCCTTGCCATGGGTTAGAGAGATTTGCTACGTTGTAATGAAGTCTTACGCTTAATGAATGGTGATGCTTAATGCTTTCATTACCTGTACGCCACTTGAATGAATGAATTTGGTTTCTATCATGTTTTCAGATTTCATGGTTGTTCTTAATGCTTTCTCTACCTGTACGCCACTTGATTGAATGATCTTAGAAATCTAATAAACCAACGCCAGGGCATTAGGTTTCGGAACATAGCCATGATTTAGGGTTTAGCCGGTTTAGAATCTACGCCAGGTCAATCGGTTAAATCTAGGGATTAGGATAGCGGACGTAATGCGTCTATGCATGTAAGATGCGCAATGGATACATTGGCATATGCATGCTAGATAGTGGACAAGTCTACGCCAGTCAGTTCCTATAGGAGAGCTTGAATTCCCTGAATTCATGATAGTACCTTAGACCAATTATCCTTTTAGAACTTCATTACATCGTTATGCAAACTCTCGACACCCATGGTGCCTAGCCATAAAGTCTATTCTCTTCGATTTAGTTTAGTTCAGCTCAATCACAATCACAACTTTAGTCACCTCGTACGTCTAATTCAATTAGTTTAATAGCTACGAAGTCGCATCAATTCCTTGTGTTCGACCCTAGTTGCTACACGATCCGTATTCTTGCGGAAGCGTTAGTCTAGGTTTTATAACTCGATATAACGCATATCAAGGATATATAACTCTAGCATCTAACAACTTAAGAACCTCTTTCTTAACTACTTCAATCATGTTCGGGTTTAATCTACGTTGATGCTCAATGGAGGTCTTAGTGTCATCTTCTAAGTGAATCCTATATATGCAAAGGGCTGGACTAAGTCCCCTAATATCCTCTAATGGCATCCCTGTACTTCCTACGAGCTTCTAGCAATCGTGCCTTTTGGGATTCGTCTAGGTCATCATTCACTATCACCGGATAAATAGATTCGAGTCCAAGAAATTCATACCTCAACCTTTGTGGCAAGGGCTTCAACTCCACTTTTGGAGATTTGTTAACACTCCAGTCAGGCTGTGGACGCTTGAATTGGCTATTAGGCATATCGGAAGTGGTCGAAATAGTGTTGTAAGCCGCTTGAGGCGCGCTGGAATCTGTCAGGCATGCGCGGAGGTTTGTGCACTGGTTTGTGGCGTTTTCTTGTCTTAAATTCCTCCCCATTTGATCTGTGCTTATGTCTTTATGAGTTGAGAAGTCTCCTTGATGAGGATTGTCCGAAATTCCATCTTTTTCTTGGGGTACGACCTGTTGTGCTCGGATCGCACAGAAATCTGCTCGGAGTGCGTCTAGCTCGGTGTTCGGGATCTCTTTCATTTTCCCTTCGTCCAGCAGCTTTGTGTAATGTTTCACTTCGTTAGGTTCATTATAAAATCCCTCCCCAGCTGCTAAAAGGGCCATCTCCAGAGAATCCATGTTCCCAAACTCTTCTATAACTTCCTCGGCTAGTTTCTCTAAGACGTCTATGTAGAATACCGAGTCTACCATACAAGGCTGTTTGAGCGTGTCGTTCAAATTAAACTCCACTTCTTCATCTCCAAACTTCAACGTGAGTCTGCCTTCTGCACAATGTATGATCGTCTTAGCCGTATTAAGAAACGGCCTACCGAGGATGATTGGGATCTTCTTGTCCTCCTCCATATCCAAGACGACGAAGTCAACCGGGACGAAGAATTTCCCCACTTGCAAAGTCACGTCTTCCATCATGCCCTCGGGTATTCTAAAGCTTCAATCATCCATGGTTAGCGCCATTCGTGTAGGTTGTAGATCCATCCTATCCCTAAGATCCAATTTTTCGTATAATGACAATGGTAGCACGCTTACGCTTGCTCCGACATCGATTAGTGCATGGTTAATTTCATAATCTCCTATTTTACAAGGGATCACGAATATACCTGGATCGGGCATCTTCTTGGGTAGGTTTGGTTGCATCATCGAGTTAGTTACCATGACGGTTTCCGTCTCCACATCTCGCTTGTTTGCAAGTACGTCTTTCAGGAACTTGGCGTATGAGGGCATCTTCTTCAACGCTTCATGGAACGGAATAGTGATGTGCATCTTCTTCAACATTTCAGCAAACTTTGCAAATTGAGCATCCTCGTTCTTTTTGCGTTGGCGTTGAGGGAATGGCAGAGGAGGAGGCCTCGGTTCAGGTTTGATGTATTTAGGCTCCTCTTCCTCCTCTTTGTGCTCTTCGACGTGGTTGCTCTCTCTCGCTACTGTACTAGATGATTCTCCCTGTTCAAATGTTGAAAGAGTGGGCTGATCCAATGTCTTACCGCTTCTCAAGTGAATGGCATTGATTTGTTCACGAGGATTTGCTTCCGGTCGCGCCGGTAGAACTCCTTGCGGTCGTGTTACCCCTTGTGCAAGTTGTGCGAATTGCGTCTCCAATTGTCTAAAATGGGTTGAAAAACTCTCTAACTGCTTCTGGGTGTTCTCATGACTCCTTTGAATATCCTAAATCGTAATACCTTGATCCTCTTGGATTTGGACGATACGAGTTAACAAGACATTCAATTCGGGGGGTTGCGTCGGATTGGTTTGGCTGTGATTGCGATGCACGTGGCTGATGGTTCTGAGGTTGGGGATTCGTCCTTGGCTGAAAATTCTGATTGTGTTGCATCAAACGCGGTTGGAAGTTCCCCGATGAACGTTGTGCATTGAATGCACCATCGGAATTCTTGTACGAAAGATTGGGGTGATTTCTCCACTCGGGGTTGTAAGTGTTACCTAGAGGCTGATTGTTGCTCACATAACTCACCTCCTCGTACCCTTGAATTCTTTGCTCTTCCGGCTGCTCAAAACTCTTCGATCGATTCGCTTCGGACATCATATTGAAGAGCCCACTGATTTGACCTTTCATTTCAGCTAGCTCGGGATATATGGCATGTGTGTCGTTCACGTTAGCTACCCTTGCTGGAGTGTTGCGATTGTATTCTCTAGCGGCGTTGCTGCCCTCATCAGCCATACGGTCGATTAGGTCTTCGATCTGCGGAAACGTGAGGTTGCTCAAAGAACCTCCAGCGGCGGCTATGATCAAGATCCTCGTGTTATCCATGAGTCCTTGCAGAAAATTATGTATGAGATAACCTTGATCCATGCCGTGATGTGGGCAAAGGCGTTGGTAGCCTTTGAATCGCTCCCACGCTTCGTATAGACTCTCAGCTGCCCTTTGAACGAACGTGTTGATCTGATTCTTGGCAAGCTGAGCCTTACTCTGAGGGAAGAATCGCATCATGAACTTCTCCTCTAGCTGTCCCCATGATCCAATAGAATTCGCCGGTTGAGAGTACAACCAGTCTTGCGCCTTATCTTTCATTGAGAATGGGAAGGCAACTAACATGACGTCCTCGTCCGAGATTCCATCTCCGGTTCTGATTGTTCTACAGAGCATCTTAAAATCAGTAAGATGCTGGTTCGGATCCTCGGCAGGTCTCCCTCTGAACGCTTTGTTACCGAGCATTTGGATGAATGCCGGCTGTAGTTCCACGCGAGCGTCTCTCCTAGTAATGCATGACAAGAGTTGGGTATGCTTAGGGATCGTGTAAGATCCATAAGTCATCGCTGGTTGCACTGGTGGCACGTTTGGCACGTTCAAGTCTCAACGTTCTGCCATTAGCTCTTCTTCTCTCTTGTCTACAATCTTTTGTTCGATTACTATCTCGGTTTGGAGGTCTAGGTGCACTTGTGTGTTATCGACCGGTTGGCTTGCACTAGCTCTCGTTTGTCTCCTTAATTCTCTGAGCATTCTATCAATATCTGGATCGTACACTAGATCAGCACTTCAGGTACCTCTCATGCACAGATGAGCTGCACAAGATGAAGAAGCAAAACACAAAAGTCGTGTGAGTTCCAAGAAGTAAACGAATTTGACTCAAAATAAAGAAATCAAAAATACGAAAAAGCAAATAAGACTCCGGAAAAGGACTATGTCCTGAACCACAAGTATCCTAACTCTAAAGCCGTAATCAATTCCCCGGCAACGGCGCCAAAAACTTGATG
>CM071863.1:25199723-25214528 GCA_036759665.1 Gynandropsis gynandra | reverse complement strand
CATCATACAACGCTGGAAAGTAGCCGGAGCGTTGCAGAGGCCAAAAGGCATACGACGGTAAGCTAATGTCCCATAAGGACACATGAAGGTCGTCTTTTCTTGGTCTTGAGGGTGAATGGGAATCTGAAAGAAACCAGAATATCCATCCAAATAACAAAAATAGGCATGATTCGCTAACCGTTCTAACATTTGGTCGATGAATGGGAGAGGGAAGTGATCTTTCCTGGTTGCTTTGTTGAGCTTGCGGTAGTCTATGCACATCCTCCATCCCGTGACGGTCCTTGTTGGAATCAGCTCGTTGTTATCGTTGCGCACTACCGTCATCCCTCCTTTCTTGGGCACGACATGCACGGGGCTCACCCATTCGCTGTCCGAGATAGGATATATGATACCTGCATCCAAAAGTTTAAGAATCTCCTTTTTCACTACCTCTTTTAAGTTGGGGTTCAGCCGCCTTTGCGCTTCAATTGACGGTTTATGCCCGTCCTCCATGAGAATCCGATGCATGCATAACGAAGGGCTTAGACCCTTGATGTCCTCGATGGTATATCCGATCACTTTCCTATGCTTTCTCAAACATTCAAGCAGCTTTTGCGTCTCATCTACACTCAAGTCAGCATTAACAATAATGGGATATGTATCATTAAGTCCGAGATACTCATACCGAAGAGAAGAGGGCAGCGGCTTCAACTCGAGTTTGGGTGCCTTCTCTACTGCGAAGTCAGTTTGTACTTCGTGAGTTATCTTCTCATGTGGAACGTTGCTTAGTGTTTGAACAGCACTCATGAATTCTGCGTACGCCTCAGCTTCTTCGTCGGTAAGACCTGCATCTTCGCAAATTTGAGTTAAACATCTAATGAGTGGATCGGAGATACTTATTTGATCAAACGTGTCGTTCGTTAGCTCGTCCAGCAAGTCGATTCGAAAGCAAGACTCCTTCATGGAGGGTCCGTTCATGGTTTTGGACAAGTTGAATTCAATCGTTTCGTCTCCGACACGTAGGGAACGTTTCCCTTGTTGTACATCTATCATCGCACCTGCAGTAGCTAAGAAAGGCCTACCAAGTATAATAGGTATCCTAGCATCCTCTTCAATATCGAGTACAACAAAATCAGCGGGTATACATAGATTACCTACCTTGGTGGGAATGTTCTCAACAATCCCCACCGGATATCTTACCGAACGATCGGCGAGTTGGAGAGACATCTTGGTAGGTTTGAGGTCGCCGAAGTTCATCCGCTTGAAGACCGAGTGTGGCATGAGGCTCACGCTTGCTCCTAAATCACACAATGCTTTATCAATATCGAGATTACCTATCGTGCATGGAATGGAGAAGCTTCCGGGGTCCTTCAACTTCGGGGGCAGCTTGTTTTGAAGAATGGCACTGCATTCCTCGGTGAGTGCTACCGTCTCACTCTCTTCGATACGCCGTTTGTTGGACAGAATTTCTTTGAGGAATTTGGCGTACGTGGGCATTTGTTGGAGAGCTTCTACAAAAGGTATTTTAATCTGAAGTTTCTTAAGTATTTCTACGAAACGTCCATACCTTAGCTCGTTTTTGCTGCTCACCAATCGCTGCGGGAACGGTATCGGAGGCTTGTACGCCGGTGGAGCTACATACGGTTTTTCCAATTCTGAATCAGCTCCTCCCTCATTCGCAATACCCTTTCCCTTATCTACTGACTTTCCAGCAACTCTCTCATGCTCTTTTGGGGGTGGATTTGTGAGCACATTACCGCTGCGCAAGGTGATAGCATTCACATGCTCTCTCGGGTTAAGATCGGACTTACCGGGAAGCTGTCCGGGATTCCGAGAGGATGAGGCAGCCTGTTTTGATATGGAGTTTTCCAACATCTTCATATGTGTACTCAGAGACTCCATCTGAGATCTAAGCTCACTAATCACTTTCCCCACATCTGCGTCGAATTCGGCTTGTTGCTGCTCCTGCTTCTTCTGTTGCTGCTCCTGCTTCTTCATAAATTCGAGCAATACCCCTTCTAGGTTTGATGAAACGGCTTGAGGAGGTTGACGGGCTTGCGGAACTTGCTGAGCTTGCTGGAATTGCGGAGAATTATTCTGCCTTTGTGGAAACCCCGAATACTTTACCGGTTGAGTCGTTCGATATGACAGGTTCGGGTGATTCCTCCAATTCGGGTTGTAGGTGTTCCCGAATTGAGTGTTACCTTGCTGCTGGGCGTAGTTCATCTGTTTGTAATCCTCAAGTACCATGCATTGATACGCTACATGCTTCGTATCTCCGCAGTTCGCACAGTACATGGCATTCGCCGCATTGCCCACAGCTCTATTCTGATTAGGATCATATAAACGACGAGTGCTATTAGGCATACCTCTCGGAGTCGACCACATGGTGTGGTTCATGGCGAGGTTATTAATCAGCTCAAATGCCTCCTCGACGCTCAGATCCATGAATGATCCTCTGGCAGCGTTATCCAACGTCGTTCGGTGCACATCTGAAATTCCGTTATAAAAAGTTTGGATAATGTACCATTGCTCAAGACAATGGTGTGGACACATCTGCAGAAGATCCTTGAATCTACCCCACACCTCAAACAAGGTCTCTCCATCTCTGCATCTGAATGTGGTGATTTCCCCCCTCGTCTGAATCGTCTTGCTCGGAGGAAAGAAACGTGAAAGGAACAGTGTGCAGAGCTGATCCCAAGTGGTGATAGATCCGGCGGGGAGTGATTGCAGCCAAGTTTTCGCTCGTCCCCCAATAGAGAAGGGGAAAAGACGCAACAAGATCGCATCCTCTGAGACTCCATGAATTTTGAACGTACCTGAAAGTTCGAGGAAGTCTCTGAGGTGCCGATGGGGATCTTCATGGTTTCCACCCATGAATTGCTTTTGATAATGCATGTTTATCATTGCTGGCTTAATCTCAAACTGCTCTCTTGCAACAGCAGGCATCCTTATGGCTGTTTGCACGTTGTTCATGTTTGGCACCACGTAATCCCTTAGACGATGTGGTGGAGGAGCCGGTGGTTCTCATGGTTGAGGCACGAGTGGCTTTTGCTTCATTTGCCCCAAATTACCGAGAGGTAACTGAGCACGTTCACGGCCGTTCTGATTATCGATATTCTGTTGTTCTGATGGCTCTGTGTTATATTCTTCCTTACCGTTTCTCAGTAATCTGCAAGTTCGCTCGATCTCTGGGTCGATTCTGAGTAGACTAGAAGTGCTTTGCGACCTGGTCATACACCAAAAAAGAACGAACGAAAGGAAATCAGGTAGAAAGAATCGAAGGTAAACAAAAGCAAAAATAAAAAATAAAAATAAAGCAAGAAGGACTCAAGGTTCGAATCTAAGACGCGTTGACAATAGTCCCCGGAAACGGCGCCAAAAACTTGATGCGTTCTCAAAGTTAAATAAAATAACCTAAACTACCCGCAAGTGCACAACACGTGTGTAGTATTTTAGGTGTCGATCCCACAGAGACTACGCAACACTACCTAAACTCGAAATAGGAATCAAACTTGCTAACGAAAGAATATGTATGAAGAATGAAATACTGAAAGTAAATAAACTACTTGGGTTCTAACAATAAGACAAACTTCCTACGAAACCGGTTTCACCACAAGACTACCGAAGCCGACGATCAATCCATCTATCATGCAATCCCAGTTAAAGCTATCTAAGGCAGATGATCCTAACATGATATCTACCCTCTCTCAAGGCATAGACACGTGATCTAGACAAGTTGCCCCTTCTTTTGTGGCTGACCCCCTGAACTAAACCCATAAGCTCTTTGATTCACCCGTTTTACCCTCAACCGTTGCTACCCTACTTTCATGGCCTAACCTCGGTTGTTCTAAACCTGATCTTCTAGGACTAGAATTCTCCTTTCGGTCCTTCTCCTAATCTCTAACACATGCATCTACGCGGCCATCGCAAGGCCATCGTAAACACAAGTAAATTTAAGCGCTCAGATAAAGAATAGATGAACTAAAACGGGAAGATGCATTCAAAATAGATCAAAAGTGGTTCCGGGATAGCCAAGGGTTAATCCCTTCTCCTAGAACAAACAAACTACTCGCTCATGCGTCTGTAAAGAAACATAAACAAAGTAGAAAGTCTAAGGAACATGAAAACCAAACAAAACCGAAGTGGTGGTACTCGATCTCCAGTGCTCCTCGCTTGTCTCGTCGCAAGAATCTCCTTAATCTTCTCCTGAACTAATCTCCAATGTAAGCTTGCTCTAATGACGTCTTCTGCCTCCTTTTAAGCCTCCTAATTCGGTCCAATTGTTGCCTAAATTGCCCCCACGAGTTCCCTTTGTTTTAAGTTAAGTTTACTTAACTTAATAGGTAGTTTCGGGCTAATAGGTAATTTCGGGCCGCGACCCGCTCGGGCGGTCATTGTGCCCGCTCGGGTGCGGCTAGGGTGAGTGACGTGGATTGTGTGCTGGAATGTATGTCCGATCGGGCATGGTATGTGTACCCGCTCGGGCACAAGGCAAATGGTCGGGCATAGTCATTCCCGAGTCGTGCAAATTGTGCACTAGTTTGGCCGAAGGTTTTGCCCGGTCGTGCAAGAGTTGTGCCCGACCGGGTGGAGGCTTTCCATGCTCAATCTCGTCCCGTTTGTCCCGTGATGATCCTCGAAGTTGCTCCTTAGCTCCGTGCATGTCCTTTTAGCTCCAAAATGATCCAAATACGCGTAAAGACCTGTAAGAACATGAAAACACGAAATCAAGTAAAACGGAAACGGAATCATACGTAAAACATCACATATGTATCAAAAACGTCTCCTAAATCGTGCAAGAAATACGTATGAAAACGAGATGATCACCAAACTACGGGAAAATAAGGGTTAGAACGTGTGCATCTTGTGTATCTTGCAGTCCCAAGTTGGTGATGCGGCTAGACGTTATACGCGTCTCCTCCTTAAGGATGATATGGACGTTGGAAAAACCTGTGAAAAAGAATCACAAAATCCAAAGAAGAAAACAACGTTACAACGAACCAAGTACATGAATGCGAAAAGAATAAGAATAGGTCCATGAAAAAATGAAATGAAAGAAAAACAAAGTGTGAAAGTCAGATTGTGTCCCGATAAGCGCTTGTTTAAGGTCGCGAGCTTGACCAAATGCTCTCCTCATCACCATCGAGGTGGACGTCCTCGCCTTCGTGTGCGACGCCTCCTGCGTCGTGTCCTTCGCTCGGGTATGCTACTCGGATTTGTCATCCGCCTTGGTAGATCAGCCAGCTCTCCCATGCTCTTCTCCTGCCCGATCATGTTGCTGTTCAATATCAGCGTTTTTTCTAGCATGTCATTGCTGGTTTTGGCCGAGAATGTTGCACAGTTGGGGTCCAGCCTATGCTTGGTCGTGCTTTGCTTGCTAGTGTGCGATGGCTGTTTGTGTTTCCCTTTGCCTTGCATTTCTTCCGAAGCTCTCGAAGGTTGTCCGTGCCCGAGGTCATCATCTTGATCTGTACTTCTAGTCGTGGGATCCAATGGGTCACTCAAAACATCAACGTTAATAAAATCTTCAAGCATTTCATTTGCCAATTCGTCCAACACATCCACCGAGAACATGTGCTCTACTACAAATGGTTCCTTGAGGTTCTTGTTCAGCCCGAACTCTATAGTATCTTCCCCAATCTTCATCGTTAATTTACCTGCCCTAACGTCGTTGATGGCATTGGCAGTATTGAGGAATGGTCTTCCCAAAATGATCAGTATTCTTTCATCTTCCTTCATATCCCAAACCACGAAATCAACGGGGACGTAGTAGTCGCCTACCTTAAGAGGTTCATCCTCAACAATGCCTATCGGGTGGGTCAGCCATCTGTAATACCATCTTCGTGGATTGAATCTCTCCCAAATTAAGTTTCTTGTACTACGATAGTGGCATGATGCTGACACTAGCCCCTAAATCACAAAGGGCATTGTGGATTGTAACGGTTCCGAGCTTGCTGGGGATGACAAAGGTACCTGGGTCGGGTAATTTCTGTGGTACCCCATGTTGGATAACGGCATGTGTTGGAGCGGTGATCATCATTGTCTCCTCTTCCACTCTACGCTTCTTGGTGAGTATATCCTTGGGGAACTTAGAGTATGAATGGATTTGCATGATTGCCTCGTGGAAGGGCATAGAAATCTCCATCTTCTTCAACCTTGCTGCAAACTTGGCAAATTGTGAATTATCAGCTCGTTTCATTTGGCGTGAGGGAAATGGAAGTGGAGGGCGTCTTGGTGGCGGTGCTACATACGGTTCTTCTTCCTCCTCAACTTGTGCTTCCTTGTGATGCTCTTGGTCGCTAGGATTCATCGTTGAACTCTTTGAGCATTTGCCTCTCTCGAAATCTGGGGTGTGACGTCCGCAAGTTCTGTCCCGCTTCTCAACATGACGACATTACAATGCTCACGGGGGTTCGGCTCAGGCTTTGCCTGTAGAATTCCTTGTCGATTAGGGACGCTTTCTGCAAGTTTTGCCATTTGGGTGTCTAGGATTTTCAAATGCGCCTGGATTTCTGCCATTAGCCTCTTCGCATCTTCTTGATCTCGTCTTACACTATTCGGCTCAGCATTTTGATCTTTTTGTCCTTGTAAAATCCGAGCGAGCATAGACATGATCTCAGAGTTCCCCTCTTCTTGTTGCGGAAGTGGCGCTGGTGCTCCTCTCGGCTGATACCCTTGATACCCTTGCGTTCTAGGCTGAAAATTCTGGTGTTGTGGCTGGCTCTGAAACGGCCTTGGCTGGTAGCTTCCTTGCAACAGATTAAAACATTATCGGCGTCCTTGTAGGACAAATTCAAATGATTCTTCCAGCCCGGATTGTAGGTGTTGGAATATGGATTGTTGGCAACGTAATTTGCATTTGCAACATCCTGGAATCCGTGAGAATCGGGAGACGCTTGGTGCATGTTTACCAATTGTAACTTCAACTCGGCAAGCTCAGCTCGCAATGCAAGCACCTCGTTGTCCGCTCTCTTGGCTAGATTTCGGCGATTAAATTCTCCCGACATAATGTTTCTTCCCTCGGCCATCTTCTCAATCTTGGCCTCAATGCGGTGAACGGGAGGTCATGTAGAGAACCTCCACAAGCAGCGTTTAACCAATCACGAACTTCATCATGAAGACCCTCAATGAAAGTTTCAATGAGGTATCTTTTATCCATCCCATGGTGTGGACATTCGCGTTGATATCCTTTATATCGCAGCCACGCCTCTGGAAGACTCTCTTTATTCTCTTGTGTAAACGAAATAATCTTATTCTTCCATAGCTGCGTCTTGTGGGGTGAGAAAAATCGCATCATGAAGCGTTCTTTGAGCTGGCTCCACATATGAATAGAATCTGGAGATAGCGTGTAGAGCCACTCGAGTGCATTCTCCCTAACTGAAAACGGGAAGGCAAGCAACATAATTGCTTCGTCATCTATTCCGGGGTATGCTTTCATGTTTGAACACAACATCTTGAACTGAGTGAGATGCTGGTTCGGATCTTCCATAGATCGTCCCATGAATGGCGATTGACTCAACATCTGAATGAAGGCCGATTGTAACTCAAATCTGTTCTGATCTATCTTGGGCCTTCGACTGCAAGAGAGAAGCTGCGTGTGTTTAGGCGCTGTGTATGCCCCGTAAGTTTCTGGTGCTTCCTCCCGTGCCATTTCTTCTTCACTAGATAAATCTTTTTCTTGCTCACTTGTCGTTTCCTCAATATTCTCGGAACCACTACATCTCACTTTTTGTTGTTTCTTTAACGCTCGCGTAGTCTTGTCAATATCGGAGTCGAAGAGGAGTTCTTTGCCTCTCGAACTCCTAGACATGTATTGAGTAATCTGCACGTAGGAAAGCAACAAACAAATTCTTAGTTCGGAAAAGATGCAATCGACTCAAAATAAAAGAAAATGCAGAAAACAAAAACAAACAAAAAGACTCTGAAAGGACTGGATCTCGACTCAACGAAATCCTAAAATTCTAAAGCCGTGACTAGTCCCTGGCAACGGTGCCAAAATCTTGATGTTCGGAAATAAGAATTTTATATTTCCAAGACTACTCTACCGCAAGTATACGGTTCGTGTAGTACGAGGGTCAAACTCTGGGGACTAGTGCAGCGTTAGAACTAAGATATCACTAGAAGAAGATCGATCAATAGATGGATATCGAACTAGAAAATAAAGATAAAGAAAGATAACGAAGCTAGACTCGGCAAGATTGAGTATCACGGGTTTCGGTAATACCAGAACATGCAATGGATATTTCTATGGAACATGAAATCGTTTTATATCAATCGATGGGGAACTAAAATCTAATCTTCTACCTAGGAAATCAATGTCACTCATCTTCCGATGTAGTGCGGAACATCTAGATGCATGAAGAACAATAGGGAATTCGACCTCTAATGCTGAAAATGACTCATCCAAGCCTAAATCCTCTACCTAGGAAATCAACGTCACTCATCTTCCGATGTAGCACGGAACGTCTAGATGCATGAAGAACAATAGGGAATTCGACCTCTAATGTCGGATGGGAACTCAACCTCTATAAACGGAAATGACTCTTCCGAGCCTAAATCTTCTATCTAAGATATCAATGTACTCACCTTCCGATGCAGTAAATCTAGAACCTAGATGCATGACGAACAATGGGGGTTCTACCTCGATTATTACCGTTCCTAAATAGATTAACCGACCGGTCAAATTCTTATTAATCTAATTCATTCTAAGGTTGATTCCCGAGACTCAAGTCTGACTCTCTCGATGCCTAGACGAATCTCTAATCTTCCTCAAACGTGCCTAATATCATTCAAATAGATCTAGTCTTATTCAAGCATGAAATCAACAACGTATGAAGGCATTACGCACATATCTATAACCTATCGAACCATACGATTGAACAAAACCGAAATCAAGCATTAACGAATCAAACTATCCATTACAATGGCATCCCTAACCCATGATAACAGATCTACTCAGAATACATAGGGAAACAAACACAAACGAAGTAAATGTTCATCTTCCCTATCATCCCGAGTGGTGGCTTCGGATGAATCCTTTGGGTGGCCAAAGTCTTCAACCCTGTTCTCTCCTCTTTCTCCTGTGTATTTAGGTCTCTTTTCTCGTATGTGCCTCGTCCCCTTCCCCTAGATCCCTTTTTTCTTCTTTATTTGCCCGTTCAAAAACTCAAAACAGGTTGTTGCGGGAAAGGCGGCCCGCGCAGGCTAGGTGCTCTACCCGATCGGGGTATCAATCAACTCGAGCGGGATAAGGTATCCGCCCAAGCGGGGTCGATGTGATTAACCTACCCGATCGGGTTCTCTTCCGGCCCGAGTCGTGTGAATTTTTCTAGAACTTCTGCGGAACTTCAGCCCGAGCGGGCTAAGATTAGAGCGCGCCCGGGTTCGTGTTTCTCACACAGCACGAGCGGGTAAACATTTAGCCCAGGTTAGGCTGAAACTTCTGTCGAGCCCTATGATCGGTGTTTCCTTTGGTTCCATGGCCGTGCATATATTGTATCTTATCACTTAATCACGATTTCGTGGTGGATTTGCCGTAATCACTCGTGTTTGCTTCATATCTTTGTTTCCTACACAAAACACGAAATGGTAGATGAAATCCTCGAATATACTCAATAACTCGGTAAAGTCCAAGAAATCTAATCAAAACTAAACCTAGGAATCATGAAAATACTATGACAGATTACATGTTATCAGCCACCATGTATCAATTTATAGGTGGACTTAATCATGATATCCAAGACCGCATAGAAACCCACCTCTACATAAATATGGAGGATTTTCTTCACTTGGTTACCAAGATTGAAAGGCAACTCAAACGCAAAATAAAGGCAACTCATAAGCACGAGAGTTCATACAATAGTAGCAAAATCAATCCAAAATTCGAGGCATCAAACCCAAAAATGTGAGGTACCTATGAAATATCTACGCGTAATAGTGACATTCTTTGCTTTAAATGCCAAGGACATGGACATTATGCCAATGTTTTTTGGATAAAGATGGTCATAGTTGTTCGTTCAGATGGAGGTTATGAGACTGCATCTAATGAGGTTGTGGAACCTAAGGGTGCAGAGTCGGATGAAAGTGTTGAGGAGTATTAAGCCACAAAGGGTGAGTGGCTTGTTGTACGGCGAGTCCTTCACCCACATGTTGTAGAAGATGTGACGGAGGAGCAAGGAAACATCTTCTACACATGGGTTTATCAAAGAGAAAATGTGTAGCATCCTCATAGATTGTGAGAGTTTTACAAACATGGCAAGCACTACGTTTATTGATAAATTAAGGCTCATCACCACGGAACATCCCAATCCCTACAAGCTTCAACGACTAAACGATAGTGGGGAGATGAAGGTACATCATCAGGTCAACGTTTCATTCATTTTATTGGCAAATACAATGATATGTTCTATGTGACGTTGTACCGATGCAAGCTGGACAATTATTGTTGGGAAGGCAATGGCAACTTGAAACACGATCTCAACACGGTGGCATCAGCAATAAATACGTTTTCAAATTCAAGGAGAAGCAAATTTGGGTATCACCCCTTACATCAAGAAAGCCTACAAAGATCAACTTCACCTACAGAAGGAGGAAAGACATGAAAGAATGAGTGACCGAGAGGTGGATTAACAGATTAGTAAGGTCTTGAAAGAAACCAAGAAAAATGCCTATGAGATAAAACCCATGAGCAAGAATTTCCTATCCATAAGGGCGAGTGGAATGTCCCTGACATTCTTGTTTCATCAACCAATGAATGTACTTACGTACAAAGAGACAATACTACCTAACACCTTATGTTCTTCCTTCTCCAATGTTGGTGATCCATTGTTACAGGGTCCTCACGATGGAGTTCCGAAGAAAACGCCACTTGGGCTAGAAGTGAAAGCGATGCTAGAATCATACCATACCCTCCCTTGTAAGAACATTAAAATTCCATTCCTCATCATACTGACTTGGCCTATTTTGATGTAGCTGAAGGACTGCATTTGTAGAAAAATCTATTTAAATAAGGGGGGATGATGAGAACCTGGTCATGGCTCCACCATGGATCATACAAGGCCGATCACGAGGATGGGAGAAAAGGAGCTGATGGATGTGCACATTCAAATTGACATGAAATGACGACTCATGGGTGGAGTAGGACATGAAAAGGAGTTGAGTCGAGACCACAAGGTCCATTTATAAGGAGAAAAATCTGAGAGCAACGAGAATCTGGAGCAGTTAATAATACTTAGCCCGAGTAGTGATTTGCTCGACCCACGCGAATCCTTTGGAGAGAAGATAAATCATGTGCTCGACCCGAGCATAAGAATGCTTGATCCAAGCAACTTAGTGGACCAAACAAGCATAAAGAAGGACTGACCACTCGGCCTGAGCATTAAGGGACTTGGCTAACCATTGGAAGCTCGACTGAGTGTTATTGTTGATCAACCGAACATACTTTAAAAACTTGGAGTTAAGAATTAAACGGCGCTCAACCGAACATTTTAGTTGGATTTAGTTAAGTTGTCTTATTTTAGTTTATTTCTATTATTATTTGGTTACTATAAATATGTGACCCTTTGTATTACATTATTACTCAAGTTTTTATCAATCATATTGTCTTTCTCCTTAATAATCCACAAAAGTAGCTATCAAACTTTTGGATAGATTTCGATTTCTTTTTCACCTTATCAACTCTAGATCACAAGTGTTATGACATTGTTTACTGCGTCTAAGGTTCTCCAATCAAGTTGTAGTCTGGATTTAGGACGTCCTTTTTTCAGGAAGATAAGTTGTAGGTTCAACTATCGGGTTGCTAGTGGGTTTCATTCCAAATCAATCATCCTGAGCAATAGAACATATGATTATATCATTCATGTTCTCTTGGGATCAAATACATTGCTACATATATAAAAACGTATTACTATGATAATTTATAATTGCATTCTATGCTTAGCTATTTATAAAAAAAATTCACAAACCATCTTCTTGATCACACTCTCACAATGAAGATAGAGTGTGATCAAGAAGATGGTTTGTGAATTTTTTGAAGGGAAGAACAATCAGCTTCAATACGTTCGATCGAGCACTTTAGACGTTCGGATCGAGCATTTTCATTGGCTCTATCTTTAATGTTCGTTTTTGTGCGGGAGTTACCATGTTTCTCCTACGTTACTCGTTAGTCCATATTGCTTGAAAGATCACAAAAAGATCCAAAAAAATGCATAAAAAGAACTTAAATGATGTAAACAAAATATATAGAAGCAAATTAGGTGTCATCAATTGTGTTCATACAAATTTGTTTAAAACAAAATAAGTTATAACTATATTTATTTAATCCATTACGAGTGACCTTTAAAATTTAAAATCATATAACTAATATTTAATCATATAATTAAATAGAATAAATAATTTAAAACATAGCCTATCAAATATATTTTATGGAAAAATAATATGTAACTAATTAATTATTAACATAAAAAACAACATATTTTCTATAAAATAATATGATACATTAATAAACTTATATTTCATACTGCCTCAAAAAATCTTATATATAAAAAGGCTTGCAAGCAAGCATTACAGCCCCTCGACATGAGTTTTTTTAATATATATCCAAACTTAATTGAACCATGTTCCCCAATCATTTCTATTCTCACCTACTCGTTTCATCTTCCCCACATTCCCTTCGAATATATATCTCCCCACGACTCAATTGATCGAGAATTCCAACCGCCACATTCCCTCAAGTATTACTCTACAACTTCGAAGACAGATGTGATTAGTGTTTTTTAGCACACACCTTGGTGTGTGCTAAAGCTCGGATCTGTGAATCACGAGCAGTAGCGAATCGCTCCTGCCTCTGTCGGTATCCACACGGACGAAGGAGAACTGGACAAAGTCGAAAAACCTAGTTGTTAGACTAGGATTTCGGCCTCTAGATTATATTGGATGAAGTGCCTTTGCGTTTTTTGTGTTTTTTTTATTTATGAACATAGCTTAAGCACTATATTTATAGGGGAAAATTAGTTTAACCCTAACTTAAAACCTTAATTAGGGTTTTGCCTAATTAATCCAATAGGGCCGAATCAGGCCCAATTAAATTGAATTCACAATTCAATTAGAATTGGTCCTAACAATTAGAATTATTCTCAATCCTATTCATAATAGGATTGGCCCAATTACATGTCCAACTCCACTCGTCTTTGTGTGTGACCCAATAGGTTCTCAATGTGTCGATCACAAATAATAAGTGGTGTCTATCGACACATCATTATTTCCTAAGCAATGAAAATGTCTGTGACTCGACATTACTGATGTGCGGAAATTCAAGCTAAAATATTTCCTAGACCACTTCACCGCAAGTATACGGTTCGTATAATACCAGGGTCGAACTCTAGGGACTAATGCAGCCAATTCTAAGAATGTAACTAAACTAAGACGGGATGAAATAGATGATGACGTGGTGTGAAACTCTAAAAACACTAAACTAAATGAGGACAGCGATAGAAGGATTTGGAAGACTTGACGATGAAGAACACTACGGATGTCGGGATACCGGGAATCGCAAGGATGTAACAACTAAAGATCATAAACTGATCGAATTATATTGATAACGGGAAATTCATGCTCTAAGATGAGGAGTGATTCTGCCGAACCTAAACCTCCTAACCATAAGTACGTGCAATCCTACCTTCCAGCAGCGATTAACTCTTACTATGGCAGCGTTACGCGCACAATCCTAATTCCTAAGTCGATTAACCGATCGGTCAGATTCTCATTAATCGAACTTAACCTACAATTCAACAGTTCCAGATTCATACATTAACCTTCCAGCAAAATACGAATTCCTATGTTACTGAGCGGGCAGCACCAGTATAAGCGTTACGATGTTGATTATAGAACCGCATATCAAGACAAAATACGATAGATCTAAGCATTAACACATAACTTGTACATCCGTTACAAATCCAATATCCCTAACCCATAGTTGGGAATCTACTCACTCATGGAGTTTACTGACAAAGGAAATAACACAACTCTAAACATGATAAAACCTAGGAAATTCGATGCCTCGATCTTCCCTATTGCGTTACCGATGTACGGATTGATGCTTCTCTCCTTCTCTAGTGTCTCCCGAGCCTTTCCTGATGATTTTCAAGCCTTTTCTTGCCCTAGCCGTCGCCCACTCGTGTCTGGATCTGATCTTCCCACTTAATTTGCTCATTCAAACTCTAAATCTAGGTTGTTGCAAGAAAGGCGGCCTGCTCGGGTACATGTTTTACCCGGTCGTGCAGAGGCGAGCCCGATCGTGTAATTTGTCACGCCCGATCGGGCAATGCCTTCCGATCGCGTGAAACTCGAGTTATACAATTTCCTAGACCACTTCACCGCAAGTATATGGATCGTGTAGTACCAGGGTCGATCTCTAGGGACTAAAGCAGCCAAAAACTAAGAATAACACTAAACTAAGACGAATGGAAGTAGGTGGAGATGTGGTCCTAAATACCTAAAAGACTAAGCTAAGTGGTGACAACGATAATAGGTTGGGGTAAACTCGGATATGACGAACACTATGGGTGTCGGGATACCGGGAATCGTATGGATGAAACATCTAAAGATCATAAACCTATCGAATTGTCTTGATAACGGGAAATTCATGCCCTAAGGTGAGGCGTGATTCTTCCGAGCCTAAACCTCCTAACCGTGAGTACGTGCAACCCTACCTTCCAACAGTGATTAACCCGTACCATGGCAGCTTTACGAACGCAATCCTAATTCCTAAGTCGACTAACCGGCCGGTCATATTCTCATTAGCCGAACTTAACCTACAACTCAACA
>CM071863.1:25153665-25171836 GCA_036759665.1 Gynandropsis gynandra | reverse complement strand
CATGTATTCATGGTTAGGAGGTTTAGGCTCGGAAGAATCACTTCTCACCGTAGAGCATGAATTTCCCGTTGTCAAGAGTAGGTTATAGATCTATGATCCTTAGTCGTTCATCTATGCAATTCCCGGTATCCCGTACACCCGTAGTGTTCACCATATCTAGTCTCATCCTTAACCTAGTTTCGTTGTCACCATTAGGATAGTTTTAGGAAATTTAGGACCATATCCCATTCTATCTTCTTTCGTCTTAGTTTAGTTTCGTTCTTAGTTTAGCTGCAATTAGTCCCTAGAGATCGACCCTGGTACTACACGATCCGTATACTTGCGGTGAAGTGGACTAGGATAATTATAACTCGTGTTTCCACACGTCAAATACTGTCACTAAGGAATTGACAGATGGTAAGCTGAGTTCATGGCCTGATCAGATCCCAAATTCCAAACTCCAGTGGGAATATGCTTTACTCAACAAAATTTCCCGCACCAACTCGGTATCTAACAAGAAATCAGATGGAATTAGGCAGGATACAACAATCTTCCTGTACTTCTAGAAGAATGACATCCTCATTAACTTCGGCAAAGTGTTTCTGGACTCAATTGTCGGACTGGGTCTGTCTAATTCAACGAAGTTCATTCTTCTGTTTCCATGCCTGATCCAGAATATCCTGTGTCAACAAGTCCCTGATATCGTTGGAAGAGATGAGGTACGCGAAAATACCCCCCCCCCCCCGGATCATATTGGAGAAGCGGTATATGGCCAAGATGCCATCTTCTTCAGCTGCCGGAACTTCAAGAAATAGTATGGTTCAGGAGCTCACTGAACTAAAACAGACTCTAAGTGCAGCGCTGAAATCCATTGACGGGCTACTCTTGCGATTCCAGAGTAATCAAGTGAACTTATATTGTTGTGTGTATTGGTTATTATTCTTGTGTGTCTGATCTGGTTTGAAATCTTATCACATAAACAGTGGGAGAAATGCAGGACGAAGAGGAGGATGAGGTTGGAGAAGATGAAGTTGAAAAGGTTCGTGAGGAACCAACCACAAGAAAAAGCAAGGAAAAGAGACAGAGCAACTAATATGTTCCTACGCGTTTTTTTTTTCTTTAAGTGCACTTAAAGACAATGCCTATATTAAATTTCGGTGAAACTTCGACTCTTAAGTGATATAATGATTATGGATGTCGGTCGTTTACTTTAACTGTAAACCAAATCAATTTAATGAAATCTTATCCTCTATGCATTGCTTCTTATTTATAAGCAATGCATGAAATCTTATCCTCTATGCATTGCTTCTCATTGTTAATGCAATAAAAATAGGATCGTAGAGTATAATTGTTATTTCAGGTAGTTGAGACATTCAAGAGCACAAATTCAAATAAGGAGAGACTAAAGGAAGTCAACGAGAAGATCAAGGAGAAGAAGGAGGAGTCAAGTTGAATCTTGCGGATTCAATGCTGAAGTAAAATCAGCAAGACGGCGCGGCTGAAGAACCGGGAGGGTTGCTGAGCCGAGTGGAAGACAGATAAGTTAACCTGAAAAGAAAAATAAGGTTAACGAATATGGGTGATATCGCTGAAGTACACGAAACAGAGAAAAAAAAAGTTCTAAGGTTTTAAGTGTACTTAGATAGATATTGTACTGTGTGGAGAAAAAAAGTAGAGGTTGTATTTACGTCTAATTCAGAGGAGTTATCCGTGGAGATCTTTGGTACATTGTAAAGGCTAACAAGTGTACTTAAAAATTGACAAGTAAATATAGGAATACTGTTTTATATTTTTGGTCTCTTTGAATTATCGATTCACCAAATTGTTAGTTTTCAGTTAAACTCAAACCCGAATTTCACAATATGGCAATGCAGCTCCCTGCCGTAACGTGCAGTCCTGCTTAAGACCATTCAACAAGAAGGGAAACGTGTAACCATCCGGCAAGACACCGTTCTTCAACATCATCGTATACAACTTTACTCCTGTCAAGTCCTAACCCACCTTGGACCAACCCTTGATCATCGTGTTCCACAAGACGACGTCTCGTTCGGCATTTTGTCGAACAATTTACAGGCATGAACCATGTCACCGCCTCTGCTATTGCAATAAAAGACGAGGAGCTTCTTTTGGATTCTTGAGTTCGACCCAAGACCGCTTTTAATGCTCAGATATTGTATTTGCTTGAGTTGGTCCATCGTCTTGCAAGTTCCAATCAAACAAGCGTAATCTGTGGTTACAGATTCAGGCATCGTTGAGATGAACATCTTCATGATCGATTCTTTGAGGTTATAGAGAGATTTTACCCTTAATGGGTGTTGTAGAATCATAAATTTCGGGGTCGTGATGACATAGTCTCTGAAACAAAACACTTCACATTCTATACTATGTTGTCTCCTCGTACGGATAAATAAAAGTAAATTTAGTAGAAACAATAAACCAAAAGATGGGAGATTAGATGGAGGATAATAATTTAATTTAGTCTTTAATCTTAATGCTTTAATGTGGCATTTGCAAATTTGTATTTAATTTTAATTCCTTAGATGTCGCATTTGCAAATTTGAAAAAACTTTAATCATAAATTAGTCTCTGATTAAATGTTGCATTTGCAAATTTGCAAAAATATAATCATAATTTAGTCTAATGTGGCGTTTGCAATTTGCAAATTTGCATTTAGTCATAATTCTTTAAATGTGGCATTTGCAAATTTGCATTTTACGCATTAGTTATTACGGAGCATATCTCGGCTTCTAGAAATGAATTGAAACATTTTTAATTTCGATTAAAATATTTCTTTGCCCTTATGCATTGGTGGAGTTTATGTAGTAGTCTTTATAAGTTGAATGAATATATATTTATCTTGATGTGTGCTCGGTTATATATGTATACATGGGTTGTGTCGAACAAGATCCTATAAATATGGTAATGAAAAATATACTAATTATTGCAGAATATTATAGAATCTTTGATTAGAATCACTGATTGTAGAATACTTGGGTAGAATCACTGATTGTAGAATCCTTGATTAAAATCTCTGATTGTAGAATACTTGATTATGTACATAACCTTCCATATTCCCCCTCAAGATGGTGCACTAGAAGTGACGTCAATCTTGACACTGGAGGAAGAAACTTTGAACGAGGTAAAGGCTTTGTGAGAAGATCAGCAAGTTGATCTGTGGAAGACACATGAGAGACACGAAGCATGCCAGATTGAACTTGAGTGCGAACAAAGTGGTAGTCAAGAGCAAGATGTTTCATTCGCGAGTGAAACACTAGTTTGGCCGAAAGATATGTGGCGCCGATGTTATCACAGTAGACAACAGGTTCTTGTTTGATTGGAGTGTCGAGTTCAGTGAGGAGATTCACGAGCCACCGAAGTTCAGCAGAGGTGGCCGCAACATACCAATATTCAGCATCTGTGGAAGAACGAGAGGCCAAACCCTTTTGTTTCTTGGATGACCAAGAGATAGTGTGTTTACCAAGAAACACAATATAAGCACCCGTAGAGCAAAAATCATCTTGGTCCCCTCCCCAATCTGCATCACTAAAACCATGTAGAGTCAATGAGTTTGATGCTGAGAAGAAAATGCATGTGTTTCGAGTACCTGCTAAATACCGAAGAACACGCTTAGCAGCCTGCCAGTGCTTAGTTGTAGGAGCATGCATATACTGTGAGAGCTTGTTGACAGCAAAGTTGATATCAGGACGAGTATACGAGAGATATTGAAGACTGCCAACCATAGTTCGATACGCAGTTCCATCAGGAAGTGGTTCTCCAGAAGACAAGCTGAGTCTGGTTGTAGATGCCGCAGGTGTAGTAACAGGTTTGGCATCATACATTTCAACACGATTAAGCAAAGCACAAATATATTTCCGCTGCGTAAGCAAGAGACCTTTGTGTGTCCGAGAAACTTCGATCCCAAGAAAATATGAGAGATCACTGAGGTCTTTGAATGAAAAACGAGCAGCCAATGATTGAATAAATGTGTGAACTTGAGCTGGATTATTCCCTGTAATAACCAGATCATCAACATATACAAGGACAAATATGTGTACCTCACCAGTATGAAGAATGAAGATGGACTCATCTGCCAAGGAGTTTGTGAAGCCAGCAGTTACAAGGAAGTTTCAGAGTTCCGAATACCAAGCCCTTGGAGCTTGTTTGAGTCCATAGAGAGCCTTATTGAGTTTGCAAACAAAGTCGGGTCTGTCAGTGTCCACAAAACCTTGCGGGTTGAGCCATGAAAACTTCCTCTGAAAGATTACCTTGTAGGAAGGCATTGTTGACGTCCAATTGACGTAAAACCCAGCCCTGTGAGACTGCTAAACTGAGAACAAGACGAATCGTGGCAGGTTTGACAACTAGGCTAAAGGTTTCATGATAATCTATGCCAGGTCTCTGGTGAAAACCCTTTGCCATCAATCAAGCTTTGAACCGATCCACAGTGCCATCAGGGAGATGTTTTATGCGAAACATCCATTTACAACCAACAATGTTCGCAGCTGTTGTTGGTGGTACAAGATCCCATGTGTGGTTCTTGACAAGAGCATCAAATTCTGCACTCATAGCTCGTCGCCATTGTGGATGATTTAGAGCTTCAGATGTGGTTCTTGGTTCTGAGTTCTGAGACTGACAAGAGGCAGTATAGGTAAGCGTATGAGTGGGTTTGGAGATATTGTTCTTGCCTCGTGTGGTCATGGGATGAACATTGCGTGTAGGAGAAGCAGGTTGAATATCAGGCAGACACTCTGTCTCAGGGGTAGATGAGGGAGATGGACATTCTGTAGGAGGCTGAGGAGGTGACAAATCAGAGCTTGGAGGCATTGCAGGAGATGGAATCGAGAGTGGCAGAGAAACAGGAGTGACTCGGGTAACTGGAGGATGACATGTTGAGATGACAGAGAGGGAATTATCTGTGGTGAGAGAAGCAGAACCAGATAGAGAGGGAAAGTATTGGGAGAGATCAGAATAGGGTAAAATGTGTTCAAGAAATTGAACATGGCGAGAGATGTATGTTCGAGAGGACACGGGATCAAAGCAGAGATATGCACTTTGAGTGAGAGAGTAGCCTAAGAAAAGGTAGGGTGTAGAGAGAGGGGAGAGTTTGTTTGGAGCATATGGTCGTAACCATGGATAGTAGAGTCAACCGAAGACTCGAAGCTTAGTAGAGTAGTTCGGATTTTTGTCAAAGACAAGAGCATAGGGGGAATTGTGTGAAAGATTTGGTGTACACATCCTATTGATGAGATACACTGCGGTAGAGAAGGCAAAAGACCAGAATGTGATGGGAAGAGAAGCATGAGTGAGAAGAGAAAGACCAGTTTCAACTATATGTCGATGTCGTCTTTCGGAGATGCCATTATGCTTAGGGGTATGAGGAGTTTTGAGGTGTGAAATACTATGAGAAGCAAAGAAGGAAGCAAGAGCAAGATACTCGCCACCATTATCACTATAAAGGGTGGATATTTTGGTCTGAAAATGGTTTTCAACCAGTTCTTTGAACCGAAGGAAAGTGAGGTGAACTTGGGATTTTTGCTTTATAGGATAAAACCATATGTATCTTGTGAAGTGATCCACAAAGATAACATAGTACTTGAATCCGTCAATAGATATATGTGGTGAGGTCCATACATCCGAAAACAAAATTTCAAGGGGACGGGAAGAAGTGATCGAGGTGATAGAGAAAGGTAACTTGTGGCTTTTATTAATATGAAAGGAATTGCAGAACACGGGACTTTGTTGGGACCTATCAAACATATAAATCTGTCAGTTCGCATTGCAGGCTTCCCGCGCTGGATTCAGGTTCAAGCTGAAGGCTGTTGAATGCAACTATGGACAAATTTTCCTTTACTTAAGGGGGTTACAACTCAATGTTCTCTGACTGAAATGATGGAAACGAGTTGGACCCTGTGCATCTGTGAATCCATGTCTAGCAACTGCTTTGCCACAGCGACACTCAATGATTTGTGCACATCTCAGGGCCTTTTAATTAGTTTTTACGGTCATGAATTGTAACCCCCAAATTGTCGCAGGTTTATTCTCTGTGCAAATTGCGGCACTGTCCTTGTTCTCTTACCCATGTTCAAATAATGCCTCAGCGTTATCACGTAAATATCCCTCAAGCTTCAAGTCCTGTGTCATTTCTTCTATTTTCATGTAAATATCATCAGATTGAAGATGTGATTTGTCTCCTGCAACAAATTCATGTATGACACCATTCACCTCAATTAAACTACAGCCTGGTATCTTCTTGATTCCGCTATCCATCATCCTTCTTCTTAAATCTCTCAGGTCTTCCCATCTTCCGCAAGCTGCATATATATTGCATAACAAAGCATAGACAGCCCCATTTTCTGGTTCCAGTTCAAGAATTTTTTTAGCAGTCAATTCAGCGAGTGACGTATCTTTGTGAACTCTACAAGCACCAAGGAGGGTTCCCCATATGATCGAGTTTGGATTCATTGGCATGTTAACTATTATCTCGTATGCATCCTCAAGCATCCCAGCTCGACCAAGGAGATCAACCATACACCCGTAATGTACTAATTTCGGCTCAATTCTATGCTCGGTGGTCATCTTGGCAAAAATATTTTTTCCTTGGTCTACCAAGCCAGTATGAGTACATGCAGAAAGGACACCAAGGTAAGTTATCTCATCTGGTTGTATCGAATTAACAAGCATTTGAAAGAAAACTTGGAGGGCTTCTTCTCCATAGCCATTATTGGCAAGACCAACAACCATAGCTGTCCATGTGAATTTGTCCTTCTTACTCATGTCATAAAAAATCCTCCGTGCTTTACCAGCACATCCACATTTAAAATACATATCAATCAAAGCATTCCCCACAACGACATCGTTCTTCATCTTGTTTTTGTCTATATATGTCTTTACCCATTCACCTATCTCCAAGGCACCAAGATGAGCACAAGCCGTAAGAAGACTTACCATGGTGTATTCATCAGGTTTAATACCTGAGTTCTGCATCTCACGGAAAAGTTCCAGAGACTCTTTGAAGCAGCCACCTCGTAGGTAACCGTCTATCATAGCAGTCCATGAAACTTTGTCTCTCTCCAGCATCTGGTCAAAATATGTCCTTGCCAGTTCCAAATTCTCCATCTCAACAAACCCTTTTACAATAGTCGTCCAAGAAATCACATCCCTAGTTTTCATACTCTTGAAAATCCCCACGGCTACTTCCATTTCACCACAAGCAGCGTATGCATTGATCAAAGCATTCTCCAACTTTAATCCGGGCTCCACCTTACAGTCTTTCACATATCCATGAATCCTTCTGCATAGATATTTATCCTTTAGCTTGGAACAAGCTGAGAGGACGAGAACGAAGGTAACTAAAGTGGGGAATACCACGTTTCTCTCCATCTCCGCAAAAAGCGCTCTGCTTTCTTCGTATCGTTTCATCCTGTTATACCCCGAGAGCATCACGTTCCAAACAAACACATTATCCTCACATCTCATACCGAAAACTGCATGAGCCGTATCCATAAATCCACACAAAGAGTACATGTAAACAAGCGCATTCTGCACGTACATGTTAGACTCAAACCCGAATTTCACAATATGGCAATGCAGCTCCCTGCCGTAGTCTAACGTGCAGTCCTGCTTAAGACCATTCAACAAGAAGGGAAACGTGTAACCATCCGGCAAGACACCGTTCTTCAACATCATCGTATACAACTTTACTCCTTTCAAGTCACAACCCACCTTGGACCAACCCTTGATCATCGTGTTCCACAAGACGACGTCTCGTTCAGGCATTTTGTCGAACAATTTACAGGCATGAACCATGTCACCGCCTCTGCTATTGCAATAAAAGACGAGGAGCTTCTTTTGGATTCTTGAGTTCGACCCAAGACCGCTTGTAATGCTTAGAGAGTGTATTTGCTTGAGTTGGTCCATCGTCTTGCAAGTTCCAATCAAACAAGCGTAATCTGTGGTTACAGATTCAGGCATCGTTGAGATGAACATCTTCATGATCGATTCTTTGAGGTTATAGAGAGATTTTAGCCTTAATGGGTGTTGTAGAATCATGAATTTCGGGGTCGTGATGATATAATCTCTGAAACAAAACACTTCACATTCTATACTATGTTGTCTCCTCGTACGGATAAACAAAAGTAAATTTAGTTTATTAAAAAAGAAACAATAAAACCAAAAGATGGGAGATTAGATGGAGGATATAATTTAAATTAGTCTTTAATCTTAATGCTTTAATGTGCCATTTGCAAATTTGTATTTAAATTTTATTCCTTAAATGTCGCATTTGCAAATTTGAAAAAAATTTAATCATAAATTAGTCACTAATTAAATGTTGCATTTGCAAATTTGCAAAAATATAATCATAAATTAGTCTAATGTGGCGTTTCGTTGCAATTTGCAAATTTGCATTTAATCATAATTCTTTAATGTGGCATTTGCAAATTTGCATTAGTTAAATTAGGTGATATTCGCGCTACGCGCGGATTTGTGATCATCAAAATATGACCATCTTACGGATAGTATAAAATTTATTAAATTAAACATTATCCTTAGATTTGATATGCACACGGGTCAATATGCACACAGAAAATAAAAGTTTCAATGTATGAATTTGATGTATAGATTTATAAGCTATAGTGAAAACTAATAGTGAATTTTTCTGCAATGTATTTAAAATTATTGACTAAAAAATGACGGAAAAATAAATTGCATGATTTGAGCCGTAGTGTTTTGTACTTCAAATATAAAATGACGAAAAAAGAAATTGCATGATTTAAAATGTTGAAGTGTGGTCGATAAGTTGTTTAATAAAAGAAATAATTAGTACGTTGGTTAACAGAAGAAATAACAAAATAGGTTAATGGAGTAATAATATTAAACTTACCTGTTGAATAACAATCGGATCTCAATTTTTTGATCGGAGGTTGGCAAGCGCAAATTTGATGCTTGTACAACAATGAGGAGTCCAACAACATCTACAAGTTTAAACATTAAATAGATCAGTTTAGTAGTAAATAAGTAGTATATTTGATTTGTTGCAAATGTATTTACCTGATACAACTTCTCTGCGGCCAACTAATCGAACCAATTGTCGTATGACACAGCCTGAATTTGTATGTCGGAATTGTATGAATCACGTCTGTCACTTTTTTAACAACTGTATCCTTTCTAAAAGATATGCGCATAGTATTTTCGGTTAACTTGTAGTGACCAACATTCGAAAGTATTGTTAAATTTTTTAGAGTAAATTTATCTCCCTCTTTTATATGTTGGTTGTATTTAGAAACACCGACGAGAGATCTGTCCTTCAGTGACAGTTCCCTTTATATGTTGGTTGTATTTAGAAACACGATGGAAGATATTGATATAATATGGAATACACAAATACAGTAACAGAACTATTTACTGAAATGTCGTCCGCGGTTTTGAGATAATTAAATTGGAAATTTTTTAAATGTTGTACATAATATCATTAATTCAAACGTTAGTGTGATATTTGAGATATAAATCAATCAATACAAATACAATGTTATTTTCAGTGTAAAAGTTTTAAAAAGAAATTTATATAATTTAATATAAACAAACATTGCGATTTCTTCATAATATCTTTGATATTTCAAAACGTAATTTGTCAGAAGAAGTGATTGCATGTTTTGAATAATTTTTACATTTAAATAAGTTACATAAAATTAGTAACAAAACGAACACATCATCACATAAAAGTATAATGATTTGACTTTTTAGAACTTATTAAATGATCACAAACTCTCCGCTTAAAAAAATTATTTATTTCAAGAAGCAAAATAACAATATATGTATAACATGAATAATATAATAATATCAAAAATCAAATAAGGGAATAATAAAGAGGAACTAATATACTCATTTGCTTTTTACTTGTTCCTTTTTAAATTTATAAAAACTCTTATCTCCACTCTCCTCCTCATAAGATTTGTTCAAATCCTGTTTCATGAGTTCATACAACAACCATTATTCTCGTGTCTTTGTTATGTGATAGAAACAGAGACATGACTAAGGCAAAGAAACAAATCTCTGGGTAAATGAAGATAGCTTCTCTCTTTCTCTTGGAAAACTAAAATATCAAACTATATTTTTCTTTCGTTTTTTACCAAATTAAAAGGAGATTTAAAATTTATGACTTTTTCCCTTTCACTAATACCAAAAATGAGAGTCCTACTTAATTATATACATACCATTATGACCTCAAGACATTGCTTTGATATACAAAATCATAACGTACGACACTTCCGACATAAGCTTTTCTAGGAATGGTAGGAGATATTCAGCTCACACAAATGGTCGCCGGGTCATGGATCTTGTAGAGCAGGTTGTATTTCTGTAGATTTACTTGTGTCTGCAAGTTGTCCTTTTTCTTTCGGATTAATTGACTCAAGCGACTCTACCAAGAAAGAAAATAAAAAAAAAGCTTCTAGTGTTACCATAAGATTCCACCGAATCCATCTTATTAGCCTTAAAATTCAATCACAAAACTCAAAAAAATGGAGAAAATCATTCCCAATGACCCAAAATAATCTGATATAGAATCCTCGAAAATACCTTGAGGGAGGCTTAATCTTTTCCTTGAGCAACTGCGCGTCAAAAAGTTTTTGAGCTTCTTCAAAGGTGATTGCCTCCTCTATAGCTTCAGAATGAACTTTCATGTCGATTTCTTGTAGATTCAAGTATGAATGAACATCAAATCTGACCTGATTCTTGAACAACTGAGACAAATCAGTCATCCTATCTTCAATTTTACATGTACCTTTTTTTTACAATGGATATATGAGTTCCCCCATAGTCTCCCCCATGTCTTGCTGGGCTTTCACCAGGCATTCAGCCTAGGAACACATTTCCACAACAAAAAAAATTCAGTCTAAACTACATATAACGTGAATATGGAGCCCTAATGATGTATAGATTAACTAATACAGATAAGAATTTGCCAGCTGGAAAGCATTGATGATTTGCTTCTCAAGGTCCTGGATCTTTTCTGTCTTTTCCAAGAATTCTTTATCTTCTTCGACCACAGGTGGTTTCGTTCCACCCTAGCCAATGTTACTGACTGCTTCAGTTCTTTAAACAATCTCAACAGATACTTACCTCCCTTGGCTGGCTGAACCACATCATGTCGCGCTACTGCAGAGGCTCCACATTCTCCAAACAGTTGCTTCGAGAGCTTCACTAGCCCATCCAACACCCTTGAGACCACATCCATGGTTGCAGGTAGCGGCAGAGAAGAGTTGCACCCGAAGAAACACCTTTAATTCATCGATATCCTGATCACAGGATATGCAGGAGCCTACGCAAATATTTCCCCAAAGCAACACTTCTCTGCTCCACAAACTCTTGCTTCTGCACAATTTGGCTCGCTACTACACTCTTGTCTGGCCTCGGTTGGATGAAGAACCCTCTATAACACTCAGCCAATCGATCTGCCAATGTGACATCATCTGAATTTTCAAAGGTAAAATAACGAAACAATTCTACACACAACATTTATTATCATTACGCAAAGTCAGTCCTCAAAACGTAATTATATAAATGAACAACAAATCTCATACTCCCTCCCCTCGTATTGGCTGTCTGCTGTCGGTCTCCTCTGCAACTTTCGCCCTCACATTGGCCATTTTCTTCGCATATCCCACCTGTTCCCATTATATCTAAACCACAATAACACAAGATTTCATCATTATTCAACTCACAATAACAGAAGATAGGCTAGTAAGTTTATGTAAGGCGGGAATAGTACCTGGACCAGTTATATGCAGCATTTCCGTCTGATAGCAAGCCCTCATTCCCTGTAGAGATGATAGCGTTTTCTAAATGTCTGATATGTATTGATGATCAAGAAGAAGTCACAATCATAAAAAAAAATAGACAACCAATCCTTTCGGAATTCGTGCACAGTAACAAATACCACGGTTCAAGAACTCTTCCCGCCTTTCGCTCTCCAACCTCTCAATCTCACAACGATTGTTTTCCTGCAATCATTGATTTTAGAAATCACCATGATCGGGTAATTAAAAGGAACTTCAGATTTTTTCGATATACAAAGGTATGCACAATCATGACTAAATACCTTGATCCGTTCAGACTCTCTAATGGCTACATGTTTGGCATCCTAAGTGGCCTTGATGGTTTTTTCTAACTCTTCTATTTTTCGAATTTTTTGAGTTGTCACCGCCAAATACCTTAGATGATGCAACTTCTAGCTGCTCGGCTCTCGCGTGAAGTGAAGAGAGGTCTGATAGCAAAGTCTGTACCATCAGTAGGACACTTGATATATCTGAGAATGCACCTCGAACAGCTGCATTTCAAATATCATGTGTCGTAAAGATTAAATAACTAATAGCTTGTGTGATGATCAACGAATGATTCTGATAGGAAATGGAGACGTTGAGATTCCAATCTGCTATCACAGGTCATCCTACAACCTATATTAGAGTATGTCAAAGTGAACAACCTGCAATATACTTCCGCACTAAACAGCAGAGCCGATCCATTCAATCAAGCAAGAAACCAATGGTTGGAGCATTTGGATCCTGAAGAAACAAAACTCCAGTTAAGCAATGTTCACAATTTTTTGCTTTAATAAAAAAGTTTAAAGTCAACTAAGCGGGCATCCAAAATTTAAGCATTCAACGTACTATGTCAACTGGTATCGCACGGGCAGTTTTGACTTTGACAGTGCGACACCAGCATGTTGAAAATACCAAAGAACATCGGAATGAGCCAAAGCCTAGGTAGAGAATACCATCTAAATGAGGAATAAAAAAGAGAAAATTGTTGAAGTCTGAATAGAAGAGATGAAGGTCTTCCCCCCTTTCGCTCTCCAATCTCTCATCGATTGTGTTCCTGCAATCATTGATTTTAGAAATTGGCATGATCGGGTAATGAAAAGGAACTCCAGATTTTTTCGATATACAAAGGTATGCACAATCACGACTAAATACCTTGATCCGTTCATACTCTCTAATGGCTACATGTTTGGCATCCTAAGTGGCCTTGATGGTTTCTTTTAACTCTTCTATTTTTTTATTTTTTGAGTTGTCACCGCCAAATACCTTAGATGATGCAGCTTCTAGCTGCTCGGCTCTCGCATGAAGTGAAGAGAGCTCGGATAGAAAAGTTGGTACCGTCAGTAGGACACTTGATATATCTGAGAATGCACCATGGACGACCATCATTAAGCTAAGATATTTGTGTAAGATGTCCTGCAACAGCATACATGAATTAATTCAGACAAGAGAACAACTTATCTGTGAAGGAACGCTTCATTATATCAGTGTATAAAGTGACGAGGTTTTGGCAAATCAATTGGTTTATAGAGATGATGAAGCTGATAGAAAACAATCTGATTTATCATGATGCAATCAAGATCATTTAACATAATGGTTGAAGAGTACATATGAATAATATGATAAAGAATGTTACAAACCGGACGATAGTTCCGAGCTGCGTAAAGTTCTTTCCACACCCACTAATACCTCAAGTTGTCCCAATAAGTATTCATTTTCAAACGCTCATGAATTGCACTGAATGCAGCTTCAGCTGCTAACATTCCTGTATTTTTCACAAAGATTCCAATAAAGTACATGAGACACAGATTGAAGGAACACGACATGCAATATCACAAGAATTTAAAGAGAGTAGCAGGGTATAGTTCCATACATAACATCTTCTCACTGCATAACCTTTTACAGATGGCTGCTAGAACTTCTAAGGATATAAAACAAACATGTCAACCCTTTATTGTGTACTGGAACTCAAAATGACCAAGGTTGTAGACAAGTTATTCATTTAAAACTTGGAAAGATTTACGACATGTTACCTCAATATCTGAGCAAGTACAAATATTTCCAAAGTTCATCTATCCAATTCAGTTAAACGCCTCTCATAACGCGCAATGGCTTCCTTGTTGAACGCCTCTCCAACATTGCGATCCTATAAGACGATGTAGCAGAATAAAAAGAAGTTGCATAAAAAAGGCATAATCTGTTACCAGGTTTTGTCACAGATGCAATCAAGATCATTTAACCCAATGCCCTTAGTAGCGGAGGCGATCGACGATGCCCCAACAACTGGAAATCAGAACGCTGCTCCGCCATTCCCCCTGCGTAGCCGGTTAATTTAGAAGAAGAAGACGAAAGGTCGACGAGGCCCCAACAACTGGAAATCAGAACGCTGCTCTGCCGCTCCCCCTGCGTAGCCGGTTAATTTAGAAAAAGAAGACGAAAGGTCGACGAGGCGATCGACGATGCCCCAACAACTGGAAATTGAACGCTGCCCCCCTACGTAGCTGGTGAATTTAGAAGAAGAAGACGAAAGGTCGTCGACTCACATCCTTCTTTTCCCAACCGACGGCTCCTGTTGTTGGGAGAGGCGAATTTCAAAAAAAATTAGCAAAATGGGCGACCTAACCTGTGCAGCGCATCGTTGTCTCATGCCTGAACCATGGGAAATCGCTGTCTCATGCGCAGCGCATCCGCCGCTCCCGTTTGTTCTGGCGCCGCTGCTACTATCGGTGCTGCACGATCAGACAAGAGGAAGAAGTAAGCGATAGCAAAATGGGTGTTCCATTGGAGGCCGACCTAACCTCAGCAGTGAATCGCTCGCCCATGCCTGAACCGTTGGGAATCGAATCAGTGCTCTCCAAGGCGCCGCGGTTCCCGTCGGTGCTGGCCGATTAGGCAAGAGGGAGAAGCAAACGATCGCCCTCTCGGTATTCCCCTGAGAGCGTGTTTAATTTCAGAGAACCCATTGAAGGCGTACAGGAGTAAATGAGGAACTGCATTTTTTCACACGGTATGAAAGGAGGTTTTTTCCTCCAGCTGACGTGGCAGCATGAGAACGGAGGAAAAAACCTCCTTTTTATATATATGATTACGGAGCACATCTCGGCTTCTAGAAATGAATTGAAACATTTTTAATGTCGATTATAATATGTCTTTGCCCTTATGAATTGGTGGAGTCTATGTAGTAGTCTTAGTCTAGAAGATAGAAACTAATAATATTAATAAATAATAAAATTTTAAAAATTCAATTGAATTTTAAAATATTTGAAATATAAAATAAACGGTAAATAATCTTATTCGAAAATCATCGTTACACCTCGCACTCGCATGTCTTTTTTCATTTTATTATATCGTAAAATTTATTTTCTTTGCAAAAACTACTTTCCATTGAATCGAAATTTTTTTATAGGAAATATCTGTCATTTCGAAGCCACACAATCTTTTCCGCAATATAAAAAAACTCAAAATTCATTTCAACGGGCACGCATGATAGACAACTCGCTTCTATCAACCAATCCTAAATGAAATTAGATAAAGAAACACCACGTAGCTCAATAATACAAAGACTTGTACGAGGAGAACGAGTAGTGGGTCTCTCAATATTTTGATGATGTGAATAAATCTTTTCAATTTTTTATTGTATTTCTAAAATAAATGTTTTTTATCAACTTATTCACAGTGAAATTGGTGTTTTTTTAATTATGTATTGGAAGTATGTTACATTATAAATTCTAAAGATATAATTCCAGTCAGCACTCATCTGATGAATGTTATATAACCGATACGATGGAATTTTTATAGATATACATATCAGATGAGGAGATGGCAAGTGTAATATCGAGTCATACTTCAACATATAATCCATATGAATGAACATATTTTGAAGTTTAATATGACGTTGGATTTTATCAACATAACCATCATCAGAAAGTAAAAGAACGAGCTTAAGTTTGTGGTCAACAAGGTGCAAATTCATTAGTCGTTAGGAATACATGCACTACTCACAAGTTTAACCGGCTGTGAGTATCCGAAAATTTTGGAGAATCTTGGAAAAAATGCTTACGAAAGGAAACACTTTCGAAATGGTGCCCATCGACGAGGCATATGGTCAAAGAAAAGTTGTTGATTCCACAAGAAAAATGTTTATTACCAACTGTAGATGGAAATGTTATTAATGATATGTAGTGGAGGTATATTATCAACATGTTCGAAACATTAGTTTTATTCCATCTTCATATTATTAATGAATCGGATGAAAGAGATTGTTTTCCCGAGAAACACAATAAACCGTCACCAATAAATAACCTCCCATTTTTCATCATTCTACTAATGATAAGGGGTTTTAGTCTTAACAATCGTATAGTTAATGAATTGGACTCACTTAATTGATTTATTTTTATAACTCTTATAATCTGATTGCATTAAAAGACTCAGTGAAGACGAATGATACGAGAAGGTTGATTCAGGTGCATTCATCTGATCATAATGTCCACGAATGTGCATGAAATGCACCATGAAATGGAAAATTGGGAATAACAAATGTTTAGTCCAAATACTTGGCCAGTTAGAAGATGATACTCAAGATAGAAACGATGTATAGGTGGAAGATAAGAATGTTAATCTCAAAATGTCCCTCATGGTCAACATGATACATCAAAAGGCTCCGACAAACTTTCAATATTTGGTATAAGAGAAAACCAAGCAAAACTGAGGACAAGGTCTTCCTTTCACCACAAATCACATGAAGAATGGTCACGAAGGCAACTAGTTCCACCTCATGTCCTTAAAATTATTGATATTATAGAACAATATGAGAATTTGGGGTGCAAGTTGGGTAAGAATTTATCTCAGTATTTGATTATGCAATCACTACCTGATACATTTTCATTGTTTATCATTAACTATAACGTGATCAATATCAACTATGATTTGTATGAGATATTTCCATTAATTTATTACAAGTATCAAATAGTATTGAAAATATCAAATGGAATTGAAGTTGTGATGATAGTATAGTCCTTTTTTTAAGATGAGGAATGGAAATGAGATCAAGTCCAACAATTTCTGATGTTGAGTTTTTCTTTATTGAGAAGAATAGGCATGAAAGAAAAATTTAAAAGAGTATTTTGTAAGTTTCAAGGACAAGAAAAATGTATAACCTTTATAGAAAAAAAAATCATTTCTTTCTTTAGTTATTATTGATTTTTCTAAGTGAATATTATATACGAAAATAGTTTTAACATCTACAATATGTTGTATTGACTAAGATCAGTAGGAGTGTTAACAGAGGTGAATTCAACCTACAAAAATGATTTTCCTTTGTATGTCTATGGACAAAATTTTGTTTTTAAAATATGTTTATTATATTCTAAAATTTGCTTCAAATATAATTTATATTTTGTGTTAGATGGATGCGGATTCTGAACTATCCTTAATAATATAGTTTGATCCATTTTTAATGTGATGAATCATTGGAGTGTGTGATATTTGATTTTTAAAAAATGATAAATAAAACAATGATATATATATATATATATATAATATTATGACTTTCAATTAATTTATAGAAAAAACTAATTTTGTATATTTAAATAATTAGTTGGGTATATTTTTAATAATATAGACTTTGAACAAATGAAATGAAATAAGTTGTTTTAAGTAATTTATTTAATGGTGTGAAAAAAGAATGTTAATTATTTTATTGAAATTATCATACATATAAATGTTAAAAAGATAATTGTGGAAAACGATTACATTTTCATAAATTTGAAGGTTATAATAGTATTAATAATATTAATATAAAATATCAAATATATCTATATATATTGTTAAATTACCAATATAATTTTGAAATGTTTTAACTTAAACCAAAATCTAATTTTGGGCAGCGTTTAAACGTTTGATTCTCCAAATGAAGCATTTGTGACTCTGTCTATGTCAGTTCATATTTTCAACTGTTGTTGATGGGAAAATAAAAGGCTTGGTTGTATGACACATGGGTTCTAGCGTTGATAATGACGCCCCAAGTCAATCTTGCACAACAATGGCTTATTGCGTTGGCGGAATATCAGAAATACTTTCATAGGGTTAAATCATTTCAAAAATACCCTTCCCCAAAATAATTATTAAATCCGAAAAATAAAAACTGAAGAAAAGACAAATTTGCCCTTAACATTCGAACGTGGAAAAATGGAAGTTCGGCAGTTTTTCGACGTGAAAAACTGCGGAAAACGAAAAAGCCGAACAGTTTTTCGCCGTGAAACCTGTTTAAAAGTTGATAGCAAGAAAGAAATAAGTGATTTCGAACTTGAGAGGGAACGATTTGAAGTTGGCGAACGATTTGAAGTTGGCGAGAAGGAAACTGGCGAAGAGAGCACGA
>CM071863.1:25126989-25146076 GCA_036759665.1 Gynandropsis gynandra | reverse complement strand
AGAGGGACAAGGGTCGCAGGGGTCCAAGGGTCGCAGAGGAACAAGGGTCGCAGAGGGACAAGGGTCGCAGGGTCAAACTGGATCGCTGGGTCGAATTGGGTCGTAAAGTCGCAGGGGTATTTTGGGAATATCAACATTTATACGGGTACTTTTGAAGTTAGAAATTTTTTCTTTTCCGGGAAGGGTATTTTTGAAGTGTTTTAGCCCTACGAGGGTATTTTTGAAGTTACCCCTATTGCGTTGATGGAACACAGTACAAATTAACTCTTTCATGTATAATTAGTTATTTTCTAATTGTGGTAGACAAGACACCTTAAGACACCTTAACTCATGCCTCCTTTATCTTCTTGTTTATTGCAGATTATTGGCATGTGGTACTAGTCAGGAGGAAGAATCAAATCTAATAGAATGGAATGAAAGCGAAGGAGCTGTCAAGCGGGCCTACCATGGGCTAGGGAAAAGATCAGTGGGGGGTTGTGCAGTTTGATACTAGTAAGAATAAGTTATTGGCAGCTGACGATGAGTTTCAAGTTAAATTAAGGATATGGATAATCTCAACCTCTTGACTATAACAAACGCAGAAAGGGGATTGCCGGTAATGACTCATTTTTATTTTAAATTGATGTATGTCTAATATCTCTAACACACCTTTCAGTCAAACAGTTACTAACTGAATATCATTAGTCATCTTCTTCCTTGAGGTTCAACAAAGAAGGAAGTCTGCTAGTGGCTCCACCATAGAAAATGGGATCAAAATACTTGCGAACATATACGCTCCACTAAGGATCGTGCCCATGAAGCCTCTAGAGTTGCTTCTATGTCTGTTGCAAAGGTATACTTGTTATTCTATTTTAAGAATGCCAGTAAATCTGAGAACCTCTACAGAAGAACATTGAACGCATAATTTTCGTCGTGGGGGCATGTAATAGGCACATTTGGTGCTTCGGGTTCAACCATCGGGATGAGTCTACCAGTTGCTGATAGAAGCGGACCGGTGATATATGTTACTGTTTATTTTCAGTGAACTTTAACAACATATAAGTTGCTCATATTAGTTCACTTTCTCCATTGTAATAGTTTGATTGTGCAAACACAAATGTAAAGAACAATCTTGTATAAGAAATTCAATCATAATGAACGTTTTGAAAGAAATGGTTTTGAGAAGTAGTGAAGATGAACACGAGAAGAAGAAGTTTTTTGAAAATGCAATAATACTTCAATTCATCTTGCAACATACATATATGCCTAATGGCATTACAAAAACTTAACAAAATAGACCTCAGGACTACATTAAAGACGTTGTTCCCTAGTTACTAATTATGGAAATATTTGACTAATCTCATGAACCTCATGTCCATTGCAAAATAAGTAACCTGCGTTCTGTGCTTTTGGTGCAACTCTTCAAGCTGATTCTGAGGCTATCTCCTGCTCCTTTGCGTCTTTCTTGCTTTGAACTTCATCTATCATCCTTCCTCTGCATCTTTGTCCATTGGTTCAGCTCCTCCTCGTTTTCTTGAGCCCTGAAGTCTGCAACTTGATCATATTGCATTCTGTTTTCCTCTGCTTTGGTGTCTTGGTCTACAGCTTCATGGTGAACAAGCTGATCAACTTCTTCAATCTCCCTCTTGATCAATTTGTTCACAACTCCTAGCTTGTTCTTTAGATCTTCAAAACGCCTTGTGCATAATGATTTGGTCAGAATATCGACCACTTTTTCATCTTCTGCAATGTGCTCCAGCTTACTGCCTTTCTTACCACATGGAATTTGATTTGAATGTGCTTGGTTCGCTTATAATCCACCAGATTCCTCCCTATGGCTATTACTGTCGTGTTATCACAATGAATTACCAAACAATCATTCATATCAAATCCAAATTCAGTGAACAACCTCTTCAGCCACACAACATGAGTTGTGGCTGCACAAAGGGATGTATATTCAGCCTCTGCAGTTGACTGGACAATGATGGATTGCTTCTCAGTTCCCCAACGAAACATTACAGTTCCTATGGTGAAACAAAAGTGAAACAAAAACCTGTTGTACTCTTTGAATCCTCCATACTTCTAGCTAGATCAGAATCAACAAATCCAACCAACGTAGCATCTTGAACCCTTGGAACAATAAACCATGATTCACATTTCCAGCATTGTACCTCATCACCCTCTTGGCTTCTTAAAGACTCTTTTTCGTAGGATTGGCATTACTCCTTGATAAGTATGATGCAAAAAATGCCCAGTCTGGCCTTGTTGCTGTCAAATAGAGTAGGCCACCAACCATGCTTCTGTATCTAGTTGGATCAGCCAGCACATTGCCTCCTTCTGAGTTCTTTCCATAGGGTGACAAGGGCGTGGATACACTCATGGAGTTCTGTATTCCAAAATTCCTTAACAACTGATTTGCATACTTGGATTGATTCAAGAAGATCCCATCTATCACATAGCTTATTTCAAATCCCAGAAAGTACTACAATTTCCGAAATCACTCATCTCAAACTCCTTGTTCAGCTTTTCTTTAAGTTGCTTGATCAACTCCTCATCATTCCCTCAGATGATCAAGTCATCAACATATAGACAAATTATCAAGATTTTCTGATTTTTCTCCTGCAAGTAAATTGTAACATCACAATCACTCCTTTTGCATCATTCTCCTGTGAAGAAAGAAGCAACCAGACTATACTAAGCTCTACGAGCTTGATTCAAGCCATACAAAGCCTTCTTCAATCTTAAGACCTTGTCTTCAGCCCCATCAATAACATAACCAGGAGGTTTCTCTATGTAGACGTCCTCTGCAATTTCACCATTCAAGAATGTAGACTTAACATCCATTTGGTGTAAGTCCTTCTTTTGCTGCTACTGCAATCAGGGTTGGAATTGTGTCATGTCTGGACACATGAGCAAAGGTTTCTCCACAGTCTAGGCCATGATTTTGTGTGTCCCTAGCTACCAACCTCGCTTTCAACTTCTAAATCTTTCCAATCTCGTCAGTCTTGAGTTTATAGATCCACTTGACACTTATTATCTTGTGATCCTTTGGTAGCTCAACAAGTTCCCACGTTCCATTCTTGTTAATCATTTCTATCTCTGCATCCATAGCCTTCCTCCATCCAATATCTGCAATAGCCTCCTCAAATGTCGCAGGTTCCTCCATTGATGTGTAGCAACATTCACATACTTGATTTGACTCCCCTCCACTAGCTCAGCATCCTCATATATATCGGCTAGTCTTCTCATTCTGTGAACCAGCCTGGAAGAACTAATGTTATCTTCTCTACTCCCTCTAAAGCTTGATTGGCTCAGTCTGAAAGGAATTAGAGTGAATTGAGGCTGAGTACCTCGGCTCCCTCCAGATCCTTGTCCCTCCTCAATTATCCCTTGAGGAGTTCTCTGAATATGTTACTCTCCTTATTCTTGATTTGGCATAGTTGGATTGAAACTAGGAATCTCAATCCGTCTTTGAGTTTCAGACTAAATCTCCCAGTTTCAGCCCTTGCTTTCTTCAGAGACCACATCCCTTCCTACCAATAGAAGCTTGAATTCTTCATTTCTATTTACTTTTCTTTGGGGCATACTCTTAGTTTTCAATGGTTTAATGGAAATATTTTCTTGTTGTCTGCTCAAATATCTAAGTAGTTGGACGTCTTAAGGAATTTTTGGGTACTTGTATTTATCTTCCAAGAAGAATTCGTGTCCACCCTTTCTCGCTTTCTTCTGAATTTTTTATTTTTTATACTATGTAGGTTGTAAAATTAATATATACAAACTCTGGTGGTGCCATACTAGCTTTAGCAGCAAATGCTGTCCATAACCTATGGAAATGGAAAAAGAACGAGCTGAATCTTTCGGGAAAGGTATACCATATGCTTTATGATTTGGCACCCCCTCATGTTTTTTTCAATTTTGTTTCCTCATATTAGGCTTTGTATTTTGTAGGCAACCAGCAGTGTCCCACCTCAGTTATGGCAGCCATCCAATGGAATATTGATGACAAATGAGACACGTGATTCAAACAAAGAGGACGTTGTGCCATGTTTTGCGCTCTCACGGAATGATTCCTATGTCATGTCAGCTTCTGGAGGAAAAAATTCCTTGTTTAACATGATGGCATTCAAGGTTATCTCCTTGTTTGAGCTAACACTGATCCGCCTGTTTGCTTACCATAATCGCAATAACACACTTTTCTCTCTTTTATTTTCAGACGATGAGCACTTTCATGGCACCTCCTCCGGTGGCAACCTCTCTTGCATTCCATCCTCAAGACAATAACATTATTGCAATTGGAACCGACGACTCATTTATTCAAATCTACAATGTCAGAGAGTGACTGGTTTAGCCTTTTCAAATGTTCTAAATATCCTTGTATCATCTGGTACTCATTCTCAGGTACGTGGTAGTATCAACTTCCTCTGTAAAAACCCTTGGTTTTGCCCATCGTATAACCCTAGTGAGATAATCTTTTGCATTTATATATAAGCAATGTTCTAAAATTCTCCGTCTACTTCCGCTTAGTCTCCGCTTAGAAGACGTTCGATGGTCGGCGGCCGTCTATCGGTCGACTAGACACCGACCAGTGAATATAAACCTTTTATTTGAAAAATCTGTCCAAACAATATCATTTTGACATTAATAAAAACGATATAAAACTAAAATCGATTTGATTATTACAACAAGTGATTGCAATGCTCTGCTTCCGTTTGTTCATGCTTAGTGATTGCGATGCTCTACTCCCGTTTATTCACGCGTAAACAATTGCTTTGTATGTAGCTTTGCGTGTGGAGAATGGATGGGTGAGAAAAGCAAGCTAGCAAATAAATACGGATTCCTAGTGGGCATACGCCAAATCCCCTTGCTCATACCCATATTCAGTTTCATCAAGATCAGATACATGTGTGCTGGTTGTTTATGTGATGCGCAATTGGATCGTGCGTTTCACTCGGATGTGCGGATGGATGCCTTTGAACCCGTAGATGGATACGTGCTGAAAAACGTTGGCCCAAATCTCAGTGAGACCGTCCAAAACAATTGAGCATATGCACCTCTAGAACTCTTAGGATGATAGAAGACGCCATAAGCAACCGTGGTTCGTTAGTTGATAAGTCGAATCGAGCAAGTCTCAGACTTGAACGATTTGTGTGAGATGACTCTCTCAATCTCAATGACAATGAGCTAAGCTCCTTTGGTCTGTAATTGATTCAAAAATGACTTGTTTTCTATTATTCATGCGTGTCTCCTTAAAAAGAAAGAAGGTCAAAACAAACTTTCCACGTTACACTCCTATTCAAAAGTCTAAGACTCTTATTGACCATTAATCTTTCTAGATTTTATTCCTACTGACAATGCACAAAATAAACCCTAAATTATAGGTGTTCTTGGTACATTTTGAATTCAAATTTGAATTTGAATGACACAAGTCCAAAACACTTCCTCTTGATGGATCTTTGTGTGGTCCATGGATTTGTGAGGCTTTAAACCCTTCAAATGATGTTACTGTTCAATCTCTTGGGCTTCTAAATGTTTTGAATCTTCTCTTGTAGACTCCTTGCCTTAGATCTAGTCCAAGGCCCCTTTAACATGTTTGAAACCTCGAAATTTGGCTCTAAGTGTGCACTAGAGATCTCGTCAGAAACGTTGCCGGAATGTGGCCGGAAAAGTGACGTTCCGGTAGTAATCCGGTACTCATCTGAATGCTCTTTGAGTTCTGGTTCCAATGGTCTTTGTTTCATCGAATTTGGATTTCGGGAAGGCCTTCCTTTAGGTGTTTTCGTACAAAGTCTCATCTCCAAGTTATCCGGCCCGCGAATATCGGACGCGACTGTTAATCTGCAAGTCTCGTCAACAGTCCGCATATCCGCGTCCTCGTAAGCTTCACGCGCGTCCTCGTCAGTGTTTGCACGTCTTCGTCAGCGTCCCGTGCATCCATGTGATTGTCTTTCCCGTTCGATCCATCCGTTCCGTCCATTCGTTCGAGGACGGTTAGTCTGCAAGTCTCGTCAACGATCCGCATATCCGCATCATTATGCCAGCCAGTTAGCCATATACGAGGCTCCAATACTGGAATGCATAAAGTAGGTCTACTGTGACGAGCTTTAAGGATTAGAGTCTACATATTTTCCTCCGCCATTGTACTTGACCGTTACTCTTCAATGAGTTTGATAGGTTGTTTTGAAAATCTTAATTTCAGTGGATTCCACGGGAGTCAAGTGGTTGAGTCACAGATGCCCTGTACCCTTGTGACAGTCAGTCAGTCTACGCTGCCTTTGATGATGGAAGTGTGAACATCTTAGCCGCAACAACATTGCAACTGAAGTGTCGTATCGGACCCAATGCGTATTTACCTTCAAACCCGAGGTAAGTTCATATCCCGTCCTGTTACACACAGAAACAGCCCATTTTACGCTACTTGTTCCTAAGTCAGTGTGACATTGGACAGTTCAAGGGTGTACCCAGCCGCCATTGCAGCCCACCCGTCCCAACCAAACGAATTTGCGGTGGGCCTCACAGACAGTGGGATCCATGTCATCGAGCCGCCACCACCAGGGGTTTCAGAAGGCAAATGGGGTATGTCTCAACCAGCACCAGAAAATGGCACGGGCCCTAGCGCTTCCACGGCCGCTGGGTCAGATCAAAAGCCGAGGTAATCTTGTCACTGCTTCATACATGCACAGCCCCAAAATCTGATAACATAATGGAGAAGAGATGCGATCATTGTAGGGTTTGGGAGGCTTAACTATTTGACTGTCAATGTAGTGCTTAAAAACAGATTTTTAGCACTCGGCTTGTGTATATATAATTATGACATTAAGCTTCAGAAAAAATGTTGACAGACTAGATAAATTACCAATCAGCTCAATTTATTGTTCCATCTAAACCGTCTTTCTACGGAGAATTTACTCAATTTATTCCCTGTGAAATTAGAAGCATCTCTCACCTCAAAAATTAACGTATTTCTTGTATAAAAATACATTAATTTTGAATGTTCTTTTTTCAGAGATGTATTGTGATAACACGTAATCCGTAGTAGTTTTTATGTCATTTTTAGGTCTAGTTTTAGGTCTTCATTCATCATTTATCGAGACTATTCGAGGATTTTATCTACATTTCGTGTTTTGTGTAGGAAACGAAGACATGATGAGAAACACGAGAGAAATTGGCAATTCAACCCCAAAATGACAAGGTTCAGCTTGTGCAAGACCGTGGATTGAAGTGAACGTGCAAACACCGAGCGAAAGGAGCGAAAACGTCATTTTAGGACATGCCCGCTCGGGCAATGCAGAGTACCCGCTCGGGTAATTTGTGCCATGACAACCCCGTAGCTTTACACGACTCGGGTGCCAAAGGAACATGGTCGGGCATGAGTGCCCGATCGGGTGGAAATGTTGCGCCCGCTCGGGTTACTGGTCATCAAAATATGCCGTAACTTTGCACGACTCGGGCTGAAGAGGAACACGCTCGGGCAAAGGTGCCCGCTCGGGCGAAAAGGGATGCACACGGTCGGGTACATAGCTTGCACGATCGGGTACAAGATGTGCCCGATCGGGTCCTCAGATCTCAACAAACTTTCCTAAGTTTTGGTTCGGCCAAATCAAGGGAAATCAGATCTATTTAAAGGGGAATCGAGCAGAATTGAAAGGGGGGACGACAAAAGGACGATTCAGTGCCATAGAAGACACACTTTGAAGGATCGAGAAGGACGGATCTACGGATCCGAAGCATGGAGGATCTAATGAAGACATAGGGAGTCATCTCTTTCTCTTTCTATGTTGAATATAGATTTGTTTTGTGTTTCGTTTTCTGAGTTCATGTTCATATAGATCTATTGCCATAGGATAGAGAGTATTGCCAAGATGTAATGGAGTTTCGTACTTAATGAATGGTGGAACTTAATGCTTTCATTACCTGTACGCCACTTGAATGAATGAAATCGGTATTTTATCATGTTTTCAGATCTCATGGTTGTTCTTAATGCTTTCTCTACCTGTACGCCACTTGATTGAATGATGATAGAAGCCTAATAAACCAACGCCAGGGCATTAGACTTCGGAACTTAGCCATGATTTAGGGTTTGCCGGTTTAGAATCTACGCCAGGTCAATCGGTTAAATCTAGGGATTAGGATAGCGGTCGTAATGCGTCTATCCATGTAAGATACGCAATGGATACATTGGTATATGCATGGTAGATAGTGGACAAGTCTACGCCAGTCAGTTCCTATAGGAGAGCTTGAATTCCCTGAACTCATGATAGTACCTTAGACCAATTATCTCGTTAGAACTCCGTTACATTGTCATGCAACTCTCGATACCTATGGTGATTAGTCTTAGAGTCATTCCTACCTATCTTAGGTTTAGTTTGCATTTAGGTTAGTTTGCATTCCACCACTATTTGATCCATCACGTCTTATTCATTAGTTTAATAACTTGTAAGTCGCATCAATTCCTTGTGTTCGACCCTAGTTGCTACACGATCCGTATTCTTGCGGAAGCGTTAGTCTAGGTAATTTATTACTTGAGTCTACGCACATCAAGTTTTTGGCGCCGTTGCCGGGGAATTGATTACGATTTTAGGGTTATTATTACTTTTGATTAAGACATAGTCCTTTCCGGAGTCTTCATTTATTTTTCGTTTTGTTGTGTTTAGAGTCATAAAAAAAAAAACGTATTCTTCATAAAAAAATAAAAAATCAGAAAATAAGTTTCAATGACGCATCTCTTCACTCCTCTAAGGCCGTGCGACCTTATGAGTGTGCCATAGGCAGCCTGGGTCTAAGTAGAAAGCCACCCTCTTCGACTTCGACGTCCTAGGAACAAAGCGTGGATCTATAAAAAAGAATAAAGAAAGAAATAAAAAAAAAAGAAGAATAAGAACGAGAATTTGAGCTTAATGATATCTCAAGCTTAGAAGAGTTTGGTATGGAGATCGCTTGGACGTTGTTAGGAGTACGGATTAGACTTAGGTCATTGGTAGGATTGCATGGTTCGAGACTTTTCGGATTGATAGAAGTCTGAACTTGGTACGCTTAGGCTTGCGTTCATGTGACGCGTTGTTTTGCATGATGGCTATTCCTTTGATGTATTTGTGTTAGTATCCGTTGTTGTTTAACTTTTCTAGTACTCGACTCTAGGTTTGCTCGAGGACGAGCAAAAGGTTAAGTCTGGGGGAGTTTGATAACACGTAATCCGTAGTAGTTTTTATGTCATTCTTAGGTATAGTTTTTATTAGATTTATTAGATTTCATTCATTTATCGAGACTATTCGAGGATTTTATCTACATTTCGTGTTTGGTGTAGGAAACGAAGACATTACGAGAAACACGAGAGAAATCGGCAATTAACCCCAAAATGACAAGATTCAGCTTATACAAGACCGTGGATTGAAGTGAGCGTGCAAACACCGAGCGAAAGGAGCGAAAACGCCATTTTAGGACATGCCCGCTCGGGTAATGGAAGATGCCCGCTCGGGTAATTTGTGCCTTGACAACCCCGTAGCCTTACACGACTCGGGTGCTCAAGGGATATGCTCGGGCATAGGTGCCCGCTCGGGTGTATTTGCATTGCCCGCTCGGGCCAATTCATGCCAAGAAGCACCGTGAGTTTTACCCGCTCGGGCTCAATACACACATGGTCGGGCAAAGGTGCCCGCTCGGGCGAAAATGGATGCACACGGTCGGGTACATAGCTTGCACGATCGGGTACAAGATGTGCCCGATCGGGTCCCTAGATCTCAACAACTTTCCTAAGTTTTGGAACGGCCGAATCAAGGGAAATTAGATCTATTTAAAGAGGATTCGAGCTAGAACAGAAGGGGGGACGATTCAGAGGCATTAGAGCTCGAATTGGAGACATCACGGAGGACGGAACGAGGGATCCGAGGCATGGAGGATCTATTGAAGACATAGGGAGTCATCTCTTTCTCTATCTATGTTGAATTTAGATTTCTTTTGTGTTTCGTTTCCTTAGTTCATGTTCGAGTAGATCTATTGCCATAGGTTAGAGAGTATTGCCAATATGTAGAGAAGTCTTGTGCTTAACGAATGGTGGATCTTAATGCTTTCATTACCTGTACGCCACTTGAATGAATGAAATCGGTATTTTATCATGTTTTCAGATCTCATGGTTGTTCTTAATGCTTTCTTTACCTGTACGCCACTTGATTGAATGATGATAGAAGCCTAATAAACCAACGCCAGGGCATTAGACTTCGGAACTTAGCCATGATTTAGGGTTTGCCGGTTTAGAATCTACGCCAGGTCAATCGGTTAAATCTAGGGATTAGGATAGCGGTCGTAATGCGTCTATCCATGTAAGATACGCAATGGATACATTGGTATATGCATGGTAGATAGTGGACAAGTCTACGCCAGTCAGTTCCTATAGGAGAGCTTGAATTCCCTGAACTCATGATAGTACCTTAGACCAATTATCTTGTTAGAACTTCGATACATTGTTGTGCAACTCTTGATACCTATGGTGATTTGTCGCTGAGTTATTCCCATCTTTAGGTTTAGTTTGCATTTAGATTAGTTTGCATTCCCCTACGATTTGATTCATCACGTCTTATTCATTAGTTTAATAGCTTTAGAATCGCATCAATTCCTTGTGTTCGACCCTAGTTGCTACACGATCCGTATTCTTGCGGAAGCGTTAGTCTAGGTAATTTATTACTTGAGTCTACGCACATCAAGTTTTTGGCGCCGTTGCCGGGGAGTTGATTACGATTTTAGGGTTATTATTACTTTTGATTAAGACATAGTCCTTTCCGGAGTCTTCATTTATTTTTTCGTTTTGTTTTGTTTAGAGTCAAGAAAAAAATAAAATAAAAAAAAGAGAATTATTACCTCTCAAAGCTTAATTGAATTTTATTTTTTATTTTGCGAGGTAATATGAACAACAACAACTTTTGGAGTGCCGATATAGCTGAAACGAACTATCAATTTTCAGAACCTCGTCATATGCCATATAATTCATACCGTCCATCGAAACAATCATGGGAACAAGACGTTTGGGGAAACACCGATGGTGTGCTGAATAGTCAATATGGATTTGGGAATTTTCAGCCATGGATGCAACCCCAAATTCAGAATTATCCATCATATACACCCCCATGTCCGCAACAAGAGGCCAACTCCGATATTATGTCCATGCTTGCCCAAATCTTACAAGTGCAAAAAGATCAATCCAATGAAATTAGAGCGTTGAAAACGCAACAAGAAGAGATGCGAGCAAGTTGTAGAGACATGAATAATGAGTTTAAAGAAATGATAATGCACGTAAAGATCTTGGACAATCAAGTTGCACAACTCGCTGCAAATTCCTTTGAACCACAGGAGGTTTTAATGGAAAGTTTAGAAACGGATCTTGGTGAGCATGTCAACGAAATTTGCCTAAGGGATTATTTGACGAAGTATCGGCCCATTGCAATATTTGAAAGAGGTGAAGCATCTATCAAAGTTGCGGAATTGGATGCCAATGAGCTTAAGGAGAAGCTTGAGGAAAAGGAGGAGCCAAAATATATCAAACCGGAACCTAGACCACCTCCCTTGCCGTTCCCACAACGTCAACGCATAAAGACGGTAGATAAGCCAAATCCCTCAATGAGTGACAAAGGAGATGAACCTAATATAGGAGTGGATAAGGCTATGGGCATTGATAAGGCTATGACGAAACCCGAGATGGAAGAAGAGTTCAGCTTGGTGAACACACATGAGCAACCATGCGTTATCGATTTTGTGTTCCCCAATGGCATCTTTGAGAGTTTAGCCGTGGAAGTTTGTGACGAATTTGAGAACACGGATTCCCTAGATATGAATCTCTTAGCAGCTGGAGAAGATTCATACAAGGTACAAAATGAGCTATTTGATAATGAGAAGAAAAGGGAATCCACAGAACGAGCCTTCCACGCGACACTAGCCAAACGCGGCTCAAATCAGTACACGAACGATCCCGTAATGCCGCGAAGCTACATCCAACGTCCAGCACACAATTGGGACGTTGACAAGAAGCCCAAGGTGAAGATGAAGCCTTCACCACAAAGGAGCTCCACTAATCCGCGTGCCGCGCCCTATCGAACATATTATGCACGCGAGACTCTACGAACGCGACGACGTCGAGGACGTCCATCTAATGGGTAGCATTTGGTCAGGCTCGAGACCTTAAACAAGCGCTTATCGGGAGGCAACCCGACTTTTCCACTTTTGCATTTTTCATTTCATTTTTCTTTTGGACTATTTCTTTTTCTTTTCATATTGATGTACTTGGTGGAATCGTATTCCTTCCTCTGGATTGTGTGATTCTTTTCACAGGCTTTTCAACGTTGATATCATCCTTGAGGAGGAGACGCATACAACGTCCGGACACAAACACGGGATTGCAAGATACACAAGGTGCACACGTTCTAACCCTTATTCTTCCCGTTGTTTGGTATGCGAGTTTCTTCTAGGTTTTGAACACCGGGACGGTGTCTCATTTAAGTCTGGGGGGAGTACTCGTCGAGTATTGTCATGTGATTAGGATTGGATTATTAAGGTTAGATTTTGAGTTTTGTTTTTAGGAATATACGGATGGATACCTAGCATGAATTGTCGAGCTTTAGTCATTATTGTGCGACTTTGTCGAATCATGAACTAAAAAGTCTAGGTGTGTTTAGAAGTCTTCTTGATTTCCGATTAGTTGAAGTAATTGTGCTTGAAACCATGACTTATAGTTACATTCACCTCCTAGGTTTCAGTACCAAGTATCATATCTCCGTGTATACCGATTATTTATTGCTTGTTTGATAGATTTTTATCGTTCATTAGATTCCACACGCTTATACTCCGCTGTCAATTTTTTTCGCCTTGGATAAGTCTTGACTATTTTAGGTTTTCATTGACATGAGTACATCGAGATCGATGGTTCGGGTCTAAGTGGTGGGTTGAGGCGTTATTCTACGTCCTAAGGGTTAGATTGATGCGTGTTCTTCATGATAAAAAAAAAAAAGAGAATCAGGAAATAAGCTTTAATGGCGCATCTCTTCACTCCTCTAAGGACGCGCAACCTTATGAGTGTGCCATAGGCAGCCTGGGTCTAAGTAGAAAGCCACCCTCTTCGACTTCGACGTCCTAGGAACAAAGCGTGGATTTATAAAAAAAAAGGAGAAAAGAAGAAAGAAAAAGAATAAAAAAAAAAGGAATAAGAACGAGAATTGAGCTTAATGATATCTCAAGTTTAGAAGAGTTTGGTATGGAGATCGCTTGGACGTTGTTAGGAGTACGGATTAGACTTAGGTCATTGGTAGGATTGCATGGTTCGAGACTTTTCGGATTGATAGAAGTCTGAACTTGGTACGCTTAGGCTTGCGTTCATGTGACGCGTTGTTTTGCATGATGGCTATTCCTTTGATGTATTTGTGCTAGTATCCGATGTTGTTTAGCTTTTCTAGTACTCGACTCTAGGTTTGCTCGAGGACGAGCAAAAGGTTAAGTCTGGGGGAGTTTGATAACACGTAATCCGTAGTAGTTTTTATGTCATTCTTAGGTATAGTTTTTATTAGATTTATTAGATTTCATTCATTTATCGAGCTTATTCGAGGATTTCATCTACATTTCGTGTTTTGTGTAGGAAATGAAGATATGAGGAGAAACACGAGAGATATTGGCAATCTAACCCCGAAAATGAAGTTGTGTAACAAGGTTCGACTTGTGCAAGGCCACGGATGGAAGTGAGCACTCAAACACCGAGCGAAAGGAGCGGAATCGACATTTCAAGACATGCCCGCTCGGGTGGATAGGGAGTGCCCGGTCGGGCTAATTCATGCCAAGCAATCCCGTAAGTCTACACGACTCGGGTGCTCAATGGACATGCTCGGGCATAGGTGCCCGCTCGGGTGTATTTGCATTGCCCGCTCGGGCCAATTCATGCCAAGAAGCACCGTGAGTTTTACCCGCTCGGGCTCAATACACACATGGTCGGGCACGAGTGCCCGCTCGGGTGAAAATGGATGAACACGCTCGGGCACAAGGCTTGCACGAGCGGGTACAAGGTGTGCCCGCTCGGGTCCCTAGATCTCAACAACTTTCCTAAGTTTTGGAACGGCCAAATCAAGGGAAATTAGATCTATTTAAAGAGGATTCGAGCTAGAACAGAAGGGGGGACGATTCAGAGGCATTAGAGCACGAATTGGAGACATCACGGAGGACGGAACGAGGGATCCGAGGCATGGAGGATCTATTGAAGACATAGGGAGTCATCTCTTTCTCTTTCTATGTTGAATATAGATTTGTTTTGTGTTTCGTTTTCTGAGTTCATGTTCATATAGATCTATTGCCATAGGATAGAGAGTATTGCCAAGATGTAATGGAGTTTCGTACTTAATGAATGGTGGAACTTAATGCTTTCATTACCTGTACGCCACTTGAATGAATGAAATCGGTATTTTATCATGTTTTCAGATCTCATGGTTGTTCTTAATGCTTTCTTTACCTGTACGCCACTTGATTGAATGATGATAGAAGCCTAATAAACCAACGCCAGGGCATTAGACTTCGGAACTTAGCCATGATTTAGGGTTTGCCGGTTTAGAATCTACGCCAGGTCAATCGGTTAAATCTAGGGATTAGGATAGCGGTCGTAATGCGTCTATCCATGTAAGATACGCAATGGATACATTGGTATATGCATGGTAGATAGTGGACAAGTCTACGCCAGTCAGTTCCTATAGGAGAGCTTGAATTCCCTGAACTCATGATAGTACCTTAGACCAATTATCTCGTTAGAACTCCGTTACATTGTCATGCAACTCTCGATACCTATGGTGATTAGTCTTAGAGTCATTCCTACCTATCTTTAGTTTAGTTTGCATTTAGGTTAGTTTGCATTCCACTACTATTTGATTCACTTATTCATATTCATTAGTTTAATAACTTGTAAGTCGCATCAATTCCTTGTGTTCGACCCTAGTTGCTACACGATCCGTATTCTTGCGGTAGTCTAGGTCCGTATTCTTGCGGAAGCGTTAGTCTAGGTAATTTATTACTTGAGTCTACGCACATCATATTGTCATTTTATTGAAAAAAATCAGACACTAAATATTATTAATACGAATTATATCCATTGATGGAAAAAAACAAATATTTTATTGATTTTTTTATTAAAATGAAATGACGTGAATAAATGATAACATATTCAAAATGTATGTTTTTGTGTATAAATATAGATTTATGCATATCTAAGATGTTATATTTGTTTATGGAGTTTATTTGGTCATTCCACAAAAAAGAAGTGTATATTCGGTAAGTTCTGAATGTTTCGTTCTTCCTAATCCCTCTGTTGCAACTTGATTTCAGTCCCTCTTTTTCCTATCCACATCGGATAACCACAGCTCGTCGCGGTAGCCATGTAAAAATCAAATTCAAACTATAAAAATGAACACTCAACTTTTTTAGTATTTACTTTCACCAATTGTTTTTCTTCTAAATTTGATAATAATCGTACATTGCGAGACACCACGGATACCCCTTCGACGGATCTCATCTTTATTATAAACCCAAAAGATTCGAAAGTATTTTTATACAATAAAATAAAGAGCTAAATTATTTATTAGTATTTTGTTTAAAAAAGTGGTAGGAAGGAATAATATTATTCAGTCAAGGATTACGTCATTTTACTCTGTCCATAGATCCAAAACAGAGAACAAAAGTAAAGTTCTGAAGGAAGTAAGTTGTAAGCGAGGAACGATCATCCATCGAAGCCATTCTTTTCTTTTGAGCTTCCGTTGGCAACTTAACATCCGTAGCCAACCCTATAGCTTCGAGAAATCTAACGATGTACCAAGTAAGGTCCACTTGCCACCACTCCCGGCCATGCCTGGCCGAGTGCTCAAATGCGTGATGGTTGTTGTGCCATCCTTCGCCTAACGCTATCACCGCAACCCACCTGAGATTTTTGGGCACACACGTACGTGAGCTAAAAAGCTAATAATACTCACCACATCTTGGTGGATTTGAACCAAGGGACAAAACCATAGAATGATTCCCCTTCCTTACCAATTGTTCTTCGATAAATCGTTTGTTTTCCACACTTGATATCCCCATACGTGGGAAGTTGAGTTCACCAGAAAAGTGCCATGGAACCCGAATAGTTTCCTCACACACTGCGACAAATCAAGCAACTATTTAATTCACAAGAAACTTAGGCCGACGAAGAAATATCAATGCAACTTGATGTTTTTTTTGCTTACTATCCCCCATATGAACAAAGGTAGGCCTCCCCATAAGTAGAGGATAAGGGCAAGGCCTACGTTGCCCCAAATCCATTTACTTTGGAGGAACCTGTAGAACGGTTGTTTCACCAAGTCTACTACGTTACTACTGCCTCCACACTGCGCACAATGGTTGGCTCGAATCAACCAAATCGAAAAACGAAGTCCATAGCACACTAAGAAGAGCAAGCCATCATTATACCTTTGGGGCGACGTAGTCAGTATCAAAGATCCACAAGATGTGACTGAACCAGAGCCCATCTCGAGGGCTATGTGGATCACGTTGTGTATCACAGTACTGGTGATGGAATCTATGATGGCTGACCCATTCTATCGGATCTCCCTGTTAAAATTACAAAAATCTTTTCACCTCATGAGAAATGAGTAATTAGTAGAAGTATATTAGAAAGTAACAGGTTTAAAGATTTTCAGAATTTATTGTATTCAGTATTAAATACAAAATATGAAAAGAGATGAACAACCTGACCAGCGAGAGAGCCACAAAAGGCAAGGAGATACTCAAGCCACTTGGGCACATTGAAACTTCTGTGCGGCAAGATTCCGATGATACGACAACGTGATGCCGAACCCAGCGACCAAATGAAGCACCACAACAAGTTTCACAGCCGCCCAGTTCACATGAAACGGTGCCAAAAGGCTAAGCAAATGAACCCAGGTGATCTCCGATGCCCTAACCACGTCCCAATAATTCCACCTCCTTCCCTAAAATGTCCTCTTCTTCCCTATCATCGCCACGTCCGAAAAGGGTATTCTCCGGCATTTCTGCTCCTCCGGCTCTCGCTTTCCGCCATCGCAGCACCGCGAAAACGCGTTTCTTTTGCGGCGTTGTTCTCTCAGACAACAAGGGTTTCGGGTTTGAGCATGCGTGAGGTACAGGGTAATGGGTTCGTCGTTGTTGAAGAAATGGTGAAGAAAGAGACCTTACTTTGAGTGTAATGAGACGCCATGGGATTAGGAGAGGAAGATAGAGGGCATGCAATGGCCTTCCTAATCCTAATATATTAAATTTGAGGGCCATCATTGATTTATGGTTGACCGTCAAGTTGCATCGAATATCGACTCACTCTTTTGCCACATTTCAATCTGGTTCCGAAAAAAACTTTAAAAATATCCTTTCCGAAAAAAGAAAAATTTAATTTCAAAAATATTCGTATAAATGTTGATATTCCCAAAATATTCCTATGACCTTACGATCCAGTTCAATCCAACGATTCAATTTGATCCTGTGACCTTTGTCCCTCTGCGACTCTTGTTCCTCTGTGACCCTTGGACCCCTGCGACCTTTGTCCCTCTACGACCTTGTTCCTCTCCGACCCTTGGACCCCTGCGACCATTATTCCTCTGCGACCCTTGGACCCCTGCGACCTTTGTCTCCCTTGTCCTTCTGCGACCCTTAGACCCCTGCGATACTAATTTATTATTTACAAATAATATGAATAAAATTTTGAAAATACCGCTCAAATGAAAATATGTTGGACCCGTGCAACCCCTCCGACCATTGCGACCCTTTTGACCATTGCGACCCTTCCGACCATTTCGACCCTTTCGACTAGTCTTTTCAATGTTAGACTACTGTTTTTCCAGGTTCTAGCTATGCTTTTTATTTTACCAATGCCACATTGAAGACCTATTTTAAAGGTTCTTTAATGTGTCAATACATGCACCTTGGTCATTCTTTGTATTTATTGTCTTTCTGGATTTTAGAAGTCCATTTATTTTTCGTTATAAATAGAGGAGGAACCATAAAGCTACAACAACAAGCACCAAATCATCTCTTGTTTCGAGTCTTTAATTCTCTCAAAAGGGCGATTTCTAACATCTAACCCTAAATTCTCTGAAAAATCCTTGTTACCTTTGTGACCGTTATGGTCACATGGTCGACCCAGGGCATCGTGCTGTCTATTTGTTACTCAATGTCTTGGTAATCGTCGGACTCAGTCTGTATGCAGATACACACAAGTACTTACAACTTGGATGGAGGACTTTGTGATGTATCTGCACTACATAAGGTCTTGGTAATCGGCAGACTCAGACATCAAGCTGTATCCGCGTTACCTAAGGTCACGGTTGGAGGTCATTTGCTACCGTGGAACTCACCATACATGACTCAAAGCCCGAAATGTCAATGGAGCATTTCTTGCGGGGAAGGAGTCATTAATCTTCGGCAAATTTGACATTTTTTTCTTTCCTTTTTTTCTCGTACTTTTCCTTCTTCTTTCTCGTGCTTTGCCTTCTTATTTCTCGTGCTTTGCCTTCTTCTTTTTCGAACTTCCTTTTTCTTTTTCTTCAACTTTTTTTCTTTCCTTTTTTTAACCGTTGTGACCTTTGAGACCTTATGTAACCTTATGTAACTCTTGTGACCTTTGTAACCTTTGAGACCTTATGTAATCAATATTTAAACGTTGAAAATGTCTTATTTTGCATTCTATTGTTCGTAAGATTATGACCCGTTATGCGACTTCGTAAGATTATGACCCAATATAACCCGTTATGCGACGCTCAATCGGATTAAATTATAATCATGTTTAAACGGGTAAGACCATGCGACCACAAATAACCCTTGTACGACTCATGTGACCACATATGACCCATGGACGACTCATGCGACCAAACATGACCCATGGACGTCTCATGTGCCCAACATAATACCCTTGTACGACTCATGCGACCCAATATGATCACATATGACCCATGGACGACTCATGCGACCAAACATTACCCATGGACGACTCGTGCGACCAAATATGACCCTTGGACGACTAATGCGACCAAACATTACCCATGGACGACTCGTGCGACCAAATATGACCCTTGGACGACTAATGCGAACACATAAGACC
>CM071863.1:25076281-25107122 GCA_036759665.1 Gynandropsis gynandra | reverse complement strand
TCGGAAGGGAGCTTCGGCGGGTTCTAGGAGGTCTTGAGGTAGAGAAAGGCTGAGATATAGATGGTGTTCTTTTTGTTTTATTCAGGGTTTTAGTTCGAGGTTTTGGTCGAAAACAAAGCGCTAGAAAAAACAGACGCCCTAGAAGAGGCTCTGATACCATGATAATATATGTGACTACATCTTGAAATAAGTCAAATCAATTTCTCGTTCTTTTATTAATCACGAAATACTTTTTTATATAATATACAATATCATACGGAAAAGGAAATATTATATCGCAGAATATTCATTAGGTCTTTGAAAATATTTTGGTATTCAATAAGATATCAGATAGTATGCAGAATATCTCGTAGAATATCTTTAGAATATTAAGTAAGATCTCGAAGAATATTCTCGTATCAATCACACGAATTATATCCGTTAATAAATCGCACCCAATGAGAACGTAAAATGCACAATCTCCATACATCCAAATGCTCACTTGCGATACAAAAAATAGATATACAAGTATAAAATATAACACTCAATACATAGCCCATTCCGAATGAATACCCATAGTCATCGACTAGTACCTCGTTGAATTCATCGTTCGCAAGGTCTTATCGGGCTCTAACCACCATAGCGCTCAGAAGGTCCACCAAACCCCAAACCTCTCGATAAAATGTTTGAAAGGTCACACATGACTACAACCAACATAACAAAATGCTCACTTAGTCACGTAGGATTCCAATACAAATATAACGCTCGCAAGGTCCACCAACCCCAGCCTCTCGGCTCTAATACTCGCAAAAGTTTATCACATGTTGCCTCTCTCTTCGTGATACTAGAGGAATCAAAATACTATCATCTCTAACCTCGTATTCTTTACACGATACACACCTTCATATTCCTCATATTTTTTTTATCGAGTTCCCATGCCTACACGAACACCATGACCTCAAAATGGACCCTCAAGATCCAATTTGATCTCAAAACCCACCCAAACTCCCTCATTCTCATTGAGGTCTTGGAATCAGTTGAAAGAGATAGGGTGCTCCACCATGAACATTCCCTGAACTAGTGCTCTAATGGATTGCTTCCAGAGTTGTAAACGTTGTTAGGTGCGTATTGAACGGTCGACCAATGCCTAGTGCCTACACTACAAGAAAATTAAGATTTAGGGAATGAAGAATCTATCCCTAATCCGTCCATAAACGTCTTTAGGCACAGATTAGAGACGATCATAGGTAGTTGATCATCTCGTTTTCATACGTATTTCTTGCACGATTTTAGAGATGTTTATGATATATATGTGTTGCTTTACGTATGATTCCGTATCCGTTTTACTTGTTTTCGTGTTTTCATGTTCTTATAGGTTTTTAAGCGTATTCGGTTCATTTTGGAGCTAAAGGACATGCACGGGGCTAAGTACCAACATCGAGGATCATCACGGGACAAAACGGGACGAGAATTAGCATGAAGAGCCACCACCCGGTCGGCACAACTCACACCTGAGCGGGCAAGAGCCACGGCAAATTTGGTGCATAATTCACGCACGACTCGGGCAAGGAAATGCACGAGCAGGTGCCTCATACCTGAGCGGGCACACATCATGCCCGATCGGGCACCCCATGCGGATCGCGATCTGCGCGTCCGATCTCGCCGTACCCGAGTGGGTAAATTGCACCGCCCGCTCGGGTCGCGACCCTTTTCAGCAACTTAAGTTAAGTTAATTTAACTTAAAACAAAAGGAAGTTTGTGTGGGATTGAGGCAAGAAGTAAACCGACTTTAAGGACATAAAAGGAGGCTAGAGGACGACATTGAAGCATACTTTATTCAGTTCGTGATTTAGGAGAGAGGAGAGAAGAAGGAGGAGATTCTTGCGAGGAGGCACACGAGGAGCATTGGAGATCAACCCCCAAACTTCCGTTTTCGTTTGGTTTTCATGTTCCTTAGACTTTCTGTTTCGTTTATGTTTGTTTACAGATGCATGAGCGAGTAGTTTGTTTGTTCTAGGAGAAGGGATTAGCCCTTGGCTATCCCAGAACCATCTTTAGATTTATCTTTGAATGCATCTTCCCGTTTTCGTTTATCTATTCTCTATCTGAGCGCTTAATTGACTTGTGTTTACAAAGGCCACGTAGATGCATGTGTTAGGGATTTGGAGAAGGACCTAAAGGAGAATTCTAGTCCTAGAAGATCAGGTTTAGAACAACCGAGGTTAGGCCACGAAAGTAGGGTAGCAGCGGTTGAGGGTAAAACGGATGAATCACAGATCTGATGGGTTTAGTTCAATGTGTCAGCCACGAAAGTAGGGGGCAACTTGACTAGATCACGTGTCTATGCCTCGAGAGAGGGTAGATATCATGTTAGGATCGTCTGCCTTAGATAACTTAACTGGGATTGAATGATAAATAGATTGATAGTTGATTTCGGTAGTCTTGTGGTGAAACTGGTTTCCTAGAACATTTGTCTTATCGCTAAGAACTAATTTGTTTATTTGCTTTTAGTATTTCATTCTTAAAACCATATTCGTTCTTTAGCAAGTTTGATTTATAATTCGAGTTTAGGTTGTGTTGCATAGTCTCTGTGGGATCGACACCTGAAGTACTACACACGTGTAGTGCACTTGCGGGTAGTTTAGGTTATTTTATTTAACTTTGAGAGCACATCAAGTTTTTGGCGCCGTTGCTGGGGATTATTGTCAACATGTCTTAGATTCGAGCCTAGAGTCTTTCTTGTTTGTTTTTGTTTTTGTTTTCTTTTCTTTCGTTATTTCTACGTAAATCGTTCTTTATTGTCCTTTGCAGAGCCTTCAGATCGACAAGAGATGGATAATCAGAACGGCAATGGACAAATACAGCAACAGCAACTCGTGCCTCAACCACGAGAACCACATGCTCCTCCACCATGTCGTCTCAGGGATTACGTGGTGCCGAACATGAACAACGTGCAAACAGCCATAAGGATGCCTGCTGTTGCAAGAGAACAGTTTGAGATTAAACCAGCGATGATCAACATGCTTTATCAGAAGCAATTCATGGGTGGAAACCATGAGGATCCCCATCATCACCTAAGAGATTTCCTTGAGCTTTCTGGTACGTTCAAAATACACGGAGTCTCAGAGGACGCGATCTTATTACGTCTTTTCCCCTTCTCAATTGGGGGAAGAGGCTGCAATCGCTCCCCGCTGGAACTATCACCACTTGCGATCAGCTCTGCACACTGTTCCTATCACGCTTCTTTCCTCCGAGCAAGACGATTCAGATGAGGGGGGAAATCACAACGTTCAGATGCAGAGATGGAGAGACTTTGTTTGAGGCGTGGGGTAGATTCAAGGATCTTCTACAGTTGTGGTGCCCACACCATGATCTTGAGCAGTGATACGTTATCCAAACTTTCTATAACGGAATTTCATATGAGCACCGAACGACGTTGGATAACGCTGCCAGAGGATCATTCATGGATCTGTGCATCGAGGAGGCATTTGAGCTGATCGATAACCTCGCCATGAACCACACCATGTGGTCAACTCCGAGAGGTATGCCTAATAGCACTCGTCGTTTATATGAGCCTAATCAGAACAGAGCAACGGGTAATGCAGCGAACGCCATGTACTGCGTGAATTGTGGAGATACAGAGCACGTGGCTTATCAATGCACACTGCAAGAGAACGTTGAATACATGAATTATGCTCAGCAGCAAGGTAACACGCAATTCGGGAATATCTACAACCCGAATAGGAGGAATCACCCGAACTTGTCATACCGAACGACTCAACCGATGAAGTATTCGGGATTTTAGCAACCACAGCAGCCATACCAGCAAAATAACCATCAATTCCAGCAAGCTCAGCAAGTTCCGCAAGGTCCTCAACCTCCTCAAGCCCCTTCATCAAACCTTGAGGCGGTATTGCTCGAATTTATCAAGGAGCAAAGGCAGCAAACATCGACTCAAACCAAATTCAATGCGGATGTGGGGACAGCGATCAACGAGCTCAAAACTCAGATGGAATCTTTGAGCAATCATGTGAAGAGTTTAGAGAACTCCGTAGCACAGCAAGCTGCCTCATCCTCTCGGAATCCCGGACAGCTTCCAAGTAAACCCGAATTGAACCCGAGAGAGTATGTGAATGCTATTTCTGTGTGCAACGGTGATGTGGTTGAGAATTCGCCCTCGAAAGAGCAAGGGAATGCTTCTGTTACATATATGAATAGAGGAAAAGGTAAGGTTGCAATTATGGAAGGAGTCGAACCAGATTTAGATAAGTCATACGTTGCTCCTCCGGCGTACAAACCTCCTATACTGTTTCCTCAATGATTGGTAAGCAGTAAGAACGAAGAGAGAGTGGGCAGATTTATAGAGGGTCTCAAGAAGCTTGACATCAACATCCCATACGTGGAAGCCCTCCAAAAGATGCCTAATCATGCCAAACTCATCAAAGATGTACTTTCCAAAGAGAAGCATATCGAAGAGAACGAGACGGTAGCACTCACCGTGGAATGCAACGCTATCCTTCAAAACAAGTTGCCACCAAAGTTGAAGGACCCCGGAAGCTTCTCAATTCCATGCACAATAGGTAATATTGATATTTCTAATGCTTTGTGCAATTTAGGGGCAAGCGTGAGCATCATACCACACTCAGTTTTCAAGCGGATGGAGTTTGGGAATCTTAAACCTACAAAGATGTGTCTACGCCTTGCGGATCATTCGGTAAGATATCCGGTGGGAATCTTTAAAAACGTTCCCACCATGGTAGGTAAGCTTTGCATCCCCACTGATTTTGTTGTACTTGAGATAAAGGAAGATGCTAGGATACCTATTATTCTTGGTAGGCCGTTCTTAGCTACTGCAGGTGCGATGATAGAGGTACAACAAGGAAAGTTGTCCTTACATGTCGGAGACGAAACGATAGAGTTTAACTTGTCCAGCACCATGAACGACTCCTCATTCAAGGAGTCTTGCTTTAATATCGATTCTCTAGACGAGTTAGCGAAAGACACACTTGATCACATAAGTGCTTCCGATTCTCTTGTACGGTATTTGACACGAGTTTACGATAATGCAGGATTCGCGGACGAAGGAGCTGAGATGTACACGAAATTCATGAGTGCTATTGCAGCACTAGGGGACGTCCCATGTGAGGAGATACCACACGATATCCATGCTGGTTTCGCAGCGGAGAAGACGTCCGAACTTGAGCCCGACCCTCCGCCGCCTTCTCTTCGGTATGAGTACGTTCAGTCCAATAAAACATACCCTGCTGTTATGAACACTAATTTGAGAGCAGATGATATGAGAAAACAACCCACACGCATGAAGAAGCGTAGGATAGTCAGCTCTTCAATGTGTATGCACGGAAATTATACGGAGGACAACCACGAACCTTCCACCGAAACTCAAAGGAGGCTGCACCCGCACTTGCACGAGAAAGATGCAATGACTAAGGGATGGCACGATAAGAAGACCCTACCTCATGACTTCCAATCAGGTGATTTCGTTCCACTTTTCAATTCTCGTCCTATGCTTTTCTCGGGCACACTACCGTCCCGTTGGTCTGGTCCTTTTCAGGTACGAGAGGTATTCCCACATGGGGACGTAGAACTATGGAGCGAGACGGGTGACACATTCAAAGCTAATGGACAGCGGCTAAAGCTCTACCAAGCCGCTCAACCGATCGAAAGTGGAAACTCCATTTCCCTTTCAGATCCACCCGTCGCGCACACATGAGGAATGGAGACGTCAAAGCTTTAGGACGTTAAATAAGCGCTTTCTGGGAGGCAACCCAGCTATTTGATTTTATTTTTCTTAGTTTTTAGTTTGAGACTCGGTTATTTGTTTTCGATTTAAAAAAAACAAAAAAAGAAGAAGAAGAAAAAAAAACACAAAAAATACCACCGCAAACGTGCTTCACCTCCCTTACCCTCCATCGGAGCTTCACGTCGAGGACGCCGTTCAATTCAAGTCTGGGGGAGCAGCTCACGTTTGTCAGGTGATTTCGTTTCATTTTCTTTCATCTTCCCTTTGATTTTGTAGTTTTTAGGTTATTTTGTAGTTTTTAGTTTGTTTTTTTTATTTCATGAGTCAGAGTCGTCCCAAGCACTTGTCCAGTGCCACGTTTTGAGATGAACCCTGAACCTAGGATGCTTAAGAAGTTGGCCTTTTCCGTGAGATTTTGCATGTTCGAGCTAGGTTTTCTCTAAGCGTTAGAGCTTATTAGTCGGCTGAAAAACAATAGGTCGTAGTTCTTTGGAAATCCTAGTGTTGCTTGTGGGGGGTTCAGACGAGGTTGCTAGGCTAGTTTATCGTTTATTCTCTCTACCCAGATGGTCATACTTCGTGTAGACGATGCTTTACTTCTGTTCTATTGAGGATTATTGGATCATAAGAGCTTATTTTGCAGATTAAGAGCGCACACTAACACTCCGCTGTCGATAGAAATAATACCTAAAAAGCATGATCAAAAATCGATATGAGTGCATCGACCTTGATACTCGTTCGGTGGCTCGGGTCTAAGTGGTGGGTTGGCGATCATCTTTCTACGTCCTAAGGGCATGGCACAAAAAGCCGCCTACTCCGCTGCACTCTTAAACGAGATGCATGAGTATACCGTCATCGGTAGTCTGGGTCTAAGTAGAGGCTGGATCCCTTCAAATCCGACGTCCTAGAAACCTAGTGTGTATGTAAAGAAAAAGAAAAAAAAAGAAAGAAAAAAAGGGAAACGAAAAAGAAGTAGAAAAAAATAAAAAGAAAAAAAAGAGAGAGAAAGAAAAAAAAAGAAAAAGAAAATAAAAAGAAAGAAAGAAAGAAGCTCGGAAAGAAAGAAACAAGTATCCTCGGTTGATCTAGGTTTAGCACTGTCTGAAGTCTTGTTTGGTGGAGGGAGTTACGGTGGCTTGTCTAGTTTTCCTTTGATTTACTTTCTCATGGGTAGCCTTGGTGAACCTAGGATTAAGATTGAAAACTTAATTAAGCCGAATTTCCTCTCGACGTGCTAGTTGATCGGTTAGGTTCGCTTTAGTGGTGTTTCTAGGAGAAGGGGGAATTCTCGTATTTTACACCCAATGTGTTCCACGTTTACGTTTGCTTAGGGACAAGCAAACATTCAAGTCTGGGGATTTTGATCANTTTACGTATGATTCCGTATCCGTTTTACTTGTTTTCGTGTATTCATGTTCTTACAGGTTTTTAAGCGTATTTGGTTCATTTTGGAGCTAAAGGACATGCACGGGGCTAAGTACCAACATCGAGGTTCATCACGGGACAAAACGGGACGAGAATTAGCATGAAGAGCCACCACCCGGTTGGGCACAACTCACACCCGAGTGGGCAAGAGCCACGGCAAATTTGGTGCGCAATTCACGCACGACTCGGGCAAAGAAATGCATGAGCGGGTGCCTCATACCCGACCGGGCACACATCATGCCCGATTGGGCAACCCATGCGGATCGCGATCTGCGCGTCCGACCTCGCCGTACCCGAGCAGGTAAATTGCACCGCCCGCTCAGGTCGCGACCCTTTTCAGCAACTTAAGTTAAGTTAATTTAACATAAAACAAAAGGAAGTTTTTGGGGGATTGAGGCAAGAAGTAAACCGACTTTAAGAACATAAAAGGAGGCTAGAGGACGACATTGAAGCATACTTTATTAAGTTCGTGATTTAGGAGAGAGGAGAGAAGAAGAAGGAGATTCTTGCGAGGAGGCACACGAGGAGCATTGGAGATCAACCCCCAAACTTCGGTTTTCGTTTGGTTTTCATGTTCCTTAGACTTTCTATTTCGTTTATGTTTGTTTACAGACGCATGAGCGAGTAGTTTGTTTGTTCTAGGAGAAGGGATTAGCCCTTGGCTATCCCTGAACCACTTTTGATTTATCTTTGAATGCATCTTCCCGTTTTCGTTTATCTATTCTTTATCTGAGTGCTTAATTTACTTGTGTTTGCGACGACCGCGTAAATGCATGAGTTAGGGATTAGGAGAAGAACCAAAAGGAGAATTCTAATCCTAGAAGATCAGGTTTAGAACAACCGAGGTTAGGCCACGAAAGTAGGATAGCATCAGTTGAGGGTAAAACGGACGAATCAAAGATCTTATGGGTTTAGTTCAATGTGTCAGCCACGAAAGTAGGGGGCAACTTGACTAGATCACGTGTCTATGCCTCGAGAGAGGGTAGATATCATGTTAGGATGGTCTGCCTTAGATAACTTAATTGGGATTGAATGATAGATAGATTGATTGTTGGTTTCGGTAGTCTTGTGGTGAAACTGGTTTCCTAGAACGTTTGTCTCATCGCTAAGAACTAATTTATTTATTTGCTTTTAGTATTTCATTCTTAAAACCATATTCATTCGTTAGCAAGTTTGATTTATAGTTCGAGTTTAGGTTGTGTTGCCGTGCACTTGCGGGTAGTTTAGGTTATTTTATTTAACTTTGGGAACGCATCAGTAGTCCGCAAATGAGCGTCGCCAAATGATATCCGTCTGTAATCCATCCGTAGTTAAGGACGGAAAAATCAGTCTGCAAAGGTTCGTAATTGCTGACCACTCTGCCATCCGCAAATCGACGGTAAACGACCAAAATACGGACTCCCGATATGCTGGGAAATTTACGGACGGGTGGCTCATCGGCATTTGCGGACGCCCCTTGTCTGTCCGCAAATTTCGGACGACCACTTATCCGTCCGCAATTTTTTTAAAAAACTAAAAATAAAATTTAAATTAAATTTGTTTACATTAAATTTTAAAAGTTTGTACATAATGATAATTAATTAAAAAGCATATGAGTAAGATTTGTATTACTAATCCGTTGGACGAATTTCTGAATCGTCGTGATCGTAATAATTGTTCTGAAATGCATCCCAATCGATGTTAGGCACTTGCGATTTCATCATGCGCATGAACTGTTCCATTCGTCTTTCTGATCGTTCAGATTGCTTTTGTGATCATTCAACCTCCTTTAGTACTTGTTCAACTTGCCTTTTGGATTCGTGTTGCGCCTCAAACACTTTCGATAACGTATTCCAAAACTTGTATTCTGATACTTTTTCTTTACCTTTGGAGGAACTTGAATGTTTTGAGGTCATTCCTCCAACACCGAATATACGACCTTTGTATGGCGTAACGTGCTGTAAAACAAATATCGAGATTTAATGAAAATTATAAATGGCAAAATTGTATTATATTGAAATGTCATTAATTTACCTCGAGATACAACTCCTTGTACTCTTCCTGACTAAGAGTAGTTTGTGTTCCGTCTTCTCTCGGAGGAATTCGGGATATTCGTTCTGATGCTATGTTTTCAACATCATCGTGAACACATTTTGCCTTGGGATCTACCGACGAACCATCAGACTTCTTAACGTGCATACGTTCCGGCAATTTTAGATACGATGGTTCGGATCCCTTCTCTTTCACCAAAAACAAATAAAAAAGATATAAGTTTAATACTAATCAAATGTTAATTGTATAAATGCATAAAAAATATTATAAAGCTTACCAAATCTTTGTATACTTCCGCAAAAGAACGAGATCCTGTGGTATGTACGCTTATCACGCATCCTTCTTTATCAGAACAACAGAATTTAGTTGCTCGCTCGCTTTTTTGCTTAAATACTGGATCATCCCAATTTGCATACATCTGGTCCTAAACATCGTCCGCTAGCCAAAGGGGTTTTCCTTTCTCCTTTCGTTTTTACATTCATTTACGATAGATTTGAGATGAACTCCCGCAATCCGTTCAAATTTGGACTTTACAAGTCTGGTAATCTCGGAGATTCCAATAAAATTTTTGCTGAAATAATAAAATATTATTTTATTTAAAATATAATTTGAATTATTTGATAAAATTTAAAATTATTTAAAACATACCACAAATGATTCCCACCATCGTTCCTTAATTTTTGGGTCGGTCTGCGTCCAACTGTAACAAGGCCGATCATAATCAGCTTTCATCGTCTTTGTTATGTGACAAGAAAGTCATCGTCAAAATTAAGATAAATTAATATTTAATTAACTATTTATAAATTGGCATTTGAACGTAAGTATGCGTACCATAGTGCGTTGTTTCCACGAATAGGGTCTAAACGAGGAAGTTTGCGCCGTTCCTCATCCATTGATAAAATTTCTTCTACGGTTTGTTCACCATGCATCTCAGGTTCGTGATGCATTACCGGTGCGACTGGTGGTTGGATTTATGGATAATAAGGCATATATTGCACCGATTGTGTCGATCCAGTGTTCCGGAAGAAATTTTGATGCATGAATTCCGAAAATCCCGAAATAGAATGTCGGGAATGAGATGACACATTACCACTTTCTTCAAAATTAAAGCGGTTTCTCGTTTTACCGCCTCTTCCAACTCGACGCGATATAATGAAATGTAAATTTAAATATTATGTTTCTATGTATTTGAAACATTACGTCTTCTATGTATTCGAAATATTTCAACTTTGAAAATAACAACTTTAAATACCATTAGAACAAAATTTCAAATCCTAATCAAATTTTTGACAAATTTTTTTTAAGCGAAATCCAACAAACTTCTTCACCAATTTCAATTCCTAATCAATTTTTTGAAAAAATTCCTAATCAACTTTCAATTCCTAAGCAAAATCCAACAATACTTCTTCAGCAATTTCAGTTCCTAATCAAATTTTTGAAAAAATTCCTAAGCAAAATTGATGTGGTTAATCTCAAGTAATAAAATACCTACACTAACACTTCCGCAAGAATACGGATCGTATAGTACCAGGGTCAAACACAAGGAATAGATGCAACTCTAAAGCTATTAAACTGATGAATAGGACGTTAAAATCAATGAGTGTTTGGAATGCAAATAAAATTAAACTAACTAATTAGCAGTTTAAATTTAATTACCTAAACACCACAGGTTTCGAGAGATGCACGATGATGCAATCAAGTTCTAACATGATCATTGGTCTTAGATATTATCACGAGTTCAGGGAATTCAAGCTCTAATATAGGAACTGACTGGCGTAGACTTGTCCACTACCTAGCGTGTGTACTACCAATCTCCCGATTGCGTAATCTCACCCACTAGACGCATTAAGACCGCTATCCTAATCCCTAGATTCAATCAACTGACCTATCGTAGATTCTAAATTGATTAAATCCTAAGTCATAGCTAAGTTCCAAACCCTAAACCTCTGGCATAGATCCATTAGACTTCTATAATCATTCATTCGAGTGGCGTATAATAACGAAAGCATTAACAACACCCAATCATTTTGAAAACGATCAAATGCCAATATCATTCATTCAAATGGCGTACAAGAACGAAAGCATTAAGAACCACCAAGCATTAAGGACAATACTTCATTACATACCTACTCGGACATGAACTTAGAAAAAGAAACGCAAAAGAAAACTGTCTTCAACATGGATAAAGAACATGACTTCATTACATACCTACTCGTACCGATGTCTTCAGCAGCTCTTTCGCGATCCAGCTTCGTCGCTCCGTAATTGTCTTCATGTGCATTCTGCTCCCCCTCTATTCTCTCTGTGTGTGCTCTGATTTTCTCTCTACATTCTGTCCGAGTTGTGCCCACTGAAGCTCTCTCCTTTTGCCCTCTTTCTCTTCTTTCCTTTCCTCTTTGGTCGTCCCCTTTCCTTCCTCTCCAACGGCTGATATTTTCTCTTTCTATAGCAACTGCAGTTTTCCTTTTCCGAGTGTTTCCATCTCTTCCTTTTCCATTCTTGTGTAATTGTTAACGTTTCCTCTTTATTTTCCATCCATGTAGCTCCCATTCCTCTTCTCTAACCATATTTCCTTTTGGTTTAAGCAACTAGCACTTTCCTTTTCTTGTTTTGCTGATTTTCCTTTTCTTGTTTCTACAGGTGACGAACACGACCCGTGCGGGCTTGTTTGGAGATGAGAATCCGCGCAGGCTGGACAAGAGCCTGACTCGTGCTGTGTTTGCTAGAGCAAGGAGCCCACATGGGTTAAGCATGACACCCAGCACGGGGTGAGTTATGAATGGTGATCCGCTTGGGCTTGTCATGGACCCGAGGCGTGCTCAAAGTGCTGGACATGAAACCCGTGCGGGCTAAGTGATCCACCCCACGTGGGTTGCTTCTCCTTTGACATGAAACGGTCATGTTTTGCGGCATTCGCTCGTGTTTATGTCGCGGTATCTCCATTCACTATAAAACACGAAAACACGATGAAAGAGGACTAAGTGATGCTTAATGCTTGGTAAAATCTAAATGAATGATTAAACTAACTATGAAAATAGATGGAAATACTATAACAAAATAGATGTTATCAAACTCCCCCAGACTTGAACCTTTGTTCGTCCTCGAGCAAGACTAGAACTAAGTATGAGAGGAGTTAGACAACAACCAAAAACTAGCACAATCAACTCTAAAAGTCAGCCACCCTACGCAACAACGCGTCACACGAACATAGATCTAAGCGCACCGAATTTAGACCATATCTATCAAAAGCCACTAAATCGTGCAATCCTACACATATCCTAAGTTCGTTTCACTAACCCCTAGACAACATCCAAGCGATCTCCATACCTATTCTAGGGCACAAACAGTTCGATACCATTCTTAGGACAATTATTTTTTCTTTTTTGGTTCTCTTCTTCTTCTTTGTCGGAATTGTCAGAGCCGGGACGAACTGCCGGGACGGAACGAACTGCCGAGACTGTACGGACGAACTACTGAGACATGACAAACTGCCCCCCGTCAAATCTTTCTGAAACCGTGACTCTAATCCATCCGTTTGTTTGTCTCTCCATGCTTTGAATATTTGTAAACGTTTAACAATTCAATAAGAAATAGAAACAATGCTTTGAATATCCGTAAACGTCTAACATGAATATCCGTAAACTCTCAACACCGAATAAACTGATTTAACAATGCACTAAGAAATAGAAACAATTGAATATCCATAAACGTTTAACATGAATCATCATCTTTAGAGTCACACAATTGTTCCATCGACTCTTGTGTTTCTGTATCTGATTCAAATTCGTCTTCTTCTTTTTGTTCTATCTCTTATAAAGATCATATTCATTTCTTTCAATTTCTTCCATTTCACCGTGCGTATGTGTTTCAACAAGTACCTCGTCAATAGCAACAATCTCGATCATTTGTTGTTGCATTGACAATTGTTGTTGTTTTGTGTTGTCGATAAATTTGCCCCTTGGAAGTAATTTCATTGTTCTGTGTTGTCGATAAACCAACTAGTTTGAGCCTAATAAGTGTATAGTGTCTAAACACATTCTTCAAAGTTTAACAAAACATAAAACAACAAAAGTATTAAAATATATATTTGAAAAGTTTGTGAACAACAATCATAAGATTCACCACATTGAAAGATTTATTCATTATTTGATATTTTGTCTAATTCACTAGTCAGACCTAGTGGGCCATCACGTGACCACTATCAACTAAGCGCTTAGGTGACCTTCACGACTTCTTAGAAACCCATCACTATGTGGACATAGACGATCTTTCTAGATTTGATCATCAAGATCGAGAAATAGTTGAAATGGAAAGGAAATTCCATTCAAAAGTTCGAGAATACCTTATCAACTTAGCAACAAGATTTAGTTGGGTTGAGAAGCCGAATAAGAGTACCAAAGTTGAATCAAAAGTAGAGATGTCAATTCCAAACCAACGGGTACCAACAAGATTTCAATAACAATAATACTGTTAAATGTTATAAGAGACATTGACAAGCACATTTTACAAAGGATTTCCATAAAAAAAAAATTTATGGTGATACGTGTCAGTACAAAAAATAGATAATTTCCAACAGATATAAGGGCCGCTACGAAAAATGAAAAAAATTTAAAAAACATTAATTAATATAAAGTTTTTTACAAATAAAAAATGTAATTAATTTTACATATCGTCTAAATTAGTTGCATCGTTGTCTTTCCCGTGATCGCCAACACCTCGTGAAAGTGTTGCATCAGAGTCAATTACAGGGTCTTGTCGCGGTGTTGTTTCCCCCATCGTTGTTGGTGGTTGATTCGCTCGACCGGTTAGCAATTTGATGATGCTCTCCATGTGACACACCTTTCCCCGAGTTTCTTAAAACTTCGATTGCGTTAGCTGAAGAGCATCTTGCGTTCCATGAAGAGCATCTGGTGTTGTATGAAGTGTGGTTTCCAGATATTCGATACGCCGTTCTTGTGTGTAACTCTCGTGAACCACGGGGGTACCGTCGTGGCGTCGTCGACGATATCCTTTTGGAGCGCACCGAGACCGTATAAATGCCTCTTATACGGTCTAAGAATACAAATCAAACACGTTAAAGTAGCCTCGTTAAAAATATTTTTAAAAATAAAAAATTATAAACAATAATCTTATTATTTACTCCAAATAAATTTTATCCTTTTTGTAGAGGATTAAGATCGTCGGGACTTGAACCGTAGGCTTGTGATTGCTGTGTGATCTTATCTGTCATAACTTTCCTGATCTGTTCTGCCCGAGGGTCGACGGGTTCGGCTTCTTTTCTCTCTTCCATGATGACAGAATTTTTTTTGGCGTGGGTTTCTACAACCATCTCAAGAAGAGTTAGTTCTCGTATGATTCTCTGCATCTGTAACATTATAGTTATATATTTGACAACGGATGCCCGTTGAAATATGAATATATTTAGATAAAAAAATAAGTTAGAAAATTTTTTATATATTACAACTACATAATTCACATTTTTTCTTCGGTAGATTCTTCGATTGGCGAGTCTTCCTTCAATTGTTCATTGAATTCATCGCTGTTTTCATCTTCTGCATCTTCCGGTTCAACATCTTCATAATCGCGTATGTATTCTCCATCTATATCAGTTCTTGTGAGATTCTCGTCTTGATTATATGTATCAATTAATCGTATCATCTCCAGATGATCTGTTTGCAATGGATCTTCTCTCTCATCTGTGTTTATAACTCCTCATGGCTTGATCTTTACAATGGCCCACCACTCCTCTCTTCGACGTTTCAATGTTGTTAGATATTGCACGTAACATACTTGATCTGCTTGATCTACTGTAATGAATGGATCATACTTACAGTATTGTCGTGTCGGATTGATATCAATTCCTGCCCATCGATTTTTTCGTGTACCACGTCTTACGGTTGGGTCGAACCACTTATATATTTAAAAAACATTATCTTCAATCCAACAAGACCGAGATATTCCACCTGTAGGATTTGGTGGAAAATATCGTAGAAATTATCACCCTCTATTTCAATATTAACACAAACTCCATAATTGTATGTGTTTCTATGTTTTCCGTGTTTGTACATGTGGAATGTGTATACACGAGTAAAAAAATTGGCAACCACATAACATTTCGTGCAAGACCATTAATTAAATCTTTTAACCATATAGGATATCTCTCATCAGAAAATTTGACCTATATAATATAAAAAAACAAATGAATACTTTATAACATAATAACATTTTATTTATATATATATATATATATAACGTACGAATATATGTTTACTTACGTACTCTCTCAACCACGGCCCATAATATTGAAGTTTCATTTCCGTGAGTTCATCTGCATTTAGATGAGGATATGTATCCATTACTTCTTCATCAAATATCCTGTAATGAAAAGCACATTAACACATATTTTTTTAAATAAATATATTTGTGTTTATAACATCGATTTTCATTGTTTTGTATCTTTCGAAAGGTAATAGCTCTTGAAAATTTAGTAATATATATGTGTGGATGTGATTATACTCCTCTGGTGTTAGCCAATATTCTTCGGATTTACCTTCTGTACGTCCAATCGGTGTAAATATCTAAGGATTGTGCCAAATTGTTGATTATATTGATATAGATAGTTTGTGTGATCTTTCGCAGAACGTCTTTGTTTCGTCGGAATATGCGACTCGAAATAAAATGTGCTGAAATGTGTGATTCTTCAAACAAGTATTGTTTAACAATAAGATCCTTCAACCACTTCTTTGTTTTTTGCTTTTTTATTTCGATGAAAGAAAAACCTTTCGAAAGGATACATCCATCTTAATTGAACTGACCCACCGAGTATTGCCTTATCTGGTAAATGTATTGGCAAATGTTCCATAACATCAACAAAGGAAGGTGGAAAAACTTTTTTCGATGAGCATAATACTTCAGAGATATTGTTTTTCATTAATTCCAAGTCATCCCTTTTTAAATTTCTAGAACATATATCTCTGAAAAATATACTAATTTCCATATAGCACATCGTGAACGTTTTATGCTAAAAATTCGATAAATGCAATTGGAATGAGTCGCTGCATGAAAACGTGACAATTGTGACTTTTTAACCCGATCACATTCGAACCAACAATATCAACTCACCAAGCAATGTTCGATGTAAATCCATCTGGAAACTTAACATCTCCTTTTAACCACCTTAATAATGCGATTTTGGCCGGTCTAGACAATCCGAATATTGGGATAGGTGCCCTTCCATCACTTAACTCCAAGTCAAGTCTTTAACATATTGTCTTCAAATCTTTTCGATATGCATAACATTCAAAGTATGACATAATATCAGTGATTTCCAATATGGTAGTTTCCCAAAGACACTACGTTTTTACTAGTTATGTCATTCACATTGGCCTTTTGGTTTTCATTGCCTACAATCTCCACCGTATTCTATCGATTCTTGTAAATCTCCCACTGTGATTAATCGTTCGTAAAGGATCTGCGTTTTGGTTTGCATGTATGATGTCGCTTCTTGTTGTACCACGTTCTTTCGAAATTTTTTTATCTTTTCTGAAACCATGTCCACGAGAAAGAAATCTTCTATAGCAATCAAACCAGCATGGTTTCTTCTCATATACTAGTCGAAATGAATCTGTGTCCTCTATTCATTAGGGACATACCAATCTCCTGTTCGTACTCCATCCAGATAACATTCCATAGACAGGAATGTCACTAATTGTCCAAAATAAGACCACTTTCAATGTGAAATTTTGCTTCGTACTGACGTCATAAGCAAGGATTCCATCATTCCACAAATATCTTAATTCATGAATCAATGGCTGCAAAAAGACATCAAAACATTTCTTCGGATATTCTGGTCTTGAAATCAGCAACGTCAGAAACATTACTTCTCTTTTCAAACACATATCGGGAGGCAAATTATAAGGAGACAAAATCACCGACCACAAAAAATATTGACTTCCAGATTGTCCATATGGACTAAAACCATCGGTGCACAAGCAGAGATAAACATTTCTCGTCTCATACGCAAACTCGGAAAATATTCCAATGAAATCTTTACAAGCCTTACCATCCGATGGATGTTGCATTATTCCTTTGCTCATAGAGTGTTCAACATGCCATCTCTTTGTCGCAATGGCTTTTTCGATTCAAATAACCTTCTCAGCCTGTTTGTTATGGACATATAAACATTTTTTGGTACGGTACATATTTACGTGAATATGGTTTTTTGGACAAAATCTGCTTGCAACGCAAATTTTGCATTCCAACATGTCTTTATCATTTCCCCAAAACAATATACAACTGTTTCCAAAACAATATGCAACTGTTTCTACGAACATCCATTTTCTCATGTGGCATTCGCAAATCTTTTAAAACATTGCTTGTTTTGTAGTATGTCTCGGGGGCTTGATTTTGTTCAGGTAAATATTCACGTATGGTTTTACAAATGAATCCATGCAATTTTCAGCAATATCGTAGTCTATTTTTATACTCATCAATGATGATAAAGATAAATGAGACTAACCTTTACGACAACCTTCATATATAGATTGTTTCGTCGAATCAATAGGTTGAAAAATCAGCGTGCCTCGATATTCGACATCTCTTCGTGCGGTTGTTCATCATGAACAACTCCAAGAAAATCATCTTACATCATTTCCACATATGGATCGGTCATCGATGCTTCATAAACAACTTTTTCATTTATTTCTATTTTTGGTGCTTCTTGCACAATATCTCTAACGCTATAATTTTCGCCGTGAAATAAACAAATTTCATAATTCTCTATGAAACCCACCTTTTAAGATGTTAGCAAACAATTTCTTGACTTTGATAATTCATATTTTTGCATCTTTTTCAGGGACATAACATTGTCCCACATTCTTGACACAAAGGTTGAATCGATACAAAACTCATGAACTACTCCAATCTGTGAAAGAATTCTGGAGTAATTTCCTCGTTTAGGGGAATATTTTCTTCTATACATCCACTCTCTTGAACTATATAGATCTCTATTTGAAGAAGATGATATTTTTTTTGAAAATATATTTGTTTGTTGATAGCTTGGTGGTAAAAGTCGTGTTTTCGTTTGTTAAATAATGTTTTTTAACGGACATCCATTAGGAATTTCAACAGACGACCGTTGAAAAGTGTCTCGGATGACCGTTGGAAAATCACGTTGCAATATCCCCATGACAACCTCGAAAGTCACAATTCCAACGGGTATCTGTTGCCATTATCAACGGACATCCGTTGCATAGTGCAACGGGTATCCGTTGGCTGGTTTTTGGAGTTTCCAACGACGGTTCAACATATATTTACAATTGATCGTGTCCATTGGAGGTCCGTTACCAATCATAACGGATTGTAACAGATATTAGCATGTTGATCATTTTAGGGTAACCATTGGTGTCCATTGCAAATTGGCATCAATGGATGGATCCGTTGATCTGTCCGTTGAGAACCACATGTTTTTTTGTAGTGGGCATATGGTGAACATGAAAAGCCACCTAATTGATTTAGACGCAGAAATGCAGAGTATATAGAGAAAAAGGCCATATATATCGATCACGGTGGGAATAAGAGGCTAAACGAGACAAGATACGACGAAGAAATGACTCGGTCAAAGCAAGATAATGGTTGGACGAGATGTCGTCTAAGCAGGAAAGGAAGACATCAGACACAAACACAAGAAAATGCAACAAATCTACCTAAAATTCACAACTGCACGACCAAACTGTGTACTGCCCCCGCCGAGCACATCCAACACCTAGATTGAGAACTCACAAATGAATCACAAAGCTTAATGGGCGTAGATCAGCTTTTCAGCCACGAAAGTAGGAGGTTTGATAGTTTATATACATCTCTAGGCCTCGAAAGAGGATAATTGATAGATTAGGATCATTTGCCTTCGAATCGGATGAGAAAAGCATGAGTAGTCAATTGATATATGCATGGTTCTTGGTCTTAGTTGCGAAACTGTATCTTAGGACATTTGTTTGATTGGTTAAAGCATCGATGTTTTATACGTCATTAGTTTAGCTTAATTTTATCATTCTTTATTTGATTTACATGCACTAATTTGATTGTTTTAGTCGCATCGTATTGCTAGTCATTGTGACATCGACACCTAGATTCTACACTACACACATCCCGTGCACTTGCGGAGTAATTTTAGATATTATTTAACTTGAACATGCATCACACTTGTAAAAAAATTGGAACTGTTGACCATAAAGCACCAGAAACCATACAAGCTTAATGGTTTAAAGAAAATGGTGAAAATAAATCGCATCGGCAGGTGAAGGTCAAATTTATTATCAAGAAGTATGATGATGAGGTTCTTTACGACATGGTATTGATACAAGCTGGACACTTATTGCTTGGGTGATGAAGTAGATGCAAGACATGCCAACAAAAGGAAAAAAGAAGTGGTCTTCTAACCAAGAAATCTCGTATAGATCCACATGCAAAAGGATGTGGTCTTTAAAAAGAGGAGATAGACCATTTCGTGTGTTAGACTGCAACGAAAATAACGCCTATAAGATCAAATTTTTGGGTGAGCACAATGTTAGTTTCACTTTCAGTGTTTCTAACTTGCCTCGACCTAATACATACAAGGAGCCAAATTTGAGTTCAAATTCTTTTGAAGAGGAAAAGAATGACAAGGATATAACCAATCCCATCTCGGAACAAGTCAACAGAATGCAAGAATCGGCCATGCAGGCTAGAAGTAAGAATCTTCAAAATCTATTCACCAAGATGATCAACGAGAGGTTCATGGCCAAATAAGTCCCTAGATTTAAAGAGCATGGAGACCAAGTTTTTATGACGCTCTTTCGAGCAAAAGAAAAAGAACGCTCAACCGAGCATAAAACCACTAAACTCACTCATGACTTGGTCTAACAAGTGCTATGACCAACCTGAGTGTTTTAACTATAAGCGGCAAACGATAAGAAAATGGGATGCTTGACCCCGATTATTCTCTCTTTTTACATTACCCGGCTGAACAAATACGACAAGTATCCTCAACATTTCTACTGTGGAAAGTCGTGAGTCGAAAAGACTTCCTACTTGACCGAAGTGTTTTTGCTATGACCTAAATATAACTAAGATAGAACAAGTATTTTCTTCACCTTATACGGCGTTCGAATGAGCATTTACACGCTCAATTGAGCATTTTCATGATTTTATTTGTTTGGACGCGTCCAAAACATTTGTCTCGTTGCTTAGCTTTAGTTCGTCATTTTACGCCAACAATACACCCTTTTGTCACTTTTAATCAATTTTAATGTAGAGAATGTGTTCTTCAAGGCATTTTGTTGAGATCTAGCAAACAAACTATTGGGTTCGATTTTGAGTTTTCAATGACGTATTAACACTAAACTACAAGTGTTTTGATGTTGCCAGTATGTTTATAGTTCTTTAATCGAGTTATAACAAAGTTTGGAGTGTTCTTCCATTAATGAATAAATTTCAAATTCTTTTATCGAGTTAGTAAATAATTTTATACCAGTCATTCATTGTACTAATAATAGAACATTGAGAAATGATCATATAAAAAAAACTAGGCTTAATTTTTCGTAAGAAACTTCCTAAACTGCTACCAACATGTATTAGAAACCTCACGATCTCGAAGAAAATACAAATAATTTAGTGGAATAACAAGCTCATAATTTGAAACAGAACTCCAACATTGACAATTTTGAAAGTTAGTTATGAAATGAAATCGACGAAGAATTCCTACAATACACAAATCTCAAAAGTTTTTTCCAAGAGATACATATGTAAATTTTAGTAAAAATAAAAATTTAGAACTAATGAAACGTATTAAGAAAAATTACTAAGAGTTAGATTATAAAAGATATAATTGTCGGTATCCATGTGATTGTGGTATTTTCCAAGCATCAACCATGCAAAATTTAAGTTTTTGATAGAATTCTACAAAACACTTGGTTGAGTGGTCCAAACACTCATGATGATCAATTTTTTATGATTGTCACTCGATCTGAATGGTTCTGGCACTCAATCCTGGAATTTCTATTATGATGGATATTGAACTTGAGTTTTTTGGTGTTGGGTTATCACATTTCCTCTCGTTTTCAACTTGAATTAATTGTACAGTTACAAAATCCTAACCTTGATTTGACCCATTTTTACCTCTCGAAGTTGCTTCATGGATGAACTCCTGTGATTGGTTTCGTAGATGTCATATTGTGAAAAGGTCAATTGACTAAGTTAGCACCATTAATATTCGTCATGATGTCCTAAAAAACCTCCCTATTTTTAAATGGAGGCGTAAGATCTAATCACCATTAGAGGATGAGTGGAGGCGGTCTCCTCAGAAGATGAGGAACTGAGAGCATGAAAGACAGATTTGGTTGGTACGGAACCAATTATGTGGGTTTCGTTAAATACCGGAAAGCTAGTTTAACGCGGGGAGGGAAAATCCGAAGACACTTACTAGATGTTAGCATGAGCAATGGGTGAGAGGCGTTTGAGGTGAAAGAAGGCAAAAGGGAGCAAGAGGAACAGATAAATATTTTTTTTTTATTATCTTGTCCAAAAGTTTGGTATCGACGATCAAATTAACAGAGGAAGAAGTAACGGTGAAGAAAGAAAAAAAAAGTGATATTCATATTTATTGCAAAACCTTTTTTATTTTCACAAATATTTATGATAAAAATACTATAAATCAATGTGTTTTTTGGATATAAATTAATTTTTGTGTATAAGTATGAGATGATACATTTAATATGTATTCAGTAATAATAATTTAGAATCTGTACTCATGTCTAGGGTTTTTTAACGATCCGTATTCATGCTATACTTTTAATACGAGTTTGATTATTCATATTAATACGGTATATTTTTAAAATGTGTTCATTAATAATAATTTAGAATCTATATTCATGTCTAGAAATTTTTAGTGATGAAATTTTTTGTTCATGATGACTTAAAAAATGGGTTCTGTTGGGCCAAGATATCGGATGTAATTCTCAGACAATTAATGAATTTGATTGGTCACATCCAGCTGAAGCTTTAATACGATGGGTAAGTGTGAGTGGGTAGGTTGGGTGGCAAGGGTCGCAGGAGTTGCATGAATATCTTTGACTCAGTGAGTCGGTTGAGTTGTAAGGGTCGCAGGAGATTCATGCCCTAAGGTGAGGAGTGATTCTTCCGAGCCTAAACCTCCTAACCATGAGTACGTGCAACCCTACCTTCCAGCAGTGATTAACCCGTACCATTACAGCTTTACGTACACAATCATTATCCCTAAGATGACTAACCGACCGGTCAGATTCTCATTAGCCAAACTTAATCTACAACTTAACAGGTCCGGATTCTTTCTTCAACCTTCCAGCAAAGTCTGAAATCCTATGTCGCTGAGCGGGCAGCACTAGTGTAAGAGTGATAATGCTAATCATAGAACCGAAAATCAAGAATAAATCAATAAATCTAAGCATTAACGCAAATCATTGTTCATCCAATACAAATCCGATATCCCTACCTGCAGTTGGGACTCTACTCACTCATGGAGAAAACAAAAGACGAAAATAACATAACCCTATACATGATAGACTCTAGGAAATTCGATGCCTCGACCTTCCCTATCGTGTTACCGGTGTAAGGATTGATGCTTCTCTTCTTCTCCGATGCTTCCCGAGCCTTTCCAGCCTTTCCTTGCCCTGTACGTCGCCCCCTTGCTCTAGATCTGTTGAAGGGGATGTGATCCTAAATACCTAAAACTAACCTAATTGGTGACAACAATACTAGGTTGGGGTGAACTCGGATATGACGAACACTACGGGTGTCGGGATACCGGGAATCGTATGGATGAAGCAACTAAGGATCATAAACCTATCGACTTATCTTGACAACGGGAAACTCATGCCCTAAGGTGATGAGTGATTCTTCAGCTCTCGGGGTCGTGCAAACTCTCGGGGAATTTAGGATGAATAAACGCTCGAGCGGGTATACGTCTTGCGCCCGATCGGGTAAGGCTACCCGATCTCGTTGCCTTCGTACCCGGGTCGTGCAAGGTATGCGGATAAAACCCCATAGGTTTTACCCGAGCGGATGGTCTATGGTGCCCGACCGCACCCTTGTCTCCTTGAAATATCTCTTTTCCGCTCGTTGCTCGGGTGTTCCTTTGGGTTCTGAAGCTCGATCTTGGCTCTGAGTAGATATACCTTCAAAATACATGGTTTCGTTCAGGAATCCGTCTTTTTAAGCTCATTTAGGCCTTGTCGCCTAAAAACCTGAAAACCAACAAAACGGGTGTGTGAAACTCATAATCATATCGGATATGTAGATCTATATATAAAATATATGCGAAAATGACACTATAACCTATCATAAAATTGATACACTTTCAGTGTTATCAAACTCCCCCAGACCTAAACCTTTGTTTGTCCTCAAACAAAACTAAAGTCTAGCACAAGAAGAATCTAATAACGATGGATACTAGCTCAAAAATATCGAAGGGTTAGTCATTTTGAGTTATTGAATTTTATTCTATTTTTTTCGGTTTTTTTTCTTTTCTTTATTACGCAACACTCTAACCCTTAGGACGTAAAAAAGCGCCTCTACCCACCACTTAGACCCGAACCATCGAATATCGATGCACTCATGTCAATCCTAACTCGGAATAGTGAAAAAATTATCCTAGATGACAGCGGAGTATAAGCGTGTGGAATCTAATTCATGAACGCTAAACATATCAACGAAGCTAAGATTTCATCGTTCGTCCCTAATTCGTGTCTAATCCGTTTCTAAATTTAGAAACGGAAATGTCGGTTCCTAAATTCCATCCCTAATTTCCAATTTTCTAGTAGTGAAAGGCTTCTAAGCAAACCTAGACCATTATCCACGATTCAACAAAGTCGCAAAATATGACTAAACTCGAAACAATTTTCACTAGATCCATCTTATTCCTAAACCTAATCCTAACTCTAAACATATCGCTCTAAATATACATCCGTATCACAAAATGAAAGAGTACCCCCCAGACCTGAACGGAACATAGTCCCGGTGTTCTAGACCTATGAAGGATCCTCACATGATAAAAATTCGAGAAAGTATAAAAAGGTAACGAATACACCTAGTGTGTGTGTGTCTTTCTCGAATCGTGATACATCAGGATGTAGTGACTCTTGCGCTCTAATGCATTTGTTAATGTGATTGACTTAAGATAAGACCATGCAATGCAAAAGAGTAGAACAAAGAGCACTAAATACGTAAGTCTGAAAGAGCGTACACGATAGCTAAACTAAAAACAAGAAAATGATAAAAAGAGGTCCATAAAGATAAAAACAAAAAGAAATAAAGGAAAAAGGAAGAAATGGTCTAATCCTCATCCGCTCCATCGCGGGTGGCTGGTAGGTCCGCTGGCTCCGTTGATGCTCCTTCCCCAGGTGGGAAGTAGAATGCCTCCAGCTCGTATGGGATATGAGGACGGTACGGGATGGCTCCGGTATGGTAATCCTTCGGGATCGGAATGTAGGGCTCCTGGTAGTGCGTCATACTGAGCCGCTGAAATCGCCGGACGGACTCTGTGAGGTAGTAGGTATGCTGGATGGATTGCTCCTGGAATCGCTGCTGCTCTGCATACCTCGCAGCCTCTATGCCGTACCTCTGCTCTGTCATGAATGACTGGCACCTGGTCTCCTCCGCTACGTACCTGAGAGCGTCGGAGACTCCTTCCATCAAAGGGAAGTCAGAGCGGCGGTGAGGGTACTCTGGACGCGCGCGTGAATGTGTGGCGCGTCGGCTGCGCTGCCTTGAGATGGACGGTCCTGGTGCGGCAGCTGGAGGTGGATCCATCTCTGCTAGCCTCGGGCCGATGTGCCCGATGGTCGGATCAATCCTGAATCGGGATCCCTCCTCGTCTAAACCCGGTACCTCAATCTTGCTGAGGTCGACTTTCAAGTTCCGACCATGCTCGTCCTTGTAGCACCAGATTACATGACACCTCTCCAATGTGATTGCTCTTCGGTTGCGCAGGTTCTGGAGGTTCAACTCTGGTTCCTCGTCTATCTTGTCCTCGGTCAGGATCCCAAGGTTGATCCCGACTCTCCGTGCGATCATTGTGACAATGCCACCGCACATGATCTTTGTATCCGTGCTGCACTTCTCGGTGGCTATGTCGAGAAAGTGCCTAATCACCAACGATGCCAGATCGACGTTCACAATATCCCACTCATCATGCTTGAAGCCTGACTGCACCACCCGCCTCAGATAGGCCAACTCAGTGTGGTTGACACCACCTTGCGCTCCCTTTCCTAGTACAGATGAAACTAGAAAGTAATGGAAATACCTCAATGCGGGGTGGCGTATGTGGCTCGCCTTCGATCTAGTCGAGTACTCTCCGTACGCTATCTGGGCCCAAAACTCTGCTTGACGATTCCGGTTGTGCTCTGACATCTTCGTGAAGTTACAGTGCGGAACGTCGAGGATAGTCGCGAGCTGCCTCGCGGTGAACCGGTAGTTCTGCCCCAGCAGGCGGAACTCCATGAATACTCTCTCCCGATCTCCGGACTCAGGAAAGAAAGCAGCGTACGAGGCGAGGAATTCAACCGTCAAGTTGCGGTATGTGTATTCCTGGGTGTACCTTAGTCCCCTCCAGTCTAGCATCTCGAAGATGTGGTCGATGTACGCTCTTATGTGAAGGGCGGACATCGCTTCGGTTGATAGGAAGCGGGACGGGAAAATCCGCTGTTGAAGTTCCAGGAACTTCTGCTTCTGGCCGGACAAAAACGTCGTGGTCCGGTAGTTGTATTGCTGGTGTGAGGTGGTGATAGGCATGTACGGAGTCAGCTCCGTGATAGCATCTGACCTCGCTGGCCATCCTTGCTCTAGGTCGTAAGCGTTAGATCGGCGCTTCTTCGAACTCTGGAAGATCTTAGGGGCCATCTGCAAAACAATCGAAAGACAAAAATCAATATTCGGCTCGGTTCTGCAAGGTGCCCGATTGGGTACAAGGTTTTGCCCGATCCGGTAACTAATAATCAAATTACCCCCGTGGGTAGTGCCCGACTCGGGCGAGAAAGTCGCCCGATTGGGTGCATGTCTAGGTCGCCCGATTGGGTACTATACCTAGCCCGATCGGGTGCATCACGAAATCGCGACCTGCAGTTCGCGAATCGCGATCAAATCGACCAAAACTACCCTGAATTCTTCCTAAACACACCTAGATCTAACCCATAGCAGCCCTAATCTCAACAAATTTCATGAATTTACCTGGAATTCGCGATGAGAATGAGGAAATTTTCAGATTTTCAAGAGAAGGGGAGAGAAGTTTTCGAGTAACCGAGCTCCAATTTCTTTGAAGGTGAAACGGCGGCGATACCCAGTGGCTCCGGCGACTTGAATCCGGCGTGAAAGGGTGATGTGGGTTAATCTCAAGTAATAAAATACCTAGACTAATGCTTCCGCAAGAATACGGATCGTGTAGCACTAGGGTCGAACACAAGGAATTGATGCAACTCTAAAGTTATTAGACTAATGGATAAGACGTGTAAATTGAATAATGATAGGATTGGGAATGAACTAAGCTAAACTAATTGACGAGATAAACTTATGACTAAGAACCATAGGTATCGAGAGTTGCACAACGATGTAACGAAGTTCTAACAAGATCATTGGTCTTAGATACTATCACGAGTTCAGGGAATTCAAGCTCTCCTATAGGAACTGACTGGCGTAGACTTGTCCACTATCTAGCATGCGTATACCAATATATCTATTGGCGTACAAGAATGAAAGCATTAAGAACCACCATTCATTAAGAACGAGACTTCGTTACATATTGGCAATACTCTCTAACCCATGGCAATAGATCTACTCAAACATGAACACAACAAAAGAAACACAAGAGAATACTAAATTCGACATAGATAGAGAATGAGATTCCTCCCTATTCATAAACCGATGTCTTCAATAGATCCTCCTTGCTCCCGATCCTTTGTTCCGTCCTTTCTTCCTTTTTTAATCTTCCTAATTGTCTCTGAATGATCTCCTTTTCGAATCTGGTTCGAATCCCCTTTTTTTCCAGATCTGATTTCTCCTTAGTTGGCCATTCTAAAACTTAGGAGTTGGTTGAGAAAAATGGGGACCCGAGCGGGCACAGCCTCTACCCGCTCGTGCATGCCTTATGCCCGATCGTGTACCCTCATATAGCCCGAGCGGGCACCCATGCCCGAGCGTGTGGCTTTCAGCCCGAGTCGGGAAAACTTACGGCGAATTTTGGCAACAATTAGTGCCCGAGCGGGCACTCCTTTTCCACCCGAGCGGGTACACCTTCCTGATCGTGTCCCTTAAGCGCCCGAGTCATGCAAAGCTACGTGGGTCTTTTGCCTTAATTCCTCAACTTGTGCCCGAGCGGGTTCTCTCAATAACTGAGCGTGCAGGTCTTGATTTGCTGTTTCCGCTCCTTTTGCTCGGTGTTTGAGTGTTCACTTTCGATCCATGGCCTTGCACAAGCTGAACCTTGTCATTCAACTATGTTTTCGGGGTTAAATTGCCACAATCTCTCGTGTTTCTCCTCATGTCTTCGTTTCCTATACAAAACACGAAATGTAGATGAAGTCCTCGAATAAACTCGATAAATGTGTGAAATCTAAGTAATCTACTCAAAACTAGACCTAAGAATCATGTAAATACTACAACGGATTACATGTTATCAAAGGGTCGCAAATAGAGAGAGCACGATCGGGTATAGAATTGTGAGAAGTGAATTGGCCGCTCGGGTTACTCGAAATTATACTTACCGTGCAGAAATTACGATGCACGATCGGGTACCCTGTGCTGCCCGATCGGGTGTTCCCCTTTGATGACCTACCCGTTCGGGTCGCGTGATGTCGCCCGATCGGATTCTCCTGAATCTGAAATCGCCCGATCGGGTAGAGATGGCTCGCGTGATGCCCGATCGGATTCTCCTGAATCTGAAATCGCCCGATCGGGTAGAGATGGCTGCCCGATCGAGTGTTGCTGCAAAACCAAAAAATTAAACGAGGAAAACATATGCAGCAAAAACAAATAGACCACTAAATTCCTAAATAGAAAATTGTCCGAAACTAAAAAATGAAAAAGGGGTCCGAAAATATGAAAACAAAACGACTAAAGGATATGGGGCTCGGGTTGCCTCCCGAGAAGCGCTTGTTTAAGGTCGCGAGCCTGACCAAAGCATGCTACTCATCAGGTGGATGTCCTCAACGTTGTCTTGTCCGTAGCGTTTCGCGTGCAATATGTTCTCGATATGGTGCGGCACGCGAAATTACCGAATTTCTTGCACGATCGGTATTGTCCTCCCTAAGATCAGTCATGGTGCTCTCTATGTTCTGGACTAGATCGTGCTGTCCACACATTCTAGTTGAGCTGCTCCTAAGTCCGGTTGAATACTCCATGTAACCGGTTAGGCGTTTGTCGTTCATTTCCTTCAGCTTTTCCAGAGATGTTGTGTGTGTGAGCCTTTCGGGTGAAGGCTTCATCTTTACCTTGGGAGCTTTATCGATGTCCCAATTATGAGCTGGACGTTTTGTGTGGCTTCTTGGCATCTCGGGATCATTTGTGTACTGCCTTGCTCCGCAATTAGCTCGGCTTGTGTGGAAGTCATGGTTGGAGGATTCCTCTTTCCTTTCGTTGTTGAGCGGCTTGGTTGGAACCTTGTAGTTATCCTACCCAACCGCTATGCGATTCAATTCTAAGGAATCCCGCTACGTGATTCAAATCTAAGGAATCTTTAATCTGAACTTCCTCACAAGTTTCCTCAGCTAAACCTTCAAAGATGCCTTCGGGGAACACGAATTCGATGGGGCATGGTTGCTCAATCGTGTCCACTAAGCTGAATTCTTCTTCTACCTCGGGCTTCTTCGTGTACTCATCAATGTCCATAGCCTCATTTATTGCCGCGTTGGATTTATCTTCCTTTTCAATCAAGAATGGACTTGGCTGATCTACCGTCTCACAATCTCTTAGGTAGATCTCGCTGACATATTCGCGAGGATAGAATTCCGAACTTTCCGATGCAACCTCTTGCGGTTGCAATGCCCCTTGTGCAAGTTTTGAAGCTTGAGCGCCCAATGATCCAAATAAATCGCCTATCTGCTCATTGGCGCTTTCTTGTTCCGCTTCCACTCCCATAAACAAGTTGTTTCGATTCTCAAACAATTCAAAGAGGTAATTGTACATGGCGGGGTAATCGAGGGCTGCTACGGATTGCGTTGAGTATGGTTGAGGCACATATGGTTGATAGTTCTGGGTTTAGGGTTCCGTCCATGGCTAGAAATTCCCAAACGATTGTTGTGCATTCACCATACTCTCGGTATTCCTATACAGGATGTATGCGTGATCGCTCCATTCGTGATTGTACGTATTCTCGTAAGGTTGAGCGTAGCTATCGTAGATCTCCTCTTCATACCCCCAAGCGTTTTGTTCCCATGATTGCTCTAAGTGTAGTGGGTGGTATAAGTCAGAGAGCATACGTCGAGTCTCGGAAAGTTGATGCCTCAATTCAGCTATGTCGGCACCCGAAGAATTGAAGTCGTTCATGTTACCTCGCAAGATAAAGGACATCAAACTCGATTAAGCTCTGTGAGGTAAAGAAAATTTTTATCGTTTTTTGACTCCATTAAAGAAAAGAAAAACAAATGCAAAAACAAAAATACGAAAAACAAAAGAAGACTCCGGAAAGGACTAGATCTTAATCTAGCTAAATCCTAGTCTAGGCCATTATTAGTCCCCGGCAACGGCGCCAAAAACTTGATGTGCGGAAACTCAAACAATATAATTTCCTAGACCACTTCACCGCAAGTATACGGATCGTGTAGTACCAGGGTCGATCTCTGGGGACTAAGGCAGCCAAAAACTAAGAATGGAACTAAACTAAGACAATTAGAGATAGAAGGGGATGTGATCCTAAATTCCTAAAACTAATCTAAATGGTGACAACGATACTAGGTTGGGGATGAACTCGGATATGACAAACACTACGGGTGTCCAGGATACCGGGATTCGCATGGATGAAACAACTAAGGATCATAGATCTATCAACTTATCTTGACAACGGGAAATTCATGCCCTAAGGTGAGGAGTGATTCTTCCGAGCCTAAACCTCCTAACCATGAGTACGTGCAACCCTACCTTCCAGTAGTGATTAACCCGTACCATGGCAGCTTTACGTACGCAATCATTATCCCTAAGATGACTAACCGACCGGTCAGATTCTCATTAGCCAAGCTTAATCTACAACTTAACAGGTCCGGATTCATTCTATAACCTTCCAGCAAAGTCCGAAATCCTATGTCGCTAAGCGGGCAGCACTAGCGTAAGAGTGATAATGCTAAACGTAGAACCGATAATCAAGAATAAATCAATAAATCTAAGCATTAACGCAAATCATTGTTCATCCAATACAAATCCGATATCCCTACCCGCAGTAGGGACTCTACTCACTCATGGAATACATGAAAACAGAAGATAACACAGCCCAATACATGATAAAACCCTAAGGAACTCGATGCCTCGACCTTCCCTAATGCGTTACCGGTGTACGGGACGGTGCTTCTCTTCTTCTCCGATGCTTCCCGAGCTTTCCCAGATGTTTTTCCAGTGCTTCCTTCCCCTGTTCGTCGCCCCCTTTGCCCTAGATCT
>CM071863.1:25042334-25054566 GCA_036759665.1 Gynandropsis gynandra | reverse complement strand
GGATTTAGTATTATTGTAACAAGAGTCGTAGAGGGACAAGGGTCGCAGGGGTCCAAAGGTCGCTGATAGACAAGGATCGCAGGGGTCCAAGGGTCGCAGAGGGACAAGGGTCACAGGGGTCCAAGGTTCGAAGAGGTACAAGGGTCACAGGGGTCCTAGGGTCGAAGAGGTCCCTCTATGACACTTGTACCTCTGCGACCCTTTTACCTCTTCGACCCTTGGACCCCTGCGACCCTTTTACTCTCTGCGACCTTTGGACCCCTGCGACCCTATCCTAATCCTTGCGGCCCTTTGACCCCTTTGCGACCCCTTTAACCCTGTGACCATTGGACCCCTAAGACTCTGTGACCCAGTGCAACAGTTTTTCTGCGGGACCTCCTTAATTGCAAGCTTCTTTGTTGACAACAAACAATTTCCACCTATTGACAGCAAATCTGATGACGATTTCAACCTACTCTCGTCGAATCTATCGTACTGTGGGAGAACAGTTATTTTCGCGCAACAGTAGAGAGAGAAATCGAGGTGCTCTAGAGGAGAGAGAAAATTTGTCGACAAGGGTAATATGTGATTATCAATATTTTAAGGGTAGATTTGAAGTTGAAACTTTTTTTTTCAGCGAAAAGTATTTTTGAAGCACTTTAACCCTACGAAGATATTTTTAAAGTGCCCCTAATTGCATTAGCGCCTAATTAGCAGTATTATAGAATTTTAGAAAAAAGTTGAAAAATAGGAAATATATTACACGAATAAATAGCTCAAACTCTTAATACAGATCAATTTTCTTAAAGAACATCATAGATCTAGATAGTGTATCATCCATCCACATCCATTGTTTGAGAAATTTAATCGAATTATGTTCATGCAACAATGAATAACCTCTTTCGTGGCATTGAGGGAGATAGCACTATTTTTTATTATTATTATAGTAACTTATATTGTGCAATTTAGTACTCCAATTTTTCCGGTACTTGTTTTATCTGAATTTATATTTTCCCCGTGTTATTATAGAAAATTTGTCTGACAACATGACTCATAAAATCACATTCTGTTATCATATTTGTGATGTTGACTCATAAAATCACGTTCTGTTATCATATTTGTGATGACATGCTGGAGTAATTTTGCAGCATTCTAAAAAAATGTGTTTTTATTCACCAAGTGAACACACCAATCACAATTGTTTTTGAGTTACAATTTATTTCACAATCCGTGTTCCTCTTGATTTAATTATCCGAACTTAAATAATCTTGCATTCAAATAGCCTGGAATTATAAAAGATTCTCCGACTATACTCAACAATCCCTTAGAGTATAACATATTCTTTGCAATCTATTCAGCGATGCGTCAGAGTTTTTTATGTAAAAATTAGAAAGTATACGAAAATTTGCGAAAGCGTACCTTGATCCATCGAGAATACCGAAGAACTTTGGATTGAATCTCCAATGAACAATTATTCGACAATTGAGAGACTTTTTGTTTCTTCTCTAATGAAACAAAAATATTTTTTTTATCTTTTGTCTATATGTTCATTCGGGACCACACCCGTGTACTTAGAGAAATACAATTTTAATTATTTCTAATTTAGTCCCTCAACAAATTAGAAAGTACGAATTGGTTTCAACATTTTTAATTCATAACAATTATATTTGTTTAACCATAAATTATTATAGAAGATCACTTTAGTTTTGACTAATAATATAATGACACCATATATTTAAATTATACATATATGATCTCGAAATTCCTTCATTTTAAATCCGTTCGTTTCATTATCCGAGTAATTGTGTAATTTTCTGTCTTTTTTAGTCTGGTCTATCTCGAACTTAAGTGACATACAAAGATCAACCCAATAAACCAAAACTTAAAATATTTCTCCTTTACTCTAAAAAATTACTTATGGTAGAATTTGTTGATATATTCTCTCGTACCAATGCCCTTAAATAGCTACCAACGCTAACTTCTTTAGATTGAACTTTCTATATATTAGAGAAACCATAAAAACAACAAAATATCAATAAAAATTAGATATATCCAGATTTTATTTGGACCCATCCAATAATATTTTATTTGACTCACTTTTTGGCCTTATGAACGCAAAAACCAAGTATAATGAAAGTTGCGTTCAAAGACGATCAAAACATAGGTTAAAATACAAAATGAAATCTACACTTAAAGAGTAACAATCAATTACATTTAAACACCACATAAACAAAACACAATAAAGTTGAATAATAAATGTAGACTTGTAGAATTTATCTCAACTCTCCAAGGGAAGGTCGCATTTATTTAGTATTGTTGGCACCTCGATTCATATATTTTATCCCTATCACTCAAAAAGGTCTAAAAATCACAAAATATCATTAAAAATAATTTCTTATTTAAAAACCAAAGTCCACGTAATCAATAAAAAATGAGTTACTAGTTTGTTTGAAGACGAGCCTCAATATGTGTTTGATATCATCTCTATTCAATAACGAAAACATAATCACATAAATGGATATTCAACGTCTCCTTAATGATAATCTTTTTTTATCTCAATGCATTTAACTTAATCCAACCAAAATGGAAGTATCAAATCAATTGTACTCATTAACGTTATTTCCTTCCCCTAAAATAGTATATCTTTTGGTGGTTGTACCTATTTCACTAGTGATATTGGCTGCCATTGTTGGCCCCATAAAATTTCTACGATCTGATTGAATTTGGTGGAAACAAGAACTAAGATTAGGATTTTTGAACTTTCCTTAATGTGGTTGAACTTTTCGTACGCTTCCGCAAGAATACAGATCGTATAGTACCAGAGTCGAACATAAGAAATTGATGCAATTCTAAAGGTAGTAACTAATGAATAGGACGGCAAAAATCAATGAGTGTTTGAAATGCAAATAAAATTAAACTAACTAATTAACGGTTAAAATTCAATTAACTAAGGTCACGAGCCTGACCAAGATGTGCTACTCATTAGGTGGACGTAATCGTGTACGTAGCGTCTCGCGTGCATAGTGTGCTTGATGGGATGTAGCACGCGGATCAGTTGGATTACTTGCACGATCGGTCATGTCCTCCCTAAGCTCGGTCGTGTTGTTCCCTATGTTGGGGACTAGATCTGGTTGTCCAAAGAATTTGGTCGAGCTGCCCATAAGTCCGGTTATGCACTCCATGAAACCGGTTAGGCGTTCGTCTCTCGTTTCCTTCAACGTCTCTAGAACTTGTTGGTGTGTATCGATGCTCTAATTGTGTGTGGGCGTTTGGTGAAACTTTTTGGCATCTCGAGATTGTTTATGTATTGATTTGCGTTGCATTTAGCTCGGATTGTGCTGAAGTCTCGGTCAGGGGGTTCCTTCTTTTTTTTCGTTGTCCAACAGCTCATTTGGGGTCCTTATATAATCCTTCGCTAGCTGCTACGAGAGTCGTTTTTAGGGAATCCATACTTCCAACTTCTTCAAAAACTTCCTCGGCTAATTTCTCCAAGACGTCATCGTAGAGCACCGAATCGATAATGCATGATTGCTTAAGTGTGTCGTTCAAGTTAGACTCCACTTCGTCGTCGAGTTTCTTCTTGTGTTTGTCAACGTCACTAACCTTTTCTGCTGCGGTGTTAGGTGCATCCTCCTTTTAAATATCGAAGGAGTGGGCTGATCCACCATTTTCTTGCGTTGGCATTGTGAGAATGGCAATGGAGGCGGCATCGGGGCTGGTTTTACGTACTTTGGCTCCTCTTCGTCCTCGGGATTTTCCTTAAGCTCATAAATGGCATTTTCCACTGTTATACTAGATGATTTACCCTTTTCAATCGTTGGATGAATGGACTGATCTATTGTCCTACCACTTCTTAGATGAATTGAGTTGATTTGCTCACGGGGATTTGCTTATGGCCTCCCCGGTAGCTATCCTTCTTGACTCGCTGCTTCTTGCGCTAATTGAGCGATTTGCGTTTCCAAATGTCTAAGGTGAGTTTGAAAGCCCTCTATCTGCTTCTTGGTACTCTCTTTCTCCGCTTTCACTTCCATCAGTAGATTGTTCGAATTTTGTCGCACTTCCATTTATAGGTTGCTATGATTTTGTTGTAACATCATGGGCTGTGTCAGTTTGGATTGGCTGTGCCGTACATGATTGATACCTTTGATTTTGAGGCTGCATTCTCGACTGGAAGTTCTGATTTCGTTGCATCGCTCGCGTCTGCAAATTTCCTGATAGATGTTGCGCATTCAACACACCGTTAGAGCTACTATACGGGAATTTTGGGTGATCTCTCCATCCGAGGTTGTATATGTTCCCGAAACGCTGATTGTAGCTCACATAGTTCACTTCTTCATACTCCTTAACTTCTTGTTCCCATGATTTCTCTGAGTAATGCGGACAGCGTGAGTTAGACAACATATGATAAATTCTGGCAACTTGATCTTTTACTTCAGCTATACCGGCGTACAAAGGATGTACCTCATTCATGTTACCTTGCAAAATAAAGAACACAAAAATCGATTAAGCTCTGAGAGGTTAAAAAATTGACTAAAAAGAAACAAAACAAAAAAAAAGACTCTGGAAAGGACTATATCCTAATTCAAAAGTATCCTAACTCTAAAGGCATAATCAATTCCCTGGCAACGACGCCAAAAACTTGATGTGGTTAATCTCAAATAAAAATCCCTAGACCAACGCTTCCGTAAGAATACAGATTGTATAGTACTAGGGTCGAATACAAGGAATTGATGCAACTCTAAAGCTAGTAACTAATGAATAGGACAACAAAAATCAATGAGTTTTTGGAATGCAAATAAAACTAAACTAACTAATTAACGGTATAAATTCAATTAACTAAATACCACAGGTTTCGAGAGATGTAGGATGATGCAATGAAGTTCTAACATGATCATTGGTCTTAAATATCATCACGAGTTGAGGGAATTCAAGCTTTAATATAGGAACTGCCTGGCGTAGACTTGCCCATTACCTAGCATGCGTACTACCAATCTTCTGATTGCGTAATCTTACCCACTAGACGCATTAAGACCGCTATCCTAATCCCCATATTCAATCAACCGACCTGGCATAGATTCTAAATTGATTAAATCCTAAATCATGGCTAAGTTCCAAACCCTAATCCCTTGACGTAGATTCATTAGACTTCTACAATCATTCATTCAAGTGGCGTACAAGAACGAAAGCACTAAAAACAACCAGTCATTCTGAAAACGATCAAATAACAAAATCATTCATTCAAGTGGCGTACAAGAACGAAAGCATTAAGAACCACCAAGCATTAATAACAAGACTTCAGTACATATCGGCAAAGCTCTCTAGCCTATGGCTATAGAACTACTCGGACATGAACTTAGAAAGCGAAACACGAAAGATAACCATATTCAACACGGATAAAGAACGAGATCCCTCCCTATTCTATTAGCAACGTCTTCAATAGCTCCTCTACGATCCGGCTTCGTCACCCCTTCCTTGTCTTTGTGTGCGTTATACTCTCTATCTACTCTCTCTGTTGTGTTATGTATGTATCTGGCTGTTTCTATCCGAATGAAGCTTTTTTTGCTCATCTCTCTTCTCTTTCCTCTTCCCCTTTCTTTCCTTTTCTCATCTTTCCTCTTTGGCAGAGTGTTTTCCATTCTTCTGTCGTGAGTTTCTTTTTGTTTTCCATGTTCGAATCTTTCTTTTTCCTCTTCAACACGTGCAGGTTCAACATACCCGACCGGGCACAAGAATGAGCTCGGTCGGGCACTTCATCTACTCATAGCCCGGCTGGGCTCCATACAATCCTGAGTCGTGCTACACGTTCGAGATAGTTGCATTCTTGACAAGCCCGGTCGGGCTGGTATGACTGCACGGTCAGGCTGGTTGCTATTTTCAGGAGCCCAGGCGGGCTGTGTGTGCTGCACCGTCGGATACTTCATTCCCTCATGTGCTCAGTCGTGCAATGCATTCTGTTCGGTTGGGCTATGTCTTGTTGTCTTCTATGCCCAGTCGTGCTTTTGGGGCGATGTAAGGCAATTGCTCGTATTTGCTCGTGTTTGTGTTCGATTTCTTCATTTCCTGCAAATACATGAGAAAACGATAAAAGAGGACTAAGTGATGCGTACTGCTTGGTAAACTAACTACGAAAATGAACTAAAATACTATAATAAATAAACGTTATCACTTAAGTATTCATAACCTCTTAGAATGTCTAAAAAATAAAACTTTTAATACTGGTTCTTTTTTGTTATTTATTTTGAGATTGGATAGTAACATTGAATTCAGAAACGATTTATATCTTAATCAATAAAGTAAAATCACATAGCTACACATAAATGATCCTCATGAAATATTATTCAGAATATATACGAAAATATATGCCAAACTTAACTTACATTGAGAAAAAACCCACAAACACAATTTTTTGAATTATCTTATATTCGAGAACTAGCATCCATAACTTCTATGATATTAAAGTTGAGAATTTTCGAACCATTTAGGATCAAAATCATACGGGGACCAATCACGAGGGCGAGAGCAAAGAAGATTCAGAATATGCTCGATCACAAGGACATTGAAGAAGCGGAAACGACTCCACGAGGATGTCAAGAGGTGCCAAGTCAAGCCCACATGGTCAATATATAATTAGAAAAGGTCGAGAAAAGCAAAGAGCTAGAAGTGTTGAAGGAGTTTGGCTCGAGCAAGGAACCGCTTGATCTGAGTGATTCCTCTATGCCAATGTGTGCATAATAGACATTGGCTACTCGATCTGATCATTACACCACTGAATCGACCCTTACCTTGATTCAACCGAGCAGAGGTGTGAAAAGGCAGAGCGTATGTAATTAACCTATTTTTTTTGTCGAAACCCTTATATGGCGTTCGACCAAGAACTTACCCTCATTTTTATGTTATTTATTTATTTAACCTATTTTCAGTTATGTTTTGTGATACGAGCATGGACAACATCGAGGAACCCGAGCATGAAGAGGATGCCTTAACTATACAAGAAGGTCTCGTGACCCGTGCTAAGGCTAGGAAGCTCGAGGAACCCGAATATAAAAAGGATGCCCTAACTATACAAGAAGGTCACGTGACCTATGCTAAGGCTAGGAAGCTCAAGGACGCCATCGAGGGACTAATTGCAGCCATGCGGGTTCATGACGAGTGCTAGACTCCACAAGAAAACTTCAACATCCGAGTCGTACTTCATGCCGAAGATCATCTTACAACGATCAACAATTAGGGCAAGTGTTTCGTGTGTTCTCTTTTCCAATCATTGGTTCCATCCCACGTGTTTTTCCAATGGTGGTTTCTTAACAAGGCCACGAAATCACTTACGTCTTCCTAATTGTTGATCTGAGGCTTCATACGCCTATTGTATCGAAGCCCATTACCGTTACATTTTTTTTTATTTTAAAATTCTTTCCATTTAAGCAACAAGTCTTGCATGGCTTGCATGCATATTGAACATTAATTGCGGCATTTAAGTCTTGCATGGTTTCTTCTCTTTTTATGTGGCAGGCTGACCCCGTGTCATATCCAACGAAGACGACCTTCGGTATATCGAGAGTCTTCCACAGCTCTCTTGCGACCCATCATTCCACACGCCTTGTGTAGAGGAGTTATGCGAGGCCAAATCATGCGTTTCACTCGGTTGTGCGAATGAATGCCTTTGAACTCATAGACGGATACGTGCTGAAGAACGTTAGCCCAAATCTCAGTGAGACCGTCCAAAACCCTTGAGCATATGCACCTCTAGAACTCTCCGGACGATAGAAGATGCCACAAGCAACCCTGGTTCGTTGCTTGATAAGTCGAGTCGAGCAAGTCCCCGACTTGATCGATTTGTGTGAGATGAATCTCTCAATCTCAAGAACAACGAGCTAAGCTCGTTTTGATTTGTATTTTGTTCGAAAATCACTTTTCTTTTGTTTATTCATGTGTGCCTTTTAAAAAGAAAAAGGGCAAAGCAAAATCCTCCCCCACGTTACACTCCTATTCAAACGCATAAGTCTCTTATTGATCCCTAATTTTCCTAGATATTATTCCTAAAGATGATACACGACATAAGCCATAAATGACAGGTGTTCCCTGCACAATTTGAATTCAAATGTGAATTTGAATGACACAAATACAAGAAACTTCCTCTTGATGGGTCATTGTGTGGTCCGTGGGCTTTTGAGGCTTTAAACCCTTCAAATGATCTTGATCTTCAATCTCTTGGGCTTCTAAGATGTCTTGAACCTTCTCCTATAGCCTCTTGGTCTTGGATCTTGTCCAAGTCCCCTTTAGCATGCTAGAAATCTTGAAATTTGGCTCTAATTGTGCACTAGTGGTCTCGTTGAAAAGGTCACCGGAATGTCGCCGAAAAAGTGACGTTCTGATGAGGATATCACAAAGAAAGCAAGTCTCGAACAGACGGACGGAAAGGATGGGTCGAACGGGCAAGACAATCACGCGGATGCATAGGAAGCTGATTAGGTCGTGCAGGATTCTGACGAGGATGTGCATGATGCTAATGAGGACGCAGCTACGCAGACCGTTGACGAGACTCGCAGACTAACGGTCGCGTCCAATATTCGCGGACCGCCTAACTCGGAGATGAGACTTTTTATGAAAAAGCCTAAATAGAAGCCTTACCGAAGTCCAAATTCGATGAAACCAAGACCATTGGAACCATCCCCCAAAGATCTTTCAGATGAGTTCTGGGTCACTACCGGAACGTCACTTGTACGGTGACATTCTGGCGACCTTTCTGACGAGGCCTCTAGTGCACACTTAGAGCCAAATTTCGAGGTTTCAAGCATATTAAAGGGGCCTTGGAATAGATATACGACCAGGAGGCTACAGGAGAAGTTCAATACATCTTAGAAGCCCAAGAGATTGAACAGCAAGATCATTTGAAGGGTTAAGAGCCTCACAAGCCCATGGACCACACAAAGACCTATCAAGAGGAAGTGTCTTGGATTTGTGTTATTCAAATTCAAATTTGAATTCAAATTGTACCAATAACACCTATAATTTAGGGCTTATTTCGAGCATTGTCAGCAGGTTCAGTAGAAATAAAATCTAGGAAGATTAGTGGTCAATAAGAGTCTTAGACTTTGAATAGGAGTGTAATGTGGAGAGTTTATTTTGGCCTTCTCCCTTTTTAAAAAAGAGACGCATGAATAACAAAAGGATAAGTCATTTTCGAACCAATTTCAGACCAAAAGACCTTAGCTCATTGTTCTTGAGATTGAGAGATTCATCTCACACAAATCGATCAAGTCAGAGACTTGCTCGACTCGACGTATCAAGTAACGAATCATAGTTGCTTGTGGCGTCTTCTATCGTCCTAAGAGTTCTAGAGGTGCATATGTTCAAGGGTGATCATCTGGTTTTTGTACACGTTTCTCGCATGATTTTAGAGATGTTTATGACCATAGTTGCGAGATTTACGTGTGATTTTGTATCCGTTTTACTTGTTTCTGTGTTTTTCGTGTTCTTGTAGGTTTTAATGTGTATTCGATTCATTTCGGAGCTAAGGAGCATGCACGGGACATAATTCAATGTTGAAGGTCACAACGGATTGAACGGAATTAGAAGTGGACAAGTCATGGCCAAGAATGATCAAGTGCACTATCGGGCTTGGTAACCAACACGATCGGGCAGCCTCTTTGGTGAAGCAGCACAATCGGGCTTGGTGTCCAGCACGACCGAACAACAATCCTTACCATGTGCACGATCAGGCTCTTATTGCTCCACGGTTGGGCATCCTCTTTTGTGAAGGCAGCACGGTGGGCCTCCCAATTGTGCACGGTCGGGTATTTGCCACAAATTCATCCCCGTAGCTTGTGCACGGGTTGGGCGTTCCAAGTGCACGGTCGGGCACCAACAATCAAACACAACACGATCGGACATCAAGCACAGCACGGTCGAGCTTCATGGCAAAACAATTTGTCTACAATTATGGAAGAAGCATGCCCGACCGGGCATGACATGAAGCACGGTTGGGCATGACTATGTAAAATGATAACACTGAAAGTGTATCAATTTTAGGTTAGGTTTTAGTGCCATTTTCGCATATATTTCATAGTTAGATTTACATATCCGATACAATTATTCGTTACATACGCCCATTTTGTTGGTTTTCAGGTTTCTAGGCAACAAGGCCTAATCGAGCTTAAAAAGACGAATTCCTGAGCAAAACCACACACTTTGAAGATAAATTCACTCGGAGCCAAAATCAAGCCTCTGAACTCAACGGAACACCCGAGCAACGAGCGGAAAAGAAATAAATCAAGATTTCAAGGGTGCCCGGTCGGGCACCATAGTCTACCCGCTCGGGTAAAACCTACGGGGTTTTATTTGCACACTTTTCACGACCCGGGCACAAAGGCAACGGGATCGGGTAGCCATACCTGATCGGGCGCAATAAGGATACCCGCTCGGGCGTTAATTCATCCAAAATTCTCCGAGAGTTTGCACGACTCGGGCCGCTCAACCACACGATCGGGTGCTGATGCCCGATCGGGTAAGACGAAGAACATGACCGGGCGTGCCTCTGCACGACCGGTAGAAGTGGTGCCTGAGCGGGCCACGTTTCTCGCAGCCGACTAGATCTTGCATTCAAACGACCTAATTTATAGACCAGAAGAGATCTAGACAAAAGGAGGCGATGTACAGTGCAAGGAAAAGCTTGGAAAACATCAGGAAAGGCTCGGGAGACGCTGGAGAAAGAGAGAAGCATCAATCCTCACATCGGTAACACAATAGGGAAGATCGAGGCATCGAGTTTCCTAGAGTCTATCATGTTCAGGGTTGTGTTATCTTCATTATCTGTATTCTCCATGAGTGAGTAGGTTCCCAACTATGGGTTAGGGATATCAGATTGTAATGGATGAACAATGTTATGCATTAATGCTTAGATCTATTGATTTTATCTTGATAATCGGTTCTACACTTAACGTTATCATTCTTATACTAGTGTTGCCCGCTCAGTAACATAGGAATTCAGACTTTGCTGGAAGGTTAAAGGATGAATCCGGAACTGTTAAGTTGTAGGTTAAGTTCGGCTAATAAGAATCTGACCGGTCGGTTAGTTGACTTAGGAATTAGGACTGCGTTCGTAAAGCTGCAATGGTACGGGTTAATCACTGTTGGAAGGTAGGGTTGCACGTACTCATGGTTAGGAGGTTTAGGCTCGGAAGAATCACTCCTCACCTTAGGGCATGAATTTCCCGTGGTCAAGATAATTCGATAGGTTTTTGATCTTTAGTTGTTTCATCCATACGATTCCCGGTATCCCGACACCCGTAGTGTTCGTCATATCCGAGTTTACCCCAACCTATGATCGTTGTCACCACTTAGCTTAGTTTTAAGGTATTTAGGACCACACCTTCATCTACTTTCATACGTCTTAGTTTAGTGTTATTATTAGTTTTTGGCTGCTTTAGTCCCTAGAGATCGACCCTGGTACTACACGATCCGTATACTTGCGGTGAGGTGGTCTAGGAAAATATATAACTCGAGACTCACGTCATCAAGTTTTTGGCGCCGTTGCCGGGGACTAATAACGACCTAGACTAGGAATTAGCTAGATTAAGATCTAGTCCTTTGCGGAGTCTTTGTTTGTTTGTTTTTCGCATTTGCTTTTTGTTTTTCCCTTTTATCGAGTATTCTATCTACAGCGGATTTACACTTTGGTGTTTTGTTTCTTGTTGTGCAGAAGCCTTGTATGAGAAGCTCTAATCAGAAACTTCTAATCTACGATCCCGAGGTTGAACGCACTTTAAGGAGCCTGCGCAAGAAGAGAAGGATTGGAATAGCGGATTCCGAATTCGAGGTAGAAAGAACAAGCAATCACGAGTCATACGCCTCTGAGGAGGAAGATACACATAGTGCAAGCAGCGGAGAGGACAACACAAGTGATCCTGACATGGCTGCTGCAGATGAGACTTACGGAGCATACACCGCTCCCAAGCACACGCAGTTTCTTTCGTGCATGGCCCGCACGATTGATAACCAAGTTGAGCTACAACCGGCCTTCATACAAATGCTCAACAATTCGGCCTTTAGAGGAATGGAGAACAAAGATCTGAACTGCCACCTTACGGACTTCAAGATGCTATGTAGCACTACCAAAGTTGGAATGGGAGTTACTCGGGAGGATCTCTATTTGATGGCGTTCCCATTCTCACTTATGGATGCGGCGCAACGTTGGCTCTTCAACTTGCCGGCTGCATCAATCACGTCGTGGGATGATTTGAAGCAACGGTTCATGCAT
>CM071863.1:25007203-25025263 GCA_036759665.1 Gynandropsis gynandra | reverse complement strand
GGTTTCGGTAGTCTTGTGGTGAAACCGGATTCCTAGGACGTTTGTCTTATCGTTAGAACCCAAGTAGTTTATTTGCTTTCAGTATTTCATTCTTCATCCACATTCTTTCGTTAGCAAGTTTGATTCCTAGTTCGAGTTTAGATAATGTTGCGTAGTCTCTGTGGGATCGACACCTAAAATACTACGCACGTGTCGTGCACTTGCGGGTAGTTTAGGTTATTTTATTTAACTTTGAGAATGCATCAGGATTCAGCAAGAAGAGAGAGTGATTACTATGAACAAAGCAGTTTATCTTCTTCTCGAAATAGCCAAAGACGACACCGAGGGGTGCGGGAAAAAAGGGACAATCCGCGAAATGAACTTGCTGGTCTTAAGCTCAAGATCCATCCGTTCCATGGCAAGGCTGACCCGGATGCTTATTTGGTCTGGGAGAAGAAAATTGAGCTCGTGTTTAGTTGCTAGCATTACGCTGAGATCAAGAAGGTTAGAGTTGCTGCAACAGAGTTCTACGATTATGCTTTGAGTTGGCGGGATCAGTTAGTAACTTCGAGGCGGCATAATGGAGAAGAACCTATAGAAACGTGGCTGGAAAAGAAAGCCATAATGTGTAAACGGTTTGATCCGAAACATTATCAGCGAGAGCTACATAGGAAGTTAAGAAAACTCACTCAAGAGAATCGAACCGTAGAAGAGTACTATCAAGAAATGGAGTTTCTGATGTTGAGGGCTGACATTTCGGAGGATAGGAAAGCTCTCATGTCTCGGTTCTTTGGAGGACTAAATCTGGAAATTCAGGATAGTTTGGAGATGCAACATTACGTTGAAATAGAAGAGATGCTACATAAAGCTATTCTAATCGAGCAACAACTCAAACAGAAAATAAACGCTCGTTCTAACTTGGGGCTCAAAATTAAGTTACCAATGGGATGAAAAGCCGAGTTATCATAGAAATGACAAACCTATCCCAATAGCCAAAGACGAGGTAAAATTGGTTCCAATAGCTCAAAGAGAGAAAGGAAAAGTCGAGGCCACTACATCGAGAGCTCGGGACGTAAAGTGCTTTAACTGGCAAGGAAGGGGTCATTATGCAAATGAATGTACAAACAATAGGGTTATGATTATTCGTGAGGATGGCGAGATCGAATCTGAGGACGAAGAATCTGAATCATCGACCAAAGAGTATGAAGAAGAACCGGTTAAAGGGGATTTGTTGGTAACAAGAAGGTCTTTGAGTGTGCAAACTAAATCCGAAGAGCAAGAACAATGAGAGAACTCGCTCCATACCCGCTGCCTTGTTCAAGGGAAGGTGTGTAGCTTGATTATAGACGGAGGAAGTTGCACTAATATCGCTAGTGCTACCATGGTCCGAAAACTTGGTTTAAAGGTCAAGAAGCACCCAAGTCCTTATAAACTACAGTGGCTCAATGAGAACGGTGAAATAAACATGACCAACCAAGTGACTGCGTCTATCACCATTGGCAAATACGGGGACGAGATCTTGTGTGACGTTCTTTCAATGGAAGCGAGCCATATCCTTCTCAGTAGACCGTGGCAATCGGATCTTAAGGTAATACATGACAGTTTTACTAACAAGCAATCGTTTGAGTTTAATGGCAAGAAAACAGTCCTTATTCCTTTGACGCCAAGAGAAGTGCAACAAGATCAAAAGCGTCTCAAACAAAAAGAAGAACGCATACTAAAGTCATAAAACTTCTACGCTAAATTGGCTGTGATCAAGAAATCTCTTCACTCTAGTCAATCGGCTTTGTTATTCGTGTTAAAGGAAGCTCTTTCGAGCTTGAATAACCTTGCACCAGTGCTGCCGAGTGAGATCACATCTTTGTTGCAGAATTATGAAGATGTTTTCCTCCGAGACAATCTTACAGGATTACCACCTATACGCGGCATCGGACATCAAATAGACTTACTCCCCGGAGCCGCACTTCCAAATCAGCCAACTTATCGTACCAACCCAGTGGAGACTAAGGAGTTGCAAAGGAAAGTGGATGAACTCATGGAAAAATGATGGCAATTGGTTTAAGGGAGTTGATTGCCGAGCAATCAACAATATCACAGTGAAGTATCGTTACTCCATTCCTAGATTAGATGATATGCTTGATGAATTTCATGGGTCTAGGATATTCTCTAAAATTGATCTTAAGAGTGGTTATCACCAAATTAGAATGAATGAGGGTGACAAATGGAAAGCTACATTTAAAACTAAAGACGATTTATATGAATGGTTAGTGATGTCTTTCGGGTTGACAAACACACTTAGTACATTCATGCGTCTAATGAATCACAATTTTTAGAGAATTGAGAGGTCTATTTGCTGTGGTCTATTTTGATGACATATTAGTCTATAGTAATAGCTTAGAAGAACACACTGGTAATTTAGAATCGGTTCTAAAAAAACTTAGAAAGGAAGAGCTCTACGCTAGTCTTAAGAAGTGTCCTTTTGTACATATAACGTTGTGTTTCTAGGTTTTGTGGTAAGTGCAGATGGAGTTAAAGTTGACGAAGAGAAGGTAAAAGCCATTGGGAAATGGCCGAGTCCAAAGACTGTTGGGGAAGTCCGAAGCTTCCATGGACTCGCGGGGTTCTAGCGTCGATTCATCAAGGACTTTAGCACCTTGACAGCTCCTTTCACCAAAATTATCAAGTAAAACATTGGATTCCAGTGGAGAGAAGCACAAGAAGAAGCGTTCCAAATGCTAAAAGACAAGCTTACTCATGTCTGTCTATTAATTTTAATAGATTTTTTCAGACATTTGTAATCGAATGTGATGCGTTCGGTGTAGGAATTGGCGTAGTCTTGATGCTGGAAAAGAAACCGATTTCTTAATTTAGCGAGAAGCTTGGAGGCGCAACCCTCAATTATGCCACATACGATAAGGAGCTTTACGCGCTTGTGATAGCGTTGCAAATGTGGCAGCATTACCTATGGCCAAAGGAGTTCCCTAGACATGCGAGGTGGTCGAATTCATTGAGACGTTCCCTTACGTCATCAAGTATAAGCAAGGTAAGGAAAACGTCGTAGCGGACGCTCTATCCCGAAGGTATGCTCTTCTAACTACTTTACATGCTAATTTGCTAGGATTTGAACAACTTAAAGAGATATATGCATATGATTTGGATTCCGGAAAAGTGTACAAAACGTGTGAGAAATTTGCATCGGGTCATTACTTTAGGCAAGACGGATTTCTATTTTATGATAACCATTTGTGCGTGTATAACTGCTCTATGCGAGATCTGTTTGTTAGAGAAGCTCATGGGGGTGGTCTTATGGGTCATTTTGGAATTGCAAAGACGCTTAAGGTATTGTAGGATCACTTCTATTAGCCGCATATGAAGAGGGACGTTGAACGAATTTATGGAAGGTGCATCACGTGCAAACAAGCTAAGTCTAAAGTTCAACCTCACAGTTTGTATACCCCTCTACCTATCCCGACTCACCCTTGGAAAGCATATCTATGAATTTTGTGATTGGTTTGCCTAGAACTAAGACTAGAAATGATTCAATCTTTGTGGTTGTTGATAGCTTTTCTAAGATGTCACATTTCATAGCACACCACAAAACGGATGATGCATTGCACGTAGCGAATCTATTCTTTAAGGAAGCAGCTAGGTTGCATGGAATGCCTTGGACGATAGTTTTGGATAGAGATACGAACTCCTTTAGTCATTTTTGGAAGACTGATGCATTGTCAAAGTTGAGTAAATAACCTAAACTACCCGCAAGTGCACGACACATGTGTAGTACTTCAGGTATCGATCCCACAGAGACTACGCAACACAACCTAAACTCTAACTGTGAATCAAACTTGCTAACGAACGAAATATGGTTTGACTAATGAAATACTAAAAGCAAATAAACAAACTAGTTCTTATGAATGAGACAAACGTTCAAGGAAACCGGTTTCACCACAAGACTACCGAAACCAACAATCAATCTATCTATCATGCAATCCCAGTCAAGTTATCTAAGGCAGACGATCCTAATATGATATCTACCCTCTCTCGAAGCATAGACACGTGATCTAGTCAAGTTTCCCCCTACTTTCGTGGCTGACACCCTAAACTAAACCCATAAGATCAGTGATTCATCCGTTTTACCCTCAACCACTGTTACCCTACTTTCGTGGCCTAACCTCGGTTGTTCTAAACCTGATCTTCTAGGACTAGAATTCACCTTTCGGTCTTTCTCCTAACCCCTAACACATGCATCTACGTGGCCTTTGTAAAAACAAGTCATTTAAGCACTCAGATAAAGAATAGATAAACGAAAACGGGAAGATGGATTCAAAGATAAATCAAAAGTGATTACGGGATAGCCATGGGCTAATCCCTTCTCCTAGAACAAACAAACTACTCGCTCATGCGTCCGTAAACAAACATAAACGAAATAGAAGGTCTAAGGAACTTGAAAACCAAATGAAACCAAAGTGTGAAGTTGATCTCCAATGCTCCTCGTAAGTCTCCTTCGCAAGAACCCTCTTCTTCTCTCTACGTGTGCTCTGTCTTTTTTCTCTTCATTTCTGTACCAATTGGGCTGCTGAAGCTCTCCCCTTTTTTACCTCTTTCTCCCCTTTCCTTTCCACTAATATTTCCTCTTTGGCCGTCCCCTTTCTTTCCTCTCTAGTGGCTGGAATTTTCTATTTCTTACAGCAGCCGTAGTTTTCCTTTTCCGAGTTTTTCCATCTCTTGTTTTTTCCATTCTTGTGTAATTGTCAACGTTTCCTCTTTATTTTCCAGCCATTTAGCTCCTCTTCCTCTTCTTTAACCATATTTCCATTTGTTTTATGATTCTTTGGATGCTGACTGTGCATAGCTGATAGGAGAATGGTTTTTCTTAGTTTTGCTTCATTTACTCGTGTTTGTGTCCCGATAGCTCCATTCACCGCGCGGGTAGTGGCTATTCCTTGCCAATTCTCGTCCCGTTTGTCCCGTGATGATCCTCAATGTTGGTACTTTGTCTCGTGCACGTCCTTTAGCTCCAAAATGAACCGAATAGCATAAAAACCTGTAAGAACATGAAAACACGAAAACAAGTAAAACGGATACAGAATCATACGTAAAGCAACACATATATATCATAAACATCTCTAAAATCATGCAAGAAATACGTATGAAAACGAGACGATCAAAGATGCTATGGTCTAAGCTAGGAACTAAATTATTGTTTTCCATGACATGTCATCCGCAAATTGATGGTCAAACCGAGGTAATTAATCAAACCTTAGGAACTTTTTTGCATACATTAGTTAAGAAGAGCTTGAGAATATGGGAAGAATGTTTACTGCATGCTGAATTTGCATATGATCATGTTGTACATTATACTTCAAAGTATTCCTCACTTGAAATCGTTTACGGGTTCAACCCCACCTCACCTTTGGATCTAATGCTATTACCGTTGAGTGAAAAAGTTAGTTTGGATGGATAAAAGAAAACTAATATGGTACAGTAGATCCACGAGAAGGCTGAGAAGAACATATATGAGAAAAAAAACTCCATGCAAAGCAAGAAAACAAAGGACGAACGTAAATAATTTTCGAACCCGGGGACCAAGTGTGGATCCATTTGTGAAATGAGCGATTCTTGAACGAGGGAAAATAAAAGTTGATGCCTCAAATCGATGGACCATTCACATAGACCTAGAGAATCAGCAACAACGTTATCAACTCGACTTGCATGGTAAGTATAACGTGAGTTCTAGTTTTAATTTCACTAGTTTGGTGCTTTCTGTCGTAGATCAAACAGATTTGAGGAAAATTTCTTTTCAAGAGGGAGGGGATGATACGAGCATGGACAACATCGAGAAACCCGAGCATGAAGAGGATACCTTAACTATACAAGAAGGTTCCGTGACCCGTGCTAAGGCTAGGAAGCTCGAGGAACCCGAACATGAAGAGGATGTCGTGACTATAGAAGAAGGTCCCGTGACCCGTGCTAAGGCTAAGAAGCTCAAGGAAGCCATCAGAGGACTACTTGCAGCCGTGCGGGTTCATGAATAGTGCTCGAAAGCAGAAGAAAACTTCAACATCCGAGTCGTACTTCACGCCGAAGATCATCTTACAACGATCAACAATTAGGGCAAGTATTTCGTGTGTGCTCTTTGCCCACCGGTGGTTTTGTCCCACGTGGTTTTTTAACGAGGCCATGAAATCACTTACGTCTTCCTAATGTTGATCCGAGGCTTCATAGGCCTATTGTATCGAAGCACATTACCGTTACATTTCTTTTGTTTTAAAATTTATTTTCATTTAACCAACAAGTCTTGCATGGCTTGCATGCATGCTGAACATTAATTGCGGCATTGAAATCTTGCATGGCTTCTTCTATTTTTACGTGGCCGAGGCAAGAGAAGAGGACGCCAGTCTCGTGACCCATGCTAAAGCTAGAGAGGAGGACGCCTTAACCATATCAGCAGGTCCCATGACCCGTGCTAAAGCTAGGACACTCAAGGAAGCTATCATCGGACTACTTGCAGCCGTGCGGGTTCAAGACGAGTGCTCGAGTCTACAAGGAAGCTCCAACATTTGAGTCGTATTACATGCCAAAGCTCATCTTGCAATGTTCAACAATTAGGGCAAGTGTTTCGTGTGCGCTCTTTTCCCACCGTTGGTTTTGTCCCACGTGTTTTTCCACCGACAAGTTTGTAACGAGTCCACGAATCACTTTCGTCCTCCTAATTGTTGAGCCGAGGCTTCATAAGTCAATCGTATCGAAGCACATTACCGTTACATTTATTTTATTTAAAATTTATTTTCATTTAATCCACAAGTCTTGCATGGCTTGCATGCATGTTGAACATTAAATTTTGCATTGAAGGCCTTGCATGGATCTTTCCCACCTCCTTCTTCTTAATGTGGCCGTCCACCCCCTTGTAAACATCAATCAATCTTCTAATTTGAATTTCAAACTTTCTCTTTAAGAAATCTCCATTGTTGGTGTGTAATATCCAGCAAACATGTTCGTTCTTCTTGGTGCGTCATATCCATGAAGACGATCTTCGGTATATCGAGAGCCTTCCGCAACTCTCGTGCGACCCATCATTCCATACGCTTGTGTAGAGGACTCTTCCGGCTCGGCTGCAACAAGGATTATCCTGTCGTTACCTTCGTTTTAGAGTGTTGATTCAGTGAGGATCTCATCAAGTGGTATCAGAGCTCCAATTATATTTATTTGACCTATTTTCAGTTATGATCATTACTCGATCTGATCATTACACCACGCTATCGACCCTTACCTTGACTCAACCGAGCAGAGGTGTGAAATGGCGGATCGTACTTTCCCTCATTTTTATGTTATTTGTTTATTTGACTTATTTTCAGTTATATTTTGGTCCATATAAATAGGGCACCCTATTGTAAAACACTTTAACCGAGTTTTTGATATTAAGAGTGACTTTTTCCTTTCCAATTCTTGAGAGACTTAGCTAAAGAATCTTGGAGCAATTCTTAGTGTTTACCAAGTTATCAACACTGGATCACATGTTTTGTGGCATCGTAGCTATGTCTGAAGTTCGCTAGTTCAGTTTTTAGAGAGTCTGGAGTGGAGTGTTCATGTTCTGAAAAAAATAGTATTAGAGCCATGTTATTGCATTAAAGCTATCATTTTGTTCTAAATGACTTTTTTTATGTTTATTGTTGGTCATTTCATTATACAATCAACAAAGAAATGGAAAGAACAGGATAGCATAAACAAAGAATCGAATAAAAGAAAATATGGTAGAACAAAACGAAGAGAAAGAAAAGAAAGTACATAGGATCTTAGGACTAGATTTGGGAACTATTATATAGTTGCCACGTCATATACTTGTAACACCAAGATTGAGTTTAAGTAATAGGAAACTGAATTTGAATTGGATTATTTGACTTCTGAGCTAGGTCGAATAGAAAAGCCAAGAAAAAAGAAATGAGATCAAGTGAAACTGAATGAAACACATCTCTTTAGTGGTTGTGACATTCTACAAGATTATTAAAAATATATGTATTTCTTGATGATGTGCACTAATTTAAATAAGACGCACGAAAAGCCAAACATGAATAGCAAGCTTGAACCAAAACCCACGATATCAAAGCCGAAAATGTAAGAAGGAGGATATGGGACGATATTGGATAAAGAAGTGGATCATCAAATTGATAATATGTCTCATAATTTGGATAGGGTATCGATGAGTACATGGAAAAAAATGGAGAATTTCTTGAAAATTTACAGAACACAGAGGGTACCATAGAAATAGTTTGGTCTTAAGAAACAAAATAATATTTGTTTATTTTATTATCATGTGCAATATTTCTTTCTTGAGAAACATAGCGATATTTATTTCTTCAAGGACACCATTTCTCTCTATCAGTACGAGGAGAAAACGACCAATTTATATCATCTTATGAATGTGTTTACAAATAAAAAGGTGTGGTTTTCTAATGAGCTAAGTCATTATTTGTGTAGTATTGCTCCTAAGCTCTTGTAAGATTTAAAATTCGTGTTCCAAAAGGATTAAACACTGGATGGAAAGTAAGAGGTAGATGAGAAAACAACAACATACAATCAGATAAACAAGGGACGTAAGATGATAATTTTCCAACCTGAAGACTTGGTGAGGATGCATGTGCATAAAGAAACGTTTCCATAGAGAAAAATATCACAGATTCTTATGCAAGGAGATTGTCGTTTTAGAGTTTACGAACGTATCAACCATAATACCTACAAAATTGAGTTACCATATGAATACACCGTCAGTTCAAATTTTTAATTATAACTCGCTTAGCATGTTTCGATTTAAATTATGGTAGATTTGAGGTAAAATCCTCTTAAAAAGGGGGAAATTATGAGGGCTAGGCCATAGATCAGACACAAATCATTCAAGGACAAATCACGAGAGCAAATGCAAAGAAGTTCAGAACATGCTCGTTCATAAGGACGTCACTAAACTGGAAACGATTCCAAGAGAACACCAAGAGGTGCAAAGTCAAGCCCACATGATTAATCTAAAAGTATAGGAGGTTGAGAAGGTAAGGGAGCTATAGGAGCTGAAGGTGTTCGACCCAAGTAAGAAATTGATCTACTCGAGCATTTCCTCTAGAATATTGTGTGCATAACACACATTGGCTGCTCGACTAAGCGTACCTTGACTCTGCTAAACATAGACGTGAAGTGTCTGAGCATACTTATTTTATCTATTTCTCGTTAAAATCCTTATACAACGCTAGACCAAGTACTTTCGTACATTTTGTATTATTTCTTTATCTTACCAAATTTTCAGTTATGTTTTGGTCCTTATAGATAAAAATTTATTGTAGAATACTTAATCAACATTTTGATATTAAAAGTTTCTTTCCTTGTTAACTCTTAAGTGAAGTTGCTAAAGAACACTTGGAGAAATTATGCGTGTTCACAGAATTATAAACACTTGATGACCAGTGTTTTAGCATCGTCCTTGCATCTAAAATTCATTTTTTCAAGTTGCGGGAGGGTGTAGAGCATTCATCACATGAAGAACAAGTTTTAAGTTTAGTTATCAGATTATTAATGACTTTCATTCCTTTTATCTTTTACTAAAAACAGATGGTCAATTTAGGTGTTGCCATGGAGGTGTACTCTTAGCGGTGTACTTAGGTTTCTTTTATGACCTTGTGCCTTTATGACATCAAATTTGGATATGTCCGGTCATCACCATTTTTTACCTTAGATATAGATGTACTCGTATCAATTTGATATAAATAACTTTTAAATAACAACATGCTGATTTGATTTATTCACATTGTATACTAAACAAGAACCAAAATAGCACAATATCAAGTAAGTTCTTAAAATATTTTTCTAATCTCAGTAAATGGAGTTGTATTTGCAATGTTACTTTAAACGATAAAAATCTGTCCTGATGATCTTTGGGACAACTAAGTACAATTTGTGTGGATTCTAGTTGGACCTAGTTTCACCACAACTAGTCGTTCAAACTCTAAAAAAGTATACCACTCTCGAAATGCCCAAACATTTAAAGATATGTTCCACAAACAAACATACTCATGTCTAGTGATTTGTTAAATATCTACTAGTTATCGTTTAGTGTGATCATAATCAATCACTAATTGTTTTTTCACAATTTGCTTTCTAAGAAAATAATGTCGAATGTCTAAATGTTTAGTTATGGAACGTTCCACATAATTCTTAGATACGTTTGTGGAACTTGTATAATCATCTTAATTTTTCTAGAATTTATACCTTAATTAGAGAACATATATTTCATCCAGATGGGTTTGAATGCAATAACTTTCCGATGTAATTTGTAATTAATTCTGAAGAAAAAACATATATCACTGGTATTCTTTCGATCGTTTAAGTTACCACTCAACTCAACAACAAAAAATCATTCCTGTTTACAATTAGTAATCTTGGTGCATTTGTACATTTGACATATTTGATGATATATTTAATTGCATGCAAGTGAGAATTTTTTGGTCATGTCTAAAACCCGACACATACAAACACTCAACGACGGACCAAGTATACTTTCAATAGTGACAAATAATATTCAAATCATGTTGCAGTACAACTTGACATCAACATTTTCTCCATGTGAGTTTTTATTTAGGTTTGTTCAGGTGACAAAGGAGTATAAACAATCTTGTTATTTTTAGTTCAAAACATTTCATAAGATCTCGTTTATATTTGCTTTGGGATATGAATATTCTATCCACAATTTGATTCCTTATCAACCAAGAAAGTAATTAAGTTATTCAAACATGCTAATATCAATTTTTGTGTCAAGGTTTTGAGAAACCAATATACATTCTCTTAAGAAATTGTGGAAAACACTATATCCTCTAGATATATTTGACAATAGGTAATTTACCAATATGGATGACCAAAATGTTGTCGATTACCCCTCTTTTGTAGCCATTTTTTAAAATAAATGTAGTCAATCTCTCATACCAAACTAGTGAAGCTTGTTTAAGACAATTTCTTCAATCGATATACATGTTTTAGACGATGTGAATCCTCAAAACAATGAGATTTTATTATACCTACTTCTTACTGTAATATGCTATTAGGAAAATTACTATAGATTTATATCAATTCATAATAATTGAATCAAGGTTTAGTTCCTATTACATCTTTAATGGTGTGATCTTTAATGGTGTGATTCTTGTGAACACTTCCAATTACATCTTTAATCGTGTGATTCTTGTGAACACCCTTTTAGTTTTGATCTTCTTCTTTATTATCATCTAGTTTTCCGAACTATTCCTATTCAAAAGCACCAAATAAATATTTCATTAAAAATATAGACAAATGTATTGAGATTTTAAATCAAAGGAAACTAAATTAATTGTAGGGATCAAATTATAAATAAGAAAATTGTTAACCTAATTATAACACTCATTATATAAATATAAAGACAAATGTATAATACATTTATTATTAACGGACTAAAGTGCAAGTAATTAACATTTAACCCTACTTTTTCCTGCCTAATGAGAGATCGCCAAACTTTACACAAACAAACAAACTTCTCTACTCTGGCCGAACTGTACACACAGACAACCGTCGTATCTTTTTTGACTGTTGCAACACATGTTCATCTGTCATAACATATGTTCATCCATCGTAGAACATATTCGTCCGTTGCAGGTCGTCACAACACATGGATGCATTTATTTATCAAATTTGGTCGGTAGTGCATTATGTAAGATTTTATTATATAAGATTGCAATATTTCAAAATTTGTTTAGAGAGACAAAAGATCCCAACAAATACTATTGTAAAGTTAGACGTAGAAACATTATGGAATTATATTTACATTATATTAAAGTAAGCTTTAAAACTTTAGAACAATTTTGATTTTTATAAGGTACATGATAAGAAATATGTGGATGAGTTGAGGAAGAATGGAAAAACTTTGCCATAAGAAGATGCCATTTTTTTAAAGTCTTTCATGATACTAATGTGAAGATTTGTGGTTGCCATTATTTCACAAAAAAATTTGTCATAAAACAGAGTTTTACCGTGTGAGTACGTATTAATGTCTGAGTTTGAGTGAGAATAAGATGATAAAGAAAATTGCATTGAAGATGATGGAAAAGTTTCAAAAGCATTGGGGAGATTATGAAAACTTAAATCTTATCGTTTATCTTGGAACTATTTCTGATTGTTTATCTTAGAACTATTGGTGATCTCAGTTTAAAGATGGAATGAATAACTTGAGCTATTGAGAAAGTTTATGAGGAACAAGAAGCTAGGGAGATATTGGAGATCATTCAAAAAACATTGCGTAAGATGTTCAAAAATTATGAGTCTCATTTTGAGCCCAAGAATTTGATTGAAACAAATGAATCAAAGGAGAATGAAAATGAAGTATTGAGATCCAATTGGAATGGATGCCCTCATGATTAGTTTTTTTCAAGATTATTTAAAATGTAAAAGTTATTGAATTGAGATTGTGAAAATAGAATTAGAAAAATATTTGTTAGAAGAATATGAAAAAATGTTGAGAATTTTGATATTTTTGGTATAAAATTACAGGTTTCTATATATAAAACTACTCTTTTGATGACAAGACATATTTTGGTATTAGACATCCACAGCTGCTTTAGAATTAACTTTTAGTACGATAGGTCATATGATTAGTTTATATCATAGTTGTGTGACTCCTAATATTGTTTAATTTTTAATTTGCATTCAAATTTTTTGTAATAGATATGTGTTGAATAATGTTATAGAGTCGCTGAAAGATATCGAAAAAGAAAACTCTAAGTATTTAAATTTTATACAAAATTTTGTTTTAAATTATTTGATGTTTGATTTTATAATCTAACATTTTATTTCATTGTTTTAGATGAATTGGTGTCTCTAATAGATTTATCCATAGAATTAAATTTAGATGATTGATGGGAACTGATAACACTAAAAGTGTATCAATATTAGGATAGGTTTTAGAGTCATTTTCGCTTATATTCTATATGTACATTTACTTATCCGATATAATTTCGAGCTTCACACACCCGTTTTGTTGGTCTTCAGGTTTTTAGGCGACAAGGCCTAAATGAGCATAAAATGAAGGATTCCTGTTCAGAACCACCTGAATTGAAGAAATATCTACTCAGAGCCAAGAACGAGCTCCATAACCCAAAGGAACACCCGAGCAACGAGCGAAAAAGAGAAGTTTCAAGGAGACAAGGGTGCCCGGTCGGGCACTATTCATCCACTCGCTCGGGTAAAACCTACGGGTACGGGGTTTTGCACCTAGCACGACTTGGGCACAAAGGCAACGAGATCGGGTAGTCTTACCCGATCGGGCGCAAGAAGTATACCCGCTCGGGCGTTGATCATCCAGTTTGCCCCGAAAGTTTACACGACTCGGGCCGCTCAACCAAGCAATCGGGTGACATCCACCCGATCAGGCACCATGAAGCAACACGACCGGGCGCGCCTCTGCACGACCGGGTAACACCAGTGCCCGAGCGGGCCGTGTAATCCGCAACAACCTAGATCTAACTTTCAAACGAGCGAATTTAAGGAACAGAATAGATCTAGGGCAAAGGGGGCGACGAAGAGGGCAAGGAAAGGCTGGAAAAACATCTGGGAAGGCTCGGTAGGGATATCGGATTTGTGTGTATGAACAATGATTTGCGTTAATGCTTAGTTTTATCAATTTATTCTTGATTTACGGTTCTACACTTAGTATTATCATTCCTACGCTAGTGCTGACCGAACAGCGACATAGGATTTCGAACCTTGCTGGAAGGTTAAGGAACGAATCCAGACCTGCTAAGTTGTAGATTAAGTGTGGCTAATGAGAATCTGACCGGTCGGTTAGTCATCTTAGGGATAATGATTGCGTACATAATGCCGCCATGATATGTGTTAATCACTGCTTGAAGGTAGGGTTGCATGTATCTATGGTTAGGAGGTTTAGGCTCGGAAGAATCACTCATCACCCTAGGGCATGAATTTCCCGTTGTCAAGAATAATTGATAGATCTATGAATCTTAGTTGTTTCATCCATGCGAATTCCGGTATCCCGTACACCCGTAGTGTTTGCCATATCTAGTTTTATCCCCAACCTAGTTTTGTTGTCACCATTAGGGTTAGTTTTAGGAATTTAGGATCATATCCCCTACTATCTTTTCCCATCTTAGTTTAGTTTTGTTCTTAGTTTAGCTGCTTTGAGATCGACCCTGGTACTACACGATCCGTATACTTGCGGTGAAGTGGTCTAGGAATAATTAAATCTCGTGATTCCACACGTCAAGTTTTTGGCGCCGTTGCCGGGGACTAAAAACGGCCTAGACTAGGAATTAGCTAGATTAAGATCTAGTCCTTTCCGGAGTCTTTGTTTGTTTGTTTGTTTGTTTGTTTTTGTGTTTGTTTGTTTTTTTCCTTTATCGAGTCTTTTCTTATCTACCGTGGATTTACGCTTGGTTTTTTGTTTCTTGTTGTGCAGGAGACTTGTATGAGAAGGTCTACTCAGAAACTTCTCATCTACGATCCCAAAGTTGAACGCACACTAAGAAGCCTGCGCAAGAAAAGAAGGGTCGGAATAGTTGATTCTGAATCAGGAAGATACGTATAGTGCAAGCAGCGGAGAAAACGCGAGTATTCCCGGCATGGCTGCTGCCGACGAGACTTATGGAGCATACACCGCTCCTAAGCACACGCAATTACTTTCGTGCATGGCCCGCACGATTGATACACAAGTTGAGCTGCAACCAGCTTTTATTCAGATGCTCAACAATTCGGCTTTTCGTGGAATGGAGAACGAAGATCCGAACTCCCACCTTACGGACTTCAAGATGCAATGTAGCACGACTAAGGTTGGAACGGGAGTCACTCGAGAGGATCTTTATCTGATGGCGTTTCCATTCTCACTCAAAGATGCGGCACAACGTTGGCTCTTCAACTTGCCGGCTACATCAATTACGTCATGGGAAGATATGGAATAAAGGTTTATGCAGCAATTCTTCCCGGATCACCGAAAGCTTCTCGCCAAGAGTCGCATAAATTCTTTCCTTCAAGAAAGAGGCGAGACGTTACATGACGCATGGGAGCGATTCAAAGACTACCAGCGAATATGCCCACACCACGGGATGGATAAGAAATATCTTATCACCAATTTCATCCAAGGACTCCAAGAGACCACCCGATTCATGATCGTGGCAGCGGGTGGTGGTTCCCTAAGCAATCTCACGTTTGATCAGCTCGAGAACCTAATCGAGAGCATGGCTAGGGAAGGAGGCAAGAAAGTGGGGGAGTACAATCGCAACTACCCATCAAAGGCTGCAGTAAACGAGCTTGGTATCGTCAACCCGGAGTTAACGGATTTGAAACAACAAGTTGGCGAGATTCACCGGATGATTGCTGGACTTCATGTGGATCGACATGACTCATCCGTAGGCCAAGATATGGAAGAAGTGAATTATGTCTCCAATCGGGGATATCAATAAGGCTATATCAAGAGCCACCCCAACCTCTCATACGTCAACATAAACAACGCAGCAAATCCGCAAGACTGTCAACCGCGGATAATGACGAGAAACCCTAATCAAGGTGTCCAGCCGAGAGGTAATGGCCAAGACTATGGGTACCAGCAACGTGCACAACCTTCGCATGATTCCGAAGTATTATCGATGCTCCAAGTGATGCACCAAGAGCAAAAGAGTGCATTTGGAGGGATTAGATCTGAGCAAGAAGACATGAAGAAGAGGATGGATGGTTTTCAGACGCATTTGAGACACAAGTGGCACAATTGGCCCAAGGTTCAAATCGACAACCCGGACAGCTTCCCGGGAAGCCCGAAGCGAACCCCCGCGAACAAGTGAATGCCATCTTTCTAAGAAGCGGGAACACGGTGGGGCAACCAATGCCACCCACGGCTGTGAGAGATGAGCCTAAAAGCGATGACATCGATCAATCAATCGCTCCAGCCATGGAAGAGAAGGCAACTGAGGGAGAGGAGAAGGAGCTATCATACGTAGCACCTCCCTGGAGAGTTCCCCCATTGCCTTTTCCACAGCGTCAACTCCAAAAGAAGCAAAGTCACGAGACTCAATTCTCCCAATTCGTAGACCTCTTGAGGAAGCTACAAGTCACGATTCCCTTCTACGATGCTCTCACGAAAATCCCTTCCTATGCAAAGTACCTCAAAGACATCATCACGAGGAAGAGGACCGTGGAGAATGAGATGGTAATGGTTACCAACTCTCTTATTCAACCTCCTACCACGATCGAAAAGATGCCCGATCCAGGTAACTTCGTCATACCATGTAAGATCTACGATTATGAAATTGAGCATGCGCTAATTGACATTGGAGCGAGTGTGAGCTTGCTACCATTATCTCTCGTTAAAAAGCTCAACAGGGTAGCAGATCTTCAACCCACGAGGATGCAAATCACACTAGCTGATCAATCCGTCCGTACTCCCATGGGTGTTTTGACGAATGTTGCGGTCCAAGTAGGGGAATTTTGGTTCCCCGCGGACTTTGTTGTTGTGGACATGGAGATCAATCCGAAGATCCCCGTCATATTGGGACGACCATTCCTCAACACAACAAAGATGGTCATCTACTGTGCTGAAGGAAGATTGGTGATGACGTTTGGGGACGAGTCTATCGAGTTTAAACTCGATGAAGCGTTAAATAAGCTTTTCATGACCGAACCCGCAATGAACGTCACCACGACAAATGCATCAATAGAGGAGAGTAGACACACGTATGGAGACAATCATCCAAAGGACACACCGCTGTCCCAGTGCACAGAGGAACAATATCACTCACAGGTAAGATCGGATGTACTCACGGACATCGAGGAGAAGCCGAATTTCATTCGGCAAGGAACCCACCCGATCGGGCATTACACTGAACCCGATCGGGCAGACCGATTTTTAGGCGACCCGGTCGCGCAACCCCAGCGCCCGACTAGGGCAATACCTACGGGGGGAATTCCTCAGTCTAATCACCCGACCGGGTGGTTGCATGGGCCCGATCGGGCAGGTACCAAGAATGAGAACCAGCACGGGCAGATCCACAGCCCGACTCATGTACACCCCACGGAGTAAACTGCGCAACAGATACCCGAGCTGGCGTCGTCAGAGCACCCGATCGGGCACCTATGGAGAACCAAACGCTGCACATTTCAAGCGATACTTCAACGCGGGAAACGGTTCCAAAGTCACGCGCATCATCTCCGACATCTTCAGTGGCACGCATACATTCTTATCCAGCATGGAACACTGAAGAAACGATCAAACTTAACCGGTATCGAAGGAGATGCGAGAAAGGCACGAGTTCGAGAGATACGGATCGAGGAATGCACCTAGGAAGTCCACCAGGATTCAAACCCAAGCTTGTTGATCGTACAGAAGACGGAAGAGGCGTACCTCCTCTATCCGTATCCACCAGCGTATGAAGATGTCATGGTCGAGCTAAAGACCTTAAACAAGCGCTTCTCGGGAGGCAACCCGAGCATATCCTTTAGTGTTTTTTATTTTCGAATTTTCGGACTCTTTTTCATCTTTTTTAGTTTCAGACAATTTTCTAGGATTTAGGGAAGTGGAGATCTATAGTTATTGCTGTGTATTGTTTTCCTCGTATAATCTTTCGACTTTGCAGCATTACCCGATCGGGCATGAATACACCACTCGATCGGGCAGTTTCAGGTTTTGGAGAACCAGGTCAGGCGACCTTGCACAAGACCCGACCGGGTAGGTCAAAATGGGAGCACCCGATCGGGCGTCATCAGCGTGCCCGATCGGGCAGAGGTAACTTTTGCACTGTAAGTTTAAAAACTCGAGTAACCCGAGCGGCCACTCACTTCACCAAACTCAATACCCGATCGTGCTCTCTCTTCTGAGACACTTTCACACCGACTCTAGTCGCCGGAGCCGCCTGGGTGTTGCCGCCGTTTCACAGCCAGAGTTTGGAGCTCGGTTACTCGAGAAAACCTTCCCCCCTTCTCCTCCAAAATCTGAAATTCCCTTATTCTAATCGCGAAATCCAGGTAAAATCGTAAACTTTCTTGAGATTAGGACTGGTATGGGTTAGATCTAGGTCTGATTAG
>CM071863.1:24930451-24988294 GCA_036759665.1 Gynandropsis gynandra | reverse complement strand
GGAAGTGTGCCCGCTCGGGTAATTGATGCCAAGACAACCCCGTAGCTTTGCACGACTCGGGTGCTCAAGGAACATGATCGGGCATGTGTGCCCGATCGGGTGGAATTGGAGTGCCCGCTCGGGTTAATTGTCATCAAGATGCGCCGTAGCTTTGCACGACTCGGGCTGAAGAGGAACACGCTCGGGCATAGGTGCCCGTTCGGGCTAAAGTGGGTGTACACGGTCGGGCACAAGTCCTGCACGAGCGGGTAGACTCTCCCGATGCCTAACCCACTATCTAGCATGCATACTACCAATCTCCCAATTGTGTAATCTCACCTACTAGATACATTAAGATCACTATCCTAATTCCTATGTTCAATTAATCGACCGACCAATGTTCTAAATCAATTGAGACTTCATATCATGGCTACCTTCCAAAATCCAATTAATCTCCCAATGTAATTAGATTTTTATAAACATCATTCAAGCTACCAACGAGAATAAAAGCATTACAAATAACCAATCAATCTGAAACGAACAAATATTATAACCAAGCATTTAAAATAAAACTTCATTACATAACGACAAAGCTCTCTAACCCGTGGCTATGGACCTACTCGGACATGAACTTAGGAAATGAAACACTAAAGATGACTATATTCAACATGGATAAAGAATGAGATCCTTCCCTATTCGATTACCGACGTCTTCAACAGCTCCTCCACGCTCCGCCTTCGTCGCCCTGTTCTTGTGTTTGTGTACGTTCTGCTCTCCCTCTACTCTCTCTACACGTGCTTTGTTTTTTCTCTAATTTTCTGTACGAATCGTGCAGCTTAAGCTCTCCCCTTTTACCCTCTTTCCCCTCTTTCCTTTCCTCTCCTATTTCCTCTTTGGCCGCCCCTTTTCTTCCTCTCCAGCGACTTGAATTTCCTGTTTCTTACAGCAACGGCAGATTTCCTTTTCCGAGTGTTTCCGTCTCTTGTTTTTCCATTCTTGTGTAATTGTCAACGTTTCCTCTTGATTTTCCAGCCATGTAGCTCTCGTTCCTTATCTCTATCATATTTTCTTTTGGTTTATGCAGCTAACACTTTCCTTTTCTTGTTTTGCTGATTTTCCTATTCTGGTTTATGCAGGTGACGAACACGACCGTCACGGGCTGGTAAGTGCCCCGCGCAGGCTGGCTTGGAGAAGGGAATCCGTGCGGTCTGGTGAAGAGCCAGACTCGGGTTGGAGCTATTGAAGCAATGAGGCCGGCACGAGCTAATGTGGACACCCCGCACGGGGTGAGTGGAGAATGGCTGTCCGCTCGGGTTGAGCATGAATCAGAGGCGTGCTGAAAGTGCTGGACATGGAGCCTGGGTGGGCTGAGGTATCCACCCCACGGGGGTTAGTTCTCCTTTGACATGGAATGATCAGATTTTGTGGTATTCACTTGTGTTTGTGTCCCGCTATCTCCATTCACTGCAAAATACGAGAAAACGCTAGAAGAGGGCTAAATGATGCTTAATGCTTCGTAAAACCCAAATGAATGATGAAACTAACTATAAAAATAGACGAAAAGACTATAACAAAATAGACGTTATCAAACTCCCCAGACTTGAACCTTTGCTCTTCCTCGAGCAGAACTAGAACTAAGCATGAGAAGAGTTAGACAACAACCGGAAACTAGCATAATCAACTCGAAAAGTCAGCCGCCTTACTCAACAACGCGCCCCACGAACATAGATCTAAGTGCACCGTATTTACACCCATATCTACCAAAAGCCTACTAACCGTGCAATCCTACACATATCCTTAGTTCATTTCACTAACCCCTAGACAACATCCAAGCGATGTCCATACTTGTTCTAATGTGCAAACAGTTCGATACCATTCTTAAGACAATCAATTTTCTTCTTTTTGGTTATGTTTTTCTTCTTTTCGGTTTCCACACATATTTTTTAATATTCGCATTCGGTTACTAGGACGTCGGAGTTGAAGAGGAGAACCTTCTACTTAGAGCCAGGTTGCCAATTGGCACACTCATAAGGTCTTGTAACCTTAGTAGAGTGAAGATGTTGCATCATTGCTGATTTTTTTCTTTTGATTAACTACCGTGAATACGCATCGACTCTAACCCTTAGAACGTAGGAAAATAGCCTCGACCCACCACTTAGACCCGAACAATCAATATCGATGGACTCATGTCAATGTAAGTCTAAAAGAGTTAAAGAACTTATTTTATTGCCAACGGAGCGTAAGTATATGGAAATATAATAATAAAAACAAAACAAAGATATAAGTGCTTGGGATTGAAGCTTAAGGGGAGGAATACAAATAAAGGCTATGGGTTCATGCATGACCACTAACTAATAGATATCTAAAGGTATGTTTCAGCAAACCTAGACTGTTGTTCCCGATTCGACAAAGTTGCACAGAGGTGTCTAAAGTTCAAAATTTGTTGTATTAGATATATGTCTGTATAATCCTAACTAACATAAAAGCAAAATAAATGAAGAACTAAACATCTAAATCCTAATCACAATCATGACATTCGAAGAATACCCCCCAGACTTGAACGGAACACCGTCTCGGTGTTTAATACCTAAGAGAAGGACTAACATGCAAAAACTCGGGGAAAAATAAGATACATAGGAACGTGTGCACCTGATGTGTACTTGCTGTCCTGAGTTGATGCAGTTGAACGTACGCGTCTTTTCTTATGTTATGGATGTTGTGGAAGTGGGAAACCTGTAATAAATGTCACACAATTCGAAAGAGGCAGTACGATACATCGGGGTTATTGGTAAGGTGAATGCTCGTGAAAAGAATAAGAGTCGAATTCTAAAAAAAACTAAAAAGTAATAAATAAAAGGACTGTGGGGCTCGGTTTGCCTCGCGAGAAGCGCTTGTTTAATGTCACGAGCCTGACCAAGATGTTACTCATCAGGTGGACGTCCTCAACGACGTCGTGTGCATAGTGTCTCGCGTGCATAGTATGCTCGATAGGGTATAGCACGTGGATCAGTTAGATTCCTTGCACGATCAGTCATGTCCTCCCGGAGCTTGGTCATGTTGTTCCCAATGTTGGGGGCTAGATTGTGCTGTCCAAAGAATTTGGTTGAGCTATCCATAAATCCGGTTATGCACTCAATGAAACCGGTTAGGCGTTCGTCTTTCGTTTCCTTCAACATTTTTAGAATTTGTTGATGCGTGAGCCCTTGTGGTTAAGGCTTCATCTTCACCTTGGGTGCCTTGTCAATGCTCCAATTGTGTGCGGGACGTTTGGTGAAGCTTTTTGGCATCTCGGGATTGTTTATGTACTTCGGGTTATGCAGAAGTCTCGGTCGGGGGGTTCCTTCTTCTTTCCTTCATCCAGAAGCTCGTTTGGTACCTTATATAATCCCTATCCAGATGCTATGAGAGTCATATATAGGGAATCCATATTCCCAAATTCTTCACAAACTTCCTTGGCTAAATTCTCAAAGACGTCGTCGTGGAACACGAAGTCGATAACGCACGGCTGCTAAAGTGTTTCAATTAAATTGAACTCTACGTCCACCTCTTGTTTCTTCTTATGCTCATCAATATCCATAGCCTTATCTGCTGCTGTGTTAGATTCTTCCCCTTTTTCAAATATTGAGGGAGTTGGCTGATCCACCTTTTTCATGTGTTGACGTTGTGGAACGACAATGGAGGTGGCCTCAGATCTGGTTTTAGGTACTTTGGCTCCTCTTTCTCCCCAGGTTTGTTTTTATGCTCTTCAATGTTATTTCCATTTTCCATTGTTGTAGTAGACGTATCATCCTTTTCAAATGTTGAAGGAATTGGTTGATCCACCATTGTCCTGAGTTGGCGTTGTGGAAAGGGTAAAGGAGGTGGCCTAGGGGCTGGTTTTACATATTTTGGCTCCTCTTCCTCCTCGAAATTCTCTTTAAGCTTGTTGACAGCCATTTCTGCTATTGTGATAGATGCTTCAACCCTTTGAGACGTCGGAATAGGCTGATCCACCGTCTTACAATTCCTAGGTAAATTTCGTTGACATGCTCAAGAGGATTTGTTTTCGACCCTCCCGGTAGAACTCCTTGTGGTTTGGAGGAATTTGCAGCGAGTTGTGAAATTGATTGTCTAAGATCTCTAGGTGCGTTTCAAATTCCTTAACCTCCTTCTTTATATCTCCATAATCCGCTCTCATCTCTCTTAGTTCGGCGTATTTATCTTCCTCCCCTTGTCAGATTTGCGCGATCATAGACATAATATCGGCATTAGCTTCTTGGTGTGGACATGGGGGCGCATGTGATTGATAATTCTAAGTTTGGGGTTGCGTCCATGCCTGAAAGTTGTGGTTTCATAGCATCGCTTGCGGCTGAAAATTTCCCAATAGATGTTGCGCATTCAACACAACGTCGGAGTTCCTATACGGGGAGTTTGGGTTATCTCTCCATCCGAGGTTGTATGCGTTCCCGAAAGGCTGATTGTAACTTTCGTAGTTCACTTCTTCATACCCCCACTTCTTGTTCCCATGATTGCTCCGAGTGTGAGTTTGACAGCATATGATAAATTCCATAAATTTGATCTTCTAATTCAGCTATATCGTCATCCAAAGAATGTACCTGAATCATGTTACCTCGCAAAATAAAGAACATAAAATTCAATTAAGCCCCGAGAGGTAGAACAGTTGGACTAAAAAAGAAATAAAACAAAAGCAAAAAAAATATGAAACACAAATAAAGACTCTGCAACAGACGATATCCTAATTCAGAAGTATCCTAACTCTAAAGCCGTAATCAAATCCTTGGCAACGGCGCCAAAAACTTAATATGTCTAATATCAAGTAATAAATACCCATACTAATGCTTTCGCAAGAATACGGATCGTATAGTACCAGGGTCGAACACGAGGAATCGATGCAACTCTAAATCTAGTAAACTAATGAAAAGGATGTGTAAAATCGATAAGTGTGTAGAATGCAAATGAAACTAAACTCACTATTTAAATTTTAATTAAACTTAATGAACTAAACACCATAGGTTTTGATAGATGCACGCTGATGCAACGAAGTTCTAACAAGATCATGGTCTCAGATATTATCACGAGTTCAGGGAATTCAAGCTCTAATATAGGAACTGACTAGCATGGACTTTTCCACTACCTAGCGTGTGTACTACCAAACTACCAATTGTGTAATCTCACCCACTAGACGCATTAAGACTACTATCCTAATCCTTAGATTCAATCGATCGACCTGGTGTAGATTCTAAATCGATTACATCCTTAATCATGGCTAAGTTCCAAAGTCTAATCCCCTGGGTAGATTTATTAAACTTCTATAATCATTCATTGGAGTTGCATACAAGAACGAAAGCATTAAAAACAACCAATCAATCTGAAAACGATCAAATACCAAAATAATTAAATCAAGTGGCGTATAAGAACGAAAGCATTAAGAACCACAAAGAATTAAGAACAAGACTTTGTACATATCGGCAAAGCTCTCTAACCTATGGCTATGGACCTACTCGGACATGAACTTAGAAAAAAAACCACAAAAGATAACTATATTCAACATGGATAACGAATGAGATCCCTCCCTATTCTATTACCGACGTCTTCAACAATTCCTCCGTGCTCCGGCTTCGTCGCTCCGTCCTTGTTTTCGTGTGTGCGTTCTGCTCCTTCTACCCCTCTACTTGTGCTCTGTTTTGCTCTCTAATTTTATATACGAATTGGGCTGTTGAATTGCCCTCTTTCTCCTCTATCCTTTACTCTATTCTATCCTCTTTGGTCGTCCCGTTTCTTTCCTTTCTAGTGGCTGGAATTTCCTCTTTCTTGCAACAGTTGCAGTTTTCCTTTTTTGAGCTTTTCCATCTCTTATTTTTCCATTCTTGTGTAATTGTCAACATTTTCTCTTTATTTTCCCGTCATGTAGCTCCCCTTTCTATTCTCTAACCATATTTCTTTTTGGTTTAAGTAGCAACCACCTTCCTTTTCTTGTTTTGCGAAGTTTCCTTTTCTGGTTTATTCAAGTGACGAACACGACTCGTTCGCTGCAAAACATGAGGAAACACTAAAAGAGGACTAAATGTTGCTTTAATGCTCGGTAAAGTTCAGATGAATGATGAAACTAACAATAAAAAGAGACTAAAATACTATATCAAAATAGACGTGATCAGTGTAGCACACAGATCAGTTAGATTCCTTGCACGATCGATCATTTCCTCCCTAAGCTCGGCCGTGTTGTTCCCTATGTTAAGGGCTAGATCATGCTGTCCAAAGAATTTGGTTGACCTATCCATAAGTCCGGTTATGCACTCCATGAAACCGGTTAGGCGTTCATCTCTCGTTTCCTTCAACGTCTCCAAAATTTGTTGGTGTGTGAGCCCTTATGGTGAAGGCATCATCTTCACCTTGGGTGCCTTATCAATCCCCCAATAAGGTGCTAGACGTTTGGCGTGGTTGTTAGGCATCTCAGGAGTTGTTGAACTCGCGCTGCATGCTGCTTGACACGCGCTGGAATCTGCCTTTCCTGTGCAGATGTTTGCGCACTGATTTAGGACATTTTTCGTCACCTGAATTAATGTCCACTTGAGCTAGGCTTACGTGTTTGTGAGTTGAGCACTCCCGCTGAAAACGATTGTCTGAAATTTCACCTTTTGCTTGGGTTACGAACTGCTGTGCTTGGATAGCACAAAAATCTGCTCGAAGTGCGTCTAGCTGGATGTTCGGGATCTCCTTCGTCTTTTCTTCGTCTTGCAGCTTAGTATAGTATGTTGCATCTTTTGGGTCTTTATATACTTCTTTTTCAGCTGCTAAAAGAGCCATCTCAAGAGAATCTATATTCCCGAACTTTTCAAAGACTTGTTCGGCTACTTTCTCTAGGATGTCAATGTGGAATACCGAATCCACAAGGCTGCTTGAGTGTGTCGTTCAGATTGAAATCCACTTCTTCATCTTCGAATTTAAGTGCGAGTCTACCTTCAGCACAATATATTATCGTCTTTGCCGTATTGAGAAATGGTCTACCAAGAATAACTGGGATTTTCTTGTCCTCTTGATATCCAAGACGACGAAATCGACCGGAATGAAGAATTTCCTAACTTGTAAATTCACGTCTTTTAGCATGCCCTCTTGTATTCTAACACTTCGATCAGCCATGATGAGGGCCATTCGTGTCGATTTAAGATCCAACCTGTCTCCTAAGATCCAATTTTTTGTATTACGGCAATGGTAGCACGCTCACGCTTGCTCCGACATCAATTAATGCATGGTTAATTTCATAATCACATATTTTACAAGGGATCACGAATATACCTGGATTGGGCATCTTCTTGGGTAGGTTTGGCTGCAGCATTGAGTTAGTCACCATGACGGTTTCCATCTCCACGTCTCGTTTGTTTGCAAGCACCTCTTTCAAGAACTTAGCGTATGAAGGCATCTTCTTCAAGGCTTCGTGGAATGGAATGGTGATATGTATCTTCTTAAAAATCTCAAAAAACATGGCAAATTGAGCATCCTCGTTGTTTTAGCATCGACGTTGGGGAAACGGCAAAGGAGGCAGTGTTGGATCGGGTTTTACGTATTTTGGCTCTTCATCCTTTTCGGGTTTCTTTCAGTACTCTTAGACGTTACTGCCTTTTTCACTTGATGTACTAGACGTTTCACCTTTGTCAAAAGTCGAGGGAGCGGCCTGATCCATCAGTTTCTTGCGTTGACGTTGTGGAAACGGCAAGGGAGGCGGTCTTGGTTCGGGTTTTACGTATTTTGGCTCTTTTTCCTCCTCGGTTTCTTCTTATTCGCTTCATTGTGTCTACCCTTTTCCAATGCTGTAAGAGGTGCTTTACCCCTTTCAAAACATCAAAGAAGTGGGCTGATCCACCGTCTTACCACTCCAAAGATATATGACGGTGACATGCTCACAAGGATTCGCTTCTATTCTTTCCGATAGTACTCCTTGTGTACGTGCTGCCTCTTGTGCAAATTGTGCAACTTGCGTCTCCACTTGTCTAAGGTGAGTTTGAAATCCCTCTATCTGCTTCTTGGTGCTCTCTTGTTCCCTCACCAAATTACTCTCACTCTGTTGCACTTCTATCAACAAGTTGGTTTGATTTTCTTGGCATTGGAGGAGACGAATGAACATGGTATTGATGTCGGGGGCCTGCTTCGGATCGGTTTGGCTGTGACTGAGGCGCACATGACTGATAGTTTTGAGTTTGAAGCTGTATCCTTGGCTGAAAATTTTGATTTTGTTGCAGCACCCGCGGTTGAAAATTTCCGGATAGTTGTTGCACATTAAATGCACCATCGAAATTCTTGTAGGAGAAGTTTGGGTGATTTCTCCATCCGGGATTATACGTGTTTTCCAAGGGCTGATTGTTGCTCATGTGTTTTACTTCTTCATACCCTTGTACTCATTGATTCTCTAATTACTCTGATTATTGTGGATGACGCAATTCTGATAAAAGATTGTAAATTCCAGTGACTTGATCCTTCATCTTAGCTAAACCGGAAAACAGAGCATGTGCGTCGTTCACATGAGCTACCCTTGCTGGAGTATTGCGGCTGTATTCTCCACCGGTGTTGCAGCCTTCATCGGCAATACGATCGATTAGGTCTTCGATCTGTGGAAACGTGAGGTTACTCAAGGAACCTCCAGCGGTGGCTATGATCAGAATTCTCGTGTTTTCCATGAGTCCTTGCAGAAAGTTGTGTATAAGATAGCTCTCATCCATGCCGTGATGTGGGCAAAGGCGTTGGTAACCTTTGAAACGTTCCCACACTTTGTATAGACCGTCATCTGCTCCTTGGATGAACGTTTTGATTTGATTCTTAGCTAGCTGAGCTTTTCTTTGAGGGAAGAACCGCGTCATTACCATTTCTACTAGCTGCACCCACGATTGTATAGAGTTTACCGCTTGGGAATACAACCAATCTCGTGCTTTATCCTTCACTCAGAATGGGAAGGCAACGAGCATGATGTCCTCGTCTGAGACTCCTTCTCCGCTTGTGATGGTTTGGCAAAGCATCTTAAAATCAGTAAGATGTTGATTTGGATCCTCGGTGGGTGTCCCTCTCAATGCTGCGTTAATGAGCATTTGAATGAATGCTTGTTGTAATTCGACGCAAACATCTCTTCTAACAATGCAAGACAAGAATTGTGTATGCCTAGGAGCCATGTGTGTTCCATAGGTTAACACGGCTGGAGTTTGTGGCGCGTTTAGGATGCAACGTTTTGCCATTTGTTCTTCTTCGGTCTCGCGCGATAAAGTAACTCACACAATAGAAACGCAAGAAACGGTTAGGCTCTGAGAGGTAGAAAGAGAAGATTTGACTCAAGAAACAAAAGAAAATAAAACAAAAACACGAAAAACGAATAAGACTCCGGAAAGGATTATATCCTAATCCAAAAGTATGCTAAGTCTATAGTCGTAATCAAGTCCTTGGTAACGACGTTAAAAACTTGATGTGGTTAATCTCAAGTAATAAAATACCTAGACCAACGCTTCCGCAAGAATACAGATTGTATAGTACAAGGGTCGAACACAAGGAATTGATGCAACTCTAGAACTAGTAACTAATGAATAGGAAGGTGAAAATCAATGGTTGTTTAGAATGCAAATAAAACTAAACTAACTAATTAAAAAATTAAATTCAATTAACTAAACACCACAAGTTTCGAGAGACGCACGATGATGCAACGAAGTTCTAACAAGATCATGGTTATAGATATCATTACGTATTCGGGAAATTCAAGCTCTTTCCTAGGGAATGACTCTCCAGATGCCTAAACCCACTATCTAGCATGCGTACTACCAATCTCCGATTTGTTTAATCTCCCCTACTAGATGCATTAAAATCGCTATCCTAATTCTTAAGTTCAATTAACCGACCAGCCAAAGTTCTAAATCAATTGAGACTTCATATCATAGCTACGTTCTAAAATCCAATTCATCTCCCAATTTAATTAGATTTTTATAAACATTCATTCAAGCTACCAACAAGAATAAAAGCATTACGAACAACCAACCAATTTGAAACAAACAAATATTATAACCAAGCATTGAGAATAAAAACTTCATTACATATCGGCAAAGCTCCCTAACCCGTGGCTATGGACCTACTCGGACATGAACTTAGAAAACGAAACACTAAAGATAACTATATTCAAGATGGATAAAGAATGAGATCCCTCCCTATTCTATTACCGACGTCTTCAACAGCTCCTCCGCACTTCGTCTTCGTCATCCCATCCTTGTCTTCGTGTCTGTTCTACTTTCCCTCTACTTTGTCTACGTGTGCTCTGTTTTCTCTCTAATTTTATGTATGAATTGTGTAGCTGAAGCTCTCCCCTTTTTTCCCTCTTTCTCCTCTTTCCTTTCCTCTCCTCTTTCCTCTTTGGTTGTCCCCTTTCCTTCCTCTCCAGCGACTGAAATTCCCTGTTTCTTACATCAACTGCAGTTTTCCTTTTCCGAGCGTTTCAAGAACTTGTTTTTCCATTCTTATGTAATTGTCACTGTTTCCTCTTTATTTTCCATCCATGTAGCTCCTATTCCTTCTCTCTAACCATATTCCCTTTTGGTTTATGCAGTTAACACTTTCCTTTTCTTGTTTTACTGATTTTCCTTTTCTGGTTTTTGCAGGTGACTAAAACGACCTGCACGGGCTGGTGAGTGCCCCACGCGGGCTGGCTTGGCGAAGGGAATCCACGCGGGCTGGTGAAGAGCCCAACTCGGGCTGGAGCTGCTGGAGCAATGAGCACGCACGAGCCAAAATGGATACCCCATGCGGGGTGAGTGGAGAATGGCTGTCGGCTCGGGTTAAGCATGAATCCGAGGCGTGCTGAAAGTGCTGGATATGGAGCCCGCGCGGGCTGAGGTATCAACCCCGCGGGGATTGCTTCTCCTTTGATGTGGAATGGTCATATTTTACGGCATTCACCCGTGTTTGTGTCCCGATATCTCTATTCACTGCACACACGAGAAAACGGTAGAAGAGGGCTAAAAGATGCTTATTGCTTGGTAAAATCCAAATGATTGATGAAACTAACTATAAAATAGACGAAAAGACTATAACAAAATAGACGTTATCACGTATGTTGGGTCGCATATGTTGAAAGGGTCGCAGGGGTCACATGGCTCACAAGGTGTCAAATGGGTCGCAAGGGTCGCGTATGTTGGCATATTTTGGTTTGTATATGTTGTAAGGATCACAGGGGCCGCGTATGTCCAATGGGTCATGTATGTCAAATGGGTCGTAATGGTCGCGTATATGAAATAGGTTGCAATGGTCGTGTATATGTTGAAAGGGTCGCACGGGTCTCAGGGGTCAAATGGGTCACAAGGGTTTGCATGGGTCGCATATGTTGGTTCGCATACGGTTAAAGGGTCGCAAGGGGTTGCATAGGTGAAATGGGTCGCGTATGTTGGATCAAATGGGTCACAAATGTCAATTGGGTCGCAAGGAGTCAAATGGGTCACAAGGGTCAGGTATCTTGGGGTATGTTGGTTCGCACATGTCCAAAGGGTGGCAAGGGTCACTTGGGTCGAATGGGTCGCAAGGGGTCGCATGGGTCGCTAGGGGTGGCATATGTCAAAAGGGTGGCAAGATGTTACAATAGAATGAAATAACGATAATAACAATAATAGTTAATCCAAAATAATAGTAAATCCACAATCAAATAAACAAATATGAAGTTCAAGTTTAAGGGAATGAACCTCGAACAATAATTACTGAAATCAAACAATGTTGTTGTTAGACCCTTTTTTGGTGACATACCGAAGCACAAGTGTTTCTCCATTGGAGACCAGTACGAATGTGAGGAAACATTCCTCCTTTTGTCCGTTTTAATGACAATAACTTCTCCAACCCCTTCTGGTGCTAGCCCCACCATGACTCACGAGCCTCAAATCTACCAACCGTGCCCTTCCATGATCGTTCATCAACATTATCTTACATCGTCTACCGATAACACCGTTCGACCTCGCAAACCCTATCGGAACGGTCTTCACCATCACCCAAGTTACATCAGTAGAAATGATTAAAAATCGAATAAATAACCAAGGTGATATATGATGAATCGGTTTGAAGTCACTTACCAATGCATCCACGGTCAGATTGGAATATGTGGTGATTGCCGTGAAAAATGTCTGAGCAGAAGAATATGGAATTTTTTCTGTGATTGATGATGATGATGATGATGCATATTACAGATTACACATATCGTCTCCAAAACCGGTGACGTGAAAAACCATGTCACCTTCGTGAAGAAATACTACAAAATCTCCAATACCAAAATTGTGGTCCTTGGAGAAATCTTTCCATCCATTAGTGAATCTAGAGCCAATGAACTTGACTTCCCATGTTTTGTTAGACACATCTAATTTAAGCAGTAACATGTCGTTGTCCCTCGTTTTTCCGTCAATATACTCATCGAAGAACTTCCTCATAATGTTCTGTAACAAAAAAGCAAAAACAAAATCAAATCTCTACATTCTCTTTAAGTAACATACAGACAGATAGACAAATGAAGGATATTACAAGGTAGTTCTACAGATTCTTCAAAAGAATGAGTTAGACGAAATAATGGAAATTTGGCATTTTTGAAGCCAATAGATTATGAGTGTTAGAGCAACAGATGGGTGGAAGATGATGAGAGTAGGAGAGAGAGTGTCGTTATTCGAAAAAAGGGAAAGACTAGAATTCGAAAAGACAGGACCTAACATCAAATCGACGGAAGAGAAAGGTTATGACCAACATTGACCACAATATTATGTTTTTTGAAATTTTGGTGAAATGTTCGGCGGGAATTTTTGTTAAAATAATATATTTACAATGTCAATCTAATTTATGCCAATTGAGGACCGCATGGGTCGCACATATGGATCAATGATGCTAACTCAAGGAATTTATGGATTTATGAGGATGAAAAGACAGAAACCAATTAAAATAATACATTTACAACATCAAACTAATTTATGCCAATTAAGGGTCGCATGGATCGCTTGGTCGCATATATGGATCAATAGATGCGAACTTGACAAATTTATGGATTTATTAAGATGAAAGAACAAAAAACAATCAAAATAATACATTTACAACGTCAAACTAATTTATGCCAATTGAGGGTCGCATTGGTTGCATGGTTCGCTTGGTCCATTATATGGGTCAATAGATGCGAGCTAGACGAATTTATGGATTTATAAGGATGAAAGGACAAAAACCAATCAAAATAATACATTTACAATGTCAACCAATGGTTAAACTGAATATTGAACCATGTGTCCCAAGAAGTGTAGAACGATTGCATGTGTTAAAAAGTAATAGTATTGTTTTATGAACCCATCAGACGAGTTTGAGAAAATTTTTAAAAAATAAATTTAACGTTTGTTCAAATGTCTATATTATTGATATTAGTATCTACATCGACTCTTAATTAGACATCTACAACTCAAATATTTTGATAATGGAATTTTAAAAAAGAAACGCATGGGTCGCTTGGTCGCATATATGGATCAATAGATGCAAACTCAACGAATTTATGGATTTATAAGGATAACGAGACAAAAATCATAAAACATAATACAATTAACATGTGTTCAAATGTTGATATTAATTATATTATTGTCTACATTGAGTAGCATCATCTGGAAGAGGTGGACTAACCCATCAGATGGACGCCTAGAGCAGTATAAATACATTAAGCCAACACTTCCGCTTAGAGTTACAATTTCACCCGTAGTAGCGAAACAGTAGGAATCTTCACACGTATCATCTGGAAGAGGTTTACAAGGAATAAAAGTATGAAGCAAAGACTCTGCACACATTCTATTTCCACTTGTGAGATAGTTCATTAGTCGAGAGTTATCTTCTTCTATGTACTCCATCTTCTATTCTTCTGCTTTTTTCTTGTTTGGTATTACAGTCCAGAGCTATCTCCTGCCATGTACTTTGTTTTCTAGTCACATTTCAAGAGTGACCCAATATCGTAACCTAGGCCACCGCTCCAACCCGTGAGTGACTGCATAGAGACTGAGTCCGTCGATTACCAAGACATTGAGTAACACAGAGACAACACAATGTCTTACGTCCACCATGTCACCTTCATGACGAAGGTCACAAAGGTCACAAAGATTCTTTTTATAAAATTTGGGGTTAGAGACGTAGACTAAGAAAGGAGACCTAGAGGTAGACTTAGAGACATGGGTCAAAATACATGATTTTGACACGAAACGACGAGTCACAAGAGTCATATGGGTCGAAAGGGTCACATGAGTCGAAACACAGGAGTTAGACATCGATACGATGTGTCACAAGAGACACATGGGTCGGAAGGGTTGCATGGATTCAAATGAGTAGTTCTAATTTATTCCAATTGAAGGTCGCATATGGCATGAGTCGTTCAAATTTATTCCAATTGAGGGGCATACAAGGGTCATATTGGGTTGCATGAGTCGGATGGGTTTCCGTTTAAACTTGATTCTAAATTATTCTGATTAAGGATCACATAAGTGTCATATTGGGTCACATGAGTCGGATGGGTTACCGTTTAAACTTTATTCTAATATATTCCAATTGGTCGCACAAGGGTTATATTAGGTCACATGAGTCGGGTGGGTTCCCGTTTAAACTTGATTCTAATTTATTCAAATTGAGGATCACACAAGGGTCATATTGGGTCGCATGAGTCGGATGGGTTCCCGTTTAAACTTGATTATGTTTTATTCCAATGGAGAGTCGTACAAGGGTCATATTGGGGCACATGAGTCGGATGTGTTCCCGTTTAAACTTGATACTAGTTTATCCTAACCGAGGGTCGAACAAGGGTCATATTTGGTCATATGATTCGGATGAGTTCCCGGTTGAACTTGATTCTAATTTATTCATTCTTCTTGATGCCAATTGAGGGTTGACGATTTTATGGATTTCATGTAATTACGAAGATGAAAAATAAGACATTTTCAATATTTAAATATGGATTTATTTATAATGACTAACAAAGGTCACAAAGGTTGCAAAAAGGGAAAGAAAACGAAGATTGCAAAAGCTCACAAAGGTTAAAAAAGGAAATAAAAAGGTTACTAAAGGTCCCAAAGGTCATATTTGCAGAGTTTAGAGACACATAAAAACCCTTCTCTGTAAATCATTAGAGTGAGTCTTGTGTTACTCTACAACGTCTCTGAGATCACTTGCAATCTTGACCTTTATTGCGAGGATACAACAGGATTTCTTAGTGTTCCAATTTCTTTTTTTTACATTGGTGTTGTCTGGGTTGTCACGTTCCAAACACTGTCAGTGATGTTGGCATTTGAACCCGTTTGTCTCGACGAAGATGGGGTTTTTCTCCGAGCCTCACCAGGTCTAGGATAACGATTCTCTTTAGGCCTTCCACTTTTCCTTTTCTCAGCTAACATAGGAGGTAGAACCATAACTTCAGAATATTAAGGCGGAATGTTCGAATCATATGTAGGCATGGTGATATTAGAGAGAAGAAGATTGACTCTTTCACAAATATGGTTATCTTGGATAGTATGATTATGAATCATATGTAACTTTTGAATTGTGTTTCATATGGAAAATATTATCTCCATTTACTAGAATCGGAAAAAAATACAGAACTCTTACGACTCATACATACAATGTTTGCAGACCGCTGAGTGTTCAAGCTTGAAAAGGGTATTCTTAATTCATCGAGTTATTACTGATGATATATCAAGATATGAATTTGCGTATCTTATAAGAAAATGAGTCTTTTTAAATGTTCAAAAGATTCTGCAGTGAAGTAGAGAAAACATCAAGGTGTTAAGATCTCATCGTGGAGGGGAATACTTGAGTCATGAGTTCATGGATTAATAACTACAAAATGGGTTTTTTTTCAAGTTGACTTCTCCAGAAATGTCATAGCATAACAATGTTTTGGAAAAGGAGAGAGAACATTTATTAGATATTGTACAATCTTTGATGGGGTTCGCTATTCTTTAAATCAGGCTTTTAGGGCACGCTTTAGAAGCTTCTATATATTTGCTTGACAAGGTGCCCATTAAAACAATATCTAAGACTACATATATATGAGAAATGAAGAAGACGTAAGACGAATTTGAATCACATAAAAGTATGGGATTATCCGGGTTCTGTCATGAGATTGCAATCAGATAGGCTTGACGTTAGGTTACTATAAATGTTGATATATAGGATTCTCAAGGAAACAATTAATGAGGAAGAGACCTTGGATCCACCACAATTCGCATGTAGACCAACAACGAGAGGCAGGGCAAAGGAGCTTCGAGATGTATTAGTTCACATTGACATGAAAGGATGGACAATGGTCCCACGGGGACGTCAAGGAGCACTTAAACATGCTAAAGAGGTCTCTACAACGAGAGGAGGCCAAGATGAGCATAAAACTAGATGAGTTGAAAACACTCAACTAGAATCGCTCACCTAAGACATACACAACGCTCGACCTAGCATTTTTACCGAGTTTTTTTAAGTTAGTATATTTTATTCAATTTTCTATTATTAGTTGCTCATTACAAATTATGGACCCATTGTATGAATATAGAACAAAATTTTCATATATAGAGATTTTCTTTTTCTTGCTAATTCTTTATATTCAACTATCGAACTCTAGGAGAGATTATAGATGTTCACCAACTTATCAACACTAGATTACAAGTATTATGTTGTCATTCATAGAGCCTGAGGTTTTTTAATGAGGTTATAATTGGAGTTTGTGGTGTCCTTTCCTTAGAAGAGACTATTTGTAGGTTCTGTTATGGATTTGGTAGGGGGTTTCAGTATATTTACATTAATCTAACAATAGAACATCGGTGTATATTCATATAAAGTTGTATCAAAGCCATGTTCTGGGGTTAGACTATCTTTCTATCATTTTATGTTAGTTTTTTTATTTATTTTAGTTTTATTTTTGTTAATTTAGTAAAACCAAGACAAAAGAGGAAGAAAATAAAAACGAAAAAAAAACAGGAAGAAATGGAAAATGGAGAAAACAAGGAAGAAGATGAAAATAAAAGAAATTAATATAAAATTCATAGATATAAAATAGAATTGCATTACATTAGGAATCGTACACCTAGTGAGAACACTATATACTTGTAGCAATTAGATTTAGTATGAATTCTTTAGGAGTGAACTTCGAGTTTGTTCTTGAGTTCTAACTAAATCGAACTGAATAAGCAAACAGAAAGACATGAGAACGAGATAAAATCAAGGGAAACACCTTTTAGAGAGATCGTGAGATCCATTCATCTTCCTTTCATTCATATTTTCTACTTTTATTAACTTTTCTATTTTGTAGCAACCTTTTGTATGTCCAGTTTAGGACACTATCACGTTGAACTACAGCAAGGTAGAGGAACAATTATGTGGCACACACAAATGTAACTCATTATGGTAAATTCCGTAAGTTCGAAATCAACAACCTCTAGATATGGTTCCAAAAAAAATGGGAAACATTGAACATTAAGACATGCCCATCAAGTTAAGAATCGTGAAGGCTATAATGTCAAGCTCAAAATCTAACCTTACATGGGTAGAGCGATGTGAAAGCATACTTAGATTAGAAGAGGACAAATGTCATGGTTTTAAATTGCCATAAGTATTCCAAACTCACAAAATTAAAGCTGCCTTTGACGAAGTTTATTAAGTATTCCCTGGCATGGTGGGATCATCTCACTAGAAATCAATAGTGACATGGGATGAAATGCGTGTAGTGATGAGACATTGATTTGTACAATTTCAGTAATATAAAGAGGTAAATCAACATCTACAATGATTGTTGTAGAGAAGTCGAAGCATATAGGAATTTTACAAGATATCCCAACCGTGAGTTCAAGGTAACAATTAAATTCCTACGCGTACCGCAAAATTATGTGTCCGATTTCAAGGTCGCGATTACTATGCCATATACTATTTAAATCAATGGATAATGTTGATAAAGGTGGATGATGAAAATGAAATAGAACCGAATGGTGACAAGGTACAAGGGGTTGACCATATGTTTCAAAACTCGGATGAGATTTGCGAGGGACATGAGGCAAGAAAGCAAGCATCACATGAGCGTGAAAAGTCCTAGAAGTGCACGACATAAGAAATACAATGGAAAAAATAATGAAAGACGAGAGGTGTGAGAATGTGAGTGTCAATGAGGCAGATCACCACAAAAATAGTAAACCTTTTAAGAGTAATATAGACAAATCACCACAAAAATAATGAGGTCATGAGGATAGAGTTTCATACTCTGAGTGTGAGAGAGAATACAACCATTTCACCTAAACTAATGAATGTTCTTACTCACAAAGAGGTGTTCCTAGAAAATTAATTAATGTAGTGTCTACTTTTGTTCTTAATTCTCGTGATTGACCACCAGATAAGTGTAAAGGACTAGACGTGGTGTGAATAACCTTCCAATTAGGAGATGTGATGTGGGTGCATGTGTGCAAAAAAAGACTCCTAAAGAGGCATTAGTCGTAGCTTATGATGCAGGGAGATGGATCTTTTAGGATGTGCAAATGAATCAACCTTTATACCTCCCAAAGCGAGTTAGCAAGTTAGTACATTGTACATTTGATTTTAATTGTCACTAACTTAGCTTGTTTCAATGTGCGTGAAGGATAAATTTGAGGTTAAATTCTTCCTTTTAAAGGGGGAGGCAATGATGAGGAAAAGTTTCTGGATCTTTCATAAGTCACAAATGACTAACAACGAGGGTTAGGGCAAAGGACCTTCGGAACGTGTTCCCTTTACATAGACATTTAAGAATGGACAACAATACAATGAGGATATCAAGGAGAAATGAAGCAAGACTACAAGAAGTCTTTAGCATGAAACTAGAGGAGTTGAAAACACTTGACTAGAATTGCTCGACCCCAATCACTTGGCCCGAGCAAAATTTTCAAAAGAATCGTACCTTAGTATATGGATTTGAGAATTTAGACTTAAACATCGCACGACCCAACATTTTTAATGACTTTTTCTAAAGTAGTTTATTTTTATTCAGTTTTCTATTATTATTTGGTTCTTATAAATAAAGAACTTATTACTAGTAAATGGGATTTTTCTACCAATATCTTGGATAGAATTTGGATTTTCACCGGCTTATCAACACTAGATCACAATTATTGTGGTTTGGTTCGTTGAGTCTTACGTTTTCTAGTCAGATTGTAGTTGCAATTTTGAGCGTCCTTTCTTTGGAAATACAAGTTTCGGGTTCTGCAATCGAGTTAGTATGAGGTTTCAATCCGACTCCATGCTTCTAATAATTAAACATCGGTTTAGGTTGATACCAACAATGGTATACTCTTTTTGTTACCCCTTTGAGCACATGTTTATGTGCTTAGAGATGAAAACTTATTGGAAAGATGGTTCCTTATAAAAGGAAATCATTGTGAGGTAATATTTCTTGATGACATTCAAGAATCTATAAAATCGACTTAAGCTCAGGAGCTTGAGATGCTCTATGAGCAATCTTTTTTGGATGATCTCAAGTTGAATAAGTGAGTTTGATATTCAATTGGTAAAGGTCAAGATGATGTTACAAAATATGTTCTAGAATACATTGAACAAAAGAATTCGCTTGGGATAATATCTTCATTACAAGCCCCTCTCGGAAGGTCTACATGTTCTCGACATGGGCATAATTGGTTGAACCTAATTTTGCAGGATATGATGGGAATCATGTTGATGATCTCTCGCTAAATTTTAAGAAAGCGATGGAGAATGCTAAGTTTGATAAATGATGACAATTTGTGGATTCCGAAATGGAATTTTTAGAACCTTCACTGAAATCTAGACCCATCGGTTGTAAATGGGCCTACATGAATAAGTTTGGAGAGAATCGGAAGGTGGGGACCTATAAAGCCCATCTAGTTCATTTGGAGTGTATTGGAAGGTGGGGATTTATAAAGTCCATCTAGTTGGTTTGGGTATAGTCAAAGTGATTTAATTGACTATGGAGAAATATTCTCCCCCACAATAATGCTCAAGTCTATTTGGATTGCAATAGCAGTTACCATGAGTATGAGATAAGACAGATAGATGTGAAAACAAATTTCTTGAATGGAAAGCTTTAGGAAGAGATATATATGAATTAACCTAATGGTTTTACGGTCCCGTTCAGGAAAATTATTATATGCAAGCTACAAAGTCCATTTATGAAGTAAAACAAGCTTCCCGTAGTTGGAAGCTTCAATTTATAAAGGTAGTTGAAATATTCAATCTTGTTAGATGCAAAGAAGAGCCTTTCGTGTACAAGAAGATTAGTGTGAGTAACATTATTTTCCCTTTGTTATATGTAGTTTCCATATTGAGTTATCATTGCGAAGGACGAAGGTTTTGTTGTCCACATAGTTTTCTATGAAAGATATAGGAGAGGAGGTAAATATTCATGAAATAAGGATATATAGAGATAGATCTAATAGACTGTTGGGATTCCCACAGTCTGTATATATTGATACCATCATGAGACGATATAACATGAGAAATTCCATCAAGGGCCATCTTTCAAATAGATATTGAAATTTCTTTATCTTGGGAGCATTGTCTTAAGACTCACGATGAAAGAGAAAATATGAGTAGGTTATCATATGCTAGTGCAATGGGAGCCATACTATATACGATGACATGTACATGATCTGATGTGGTCTTCACGCTAAGTATGATGATTCGATAATAGATAATTTCTAGTGAGGAACACTAGAATTTGGTGAAATCCATTCTTAAGTATCTGAGAGAGACTAAATACCATATCATCATCTATGAAGACTATAACTTGGATTTAGAAGGGTTCATCGATGCGGGCTTTGCATCGGATACGGGAGATAGCAAATCCACGTCATGCTTTGTATTTTTCTTGAATGGTCAAGCGATCAGTTGGAAGAGTTACAAACAAGCTATAATAACCAAATCAACTATTGAAGTATATGTTAAATCATTGCATGCGAGGTGGCGAAGGAAGCATTTTGGATGATAATTTTCATTAGTTAACTTGGGGTGGTACCATCTATTAAAGAGGTTGTTAAATTATTATGTGACAATACTAGAGAGATAGATCAAGGGAAGAAACCAAGGTCTCATTAATGATCAAAGCATGTTTTTCATAAATACCATTTGATATGAGAGATTATTAAGTGTGAGGAAATTTAATTTTAGAAAGTAGATAAGAAAGAAAGTATGGCCAATCCACTCACAAAGGCACTTAGGTAAAATAAGTTTGACGAGCACAAGTTAAGGATATGATTAAAAACGTAATGTAACAGAACTAGTTCTTGTGTAGAGTTAGAATACGATCATGTAATGTTTGAACGTAAAATGGAATTTGTTTATCATATGAAAATTTGAGTATATATGATGTTTTGCATAGGCGATACACAATAGTCTATGATTAATATTGGAAACTAATCATCATAATAGAGATCATGATAAAGAGAAATGAGTTTTAGCATTTATTAATTAGTATATGTTCTCGATTGTAGAATTACTAACGAGCCTTTAATTATCCAAATAAATAAACATATATGTAACAGTCTCTATTGGTTAGAAATTAGTAGATCTCTTTTACTAAGTCACACATATGAATGATGCACATGGGGATGTGATCATGAAACTGACCTAAACTTATACTTTGAAAAGTTAAGTATATAGAAAAGGAGAGAACTCGAAATAAAGAATAATGTATTTTGAATTGCTTAATTTGAAGAGTACTAAAGGATACATATTTACAGAGAAGAATATTTGAAATTCTAGGCGTTACACACTAAATGGAAGACTTTGCATGAAGAGTTGCATTGAATATGGTGGTTGGAGTTGTAAAGGGGGTGGAGCATTAACTTTGAATGGTTGATAGATGACTTAAATGTTTCAGAATATTCTAGGGAGTCTAGCATGTCCAAAGCTCTAAAAACGTATTAAGCTCAAGATTATCTCAATTAGAAAAAAAAAGATTTGTCAATAGGATTTCTCAGAGAGGATTTGAATATTAGATTTTTCTTCAACAGTGTAATTGACAAGTTATTCTTTGGTTTTGGTCATCCTGTGCTCTAGAGTGTTTGTTGAAACGATATTGGGAGTGATCATTTTCTTGTACAGTTAATGTTTGATCAAGATCTATTAAATCTTGGTAAGAGTTTGAGCTTTATGTTGTCATTGACCGTAACGACGGATAAAAGCTTTGGCCAAAGCAGTAGAATGATAAAGGAAACGGTTTTCATAAGTTCATTCGACAATTGATTATGGTTGATATGAGATATCAGTATTAATCTAGTAGGGTTTGACAATTAAAATCAAACTCTACAATTATAGAGAGCTGAAAAGATGGAATGAAATATTGTGTTGTCCTTCACTATGATTTATCAAAATCAAATGATCTTTATGCATGCTTATCAGGTCACTGATAAGTGTTGTTAGATTTTAACATCGTTTAGACGACTAGTGAGACTAATCGATAACTTGTTTAGTGTTGAACCCAAGAGGTAAAACACTTATGCGTGATTCTTTATTCACTGATGATCATTTAATAAGTAAGTGAAAAATTAGAATCTGTCCAAGATTTTGATAGCTAAATCTCAAGAATTTTCACTCGTTCGAGTGCCGCATTAATTTATAACCCTAAAAATATGAAAATAAAGTACTTTTAGTCGAGCATCGCTTATGGTCGATTGAGTCTGCCAATGCTCAAGCGATATGTGGGGGATTAAGGCCAAGTGATCTAATCCATTGAATGTTCTTTTACCCCCCGTAAGTTTACTTGGGTTGAGCACATTGATGCCTTGGTCAAATAACCAATGATTTCATGCGTACATTGTTTCGGATAGTTTTCTTAGTTAAGCATTTCTTTGCTCGGTCGAGCATTTTTAGCTCCCCTAGCTTCTTGCTCTGCTTGGCCTACTATTCTTGTAGATGGGTATTAGTGCTTCTTGAATTCCTCATGGAGCCAATACTCATCCTTCCATGTTAAGTGAGCAAACATGTTTTGCATCCTTTTAGCCTTAGCCCTCATGATTAGTTTGTGTGTGCTTGGTGTCTCGTTCATGGTCTTGTCCTCTTCATTTCATCCATATTTAATCTGATTTGACCTCAAATCAGGATTGCTACATAAAAATTAGCCTGGTCAAAAAAATTGACCTTTGATCATTGTTCGGGAAAATTCACATTGCAAAAACGAACCCACACAAGATCATCGAGTTGAAAGAACACATTCTTTCTAAGTTCGCATGTGCCTTCTCAGGTATCTATTTCACAAACTCGAATAGTGCAATCTGATTCAACCCATACACAATTTGAAACGATGAAAAATATGTAGAACTTTGTACTAACCTATTGTATGCAAACTAATAATATTGTAGATACTCTTCCCATATTTTTTTTAGATTACTCTTATGTAATGCATGCAACAAGGTCAACAAGTCATGTTGACAAATTTTGTTTTTCCGTCGGTTTGTGGTGGAACTTAGGCAAAAACAAAATATTTTATCTCTAACTTAGCCCATAATGTTATCCAAATATAAGTAAAAGGAACTTGGCATCCCTATCCGACACTATAGAAATGTAATATGCTTTTAGTAAATAATGCATCTATATGCGATACATAATCGATCTTATAACATGCAATAAAATGAACCATTTTGGAAAACCTATCAAATACAACGAAAATCGAGTTATGTCAAGATTTAGACATAGGGAGACTTAACACAAAGTGTATGCATATATCAATCTACCGTGCACTATGAATGGGTTAAGGAGATTGGATCTACACTTCATTTCATATATGCTTTCCTATATATTTTTTTTTGTTTTGGCTCATTTGGTTTTTGTTATGTCTTTTTTTAGGTGATTTTGATAGGGATTAAGGTGTACACAAAGGAGAAACATGGAAACTTTTTGCATGAAAAAGATCATTAATGATAGATCTAGTCATAACGCTTGGTCCAAGCGCTTGAAGTGCTTAGTCGAGCATACTGATGTTGATTTTTCAAAAGTTCCCGAGATTTCGCTTGACCTAAGCATTCCACTAAATCACTTGAAAATTCAAATTTTGAATTGCTTAGGAAGAAGGTAGGCTTCTCTATTTAAAAAGGAAAATTTATAACAAAAAAAGAGCGAAAGAAAGATTAAAGATGAGAGAAAAAGCTTTAACGTAGAGAGAAATTTAAGAGACACCTTAGATCGTGCAAAAAGACATAAGAAGCTATTTCGATCACATCAAAGAGCTGAACTACCAGTAAGAACGAGTTGAATGCAAGGTCATGACTGTAAAAGATCGAGAGATTGACTGAGCATCCCTAAACCCTATATTGGCTTGTTTATTATTGGAATTTAACTTTAAGACATTGATTTATAGGTTTGATCCTTGTTGTAGATTAGAATATAGTGTATGTAAATGTTATGAATGTAATAATGGAAATAATTTTTGTTTTACTTTACGGTTGAATGGTTTTTTCAATCTTTCAGCTCATGTTGGATCCCATAAATTGACTGTTAATTGGTTTAGTTCAGACAGAGACATCGAATTAGGCTCGATCTAATGCATTAGATATATATGAGCAATCATATTGAGAGATAGGTTAATCGGTTTAGGAGTGAAGATATCAAGTGACAATGCATTCAATATGTGGGTCATTCCACAGTGGTATATATATTAGATAAGAGTCTAAACTGCTAGAACATATAGGTTTACTAATTACATTCGGTGTATAAATCATTAGGCGGAGACATCAGTAATCTATACGCTAGAAAAGGATTCTGTGCTTGTACTTCATGACATATGGAAAGGTTTGCATGAAGTCCCCCTAATTGGCATGACTACGGTTAAACTTTTGCAGTCCTTTGAGATGTTTGAGTAATTTATGGTTGGTATGAATCACAAAGTAATTGGGCCACAAGTCATCTTGCCACATTTGAAGAACGCACACCAACAAGTATAATTTCTTGTCTTATATGTGATAGTCTATATGAGCTCCATTAAGCTTCTCACAAAAGAACACGATGGATTTTATCTCTTTCTACATAAGTGCTTTAATTTATACACATGATGCATCACATTCAATCTCAGGTGATTTAATAAATTCTGGTAACACTAATAAAGGAGCTTGTATTATTTTATCTTTTAGAATTTGGAAATGGGATTTTTCTACCAAATCACATTCCATCTCAAGTGATTTATTAAATGCTGGTAACACTAATAAAGGAGCTTGTATTACTCTCACATGCATCCCTTCTCTATCAGCTCGTTTACCTTCCTCTTGAGGTCCTTAGTCCTTTTGTGATTGTTTGATATGGTGCAAAATTTAGAATGCTTTCACTAGGTACACAATAATAATTGGTGTTCAATCCCACATTGGGTAACTCTTTTTTAAACACAACTTGAAAACCTTGCATCAAATGAAAACATTTTTTCTAAGGTAGTTTATTTTTATTCAGTTTTCTATTATTATTTGGTTCTTATAAATAAAGAACTTATTACTAGTAAATGAGATTTTTCTACCAAACTCTTGGATAAAACTTATTACTAGTAAATGGGATTTTTATACCAAATCACATTCAATCTCAAGTGATTTATTAAATTCTGGTAACAGTAATAAAGGAGCTTGTATTACTTTATCTTTTAGAATTTGGAAAGGCTTCTCTTAGGCTTTGCCCCGATGAAACGTGATGTTCTACTTGATTACCTCACTCAAGGGCGCAACCAAGGTGCGGAAGCCCTTTCAGAATCATTGGTAGAAATCGGTCAATGCATGAAAGCTTTAGACCTCTCCAACCATCTCAAGGTTTGATCAATTGGTTAGCCTCAATCATATCTTCATCAAAATTTATTCCTTTTTCACTTACAAATAATATTAAGAACATAAGCTGATTAGTACTTAAACACAATTCTTAAGTTTATCTTATAATGTTTTTGCTTCTCAACACGTCTAGAACCGATTTCAAATCCCCTACATTCTTCTATGATCTTTTTGTACACTAAGATGTCATCAAAATGTACTACCACGAATTTTCCTATGAAGTTTCTAAGAACATTATTTATTACCCTCATAAACGTATTAGGTGCATTGGTAAATCCAAAAGGCCTGACTAACCATTCGTAATGTCATAAGTTTGTCTTAAAACTTGTATTACATTCTTCACCTTCCTTCTTGAAATCTCGATTGTATCCAGTCTTCAAATATATCTTAGAAAATATAGAAGAACCATAAAATGTATCTAACATATCATCTAAACGAGGCATAGGGCGATGATACTTTATTGTAACATTGTTGATTGTTTGACAATCAATATACAAGCGCCATATTCCATTATACTTATGCACGAGTATCACCGGTACACCACACAATGACATGCTCTCTCACATGCATCCCTTCTTCATCAGCTCGTTTACCTTCCTCTTGAGGTCCTTAGTCCTCTTGTGATTGTTCGATATGGTGGAAAATTTAGAATGCTTTCACTAGGTACACAATCAAATTGGTGTTCAATCCCACATTGGGTTACTCTTTTTGAAACACAACTTGAAAACCATTCATCAAATGAAAACAAACACTAGGCAATGATAGGGTGAGGTTTATGAGTAAAATAAATTCCTTGTATAAAAGCACAAGCATAAGTTAGTTTGAAATCCAAGCCTTCTTGGATTCGATCATTCTCATAGAAAGAAACATTTTTTTCATGGGTTGTCTCTCAAAAACCTCATTCTATATTTTTCTCAAGACCTTATTGTTCAGGTGCACTACCTCATCTTCATACGTATAAGACTGTTTATTCTTATTCTTCAGTGACATCACCCAATCTTTGAATACTTACTTTGGCGTGAGTGGGTCTAGTCAAATATCTCGCCTTTGAATATAAATGAGCAATTTTTTAGTGAATCCTTCGGGTAGTGCTTGAGTATCAAACTACCACAAACTTCCCAACAATAGGTGGTCCGCTTGCATTACTACCATGTTACGTAGCACCTCTTCCTCTTACCTATTTAACTAAGCTTGATTAGCGATTATCTTCAGCAATCTACATTCCTTTCCAAATGCCCCAATTTCCCATAAGTGTAGGATTCTTTTTTGATATGCTTAGACCCTTATAATTGTTCTTGTTTGTTTCTAAACAAACATTTAGTGTCCTGCTTGCAAAAGGTTTCTTGTTGGGTTCTAACTCTTGCCCTTGTTCAAACCCTTTAAACATGGCCTGAAATGCTTCATGTAGGGCTCTATCATGTCTATCATCAAGGCTAGACTCCTTAGACTTTAGAGATAATACTAGTTCCCCCATAGTCACGGTTGTTAAATATTTCCTCTCCTTCATGACCCCGCATAAAGATCAAACATTTTCTACAAAGAACACAATATCTTGGATACCAGTGCATCCTTTTTGAATTTATCACCATAAACCTTCGTTTCATTTGCATGTTTTAAGACTTCATTTGCAAATTCTTTGATGCTCCGATTTCTTTTTTTCATTGTGTAATAGCTAGCCACTACGAAAAAATACATCAATATTAACGGATGGATCAACGGATCCGTACATTGAAATATTTATCAAAAGAATTCAACGAACTCGTCCGTTGAAATATTTACCAACGGATTCCAATTGATCCGTTCGCTGAAATATTTACCAACAGATTCATCTATTGAAATATTTACCAACAGATTCCAAGGTGAACCATTGAAAACCCCTCATCTTTATCAACGAATACACGTTTTAATTTTTCAAAATTTTCAATGGGCATCCATTGAAAATTCCAGCAGATGCACCTTAGAAAAAATAATAATTACAAATTCTACATCTAATCGTCTCTACGGTTTCAACATATGCCCTTTGGAAAATTACAACGAGCATCCATTGAAAATTCTAACGGGCATTTGTTCAAAATTCCAATAGATACCTATTGGAAACAATCATTATTACAAATTCGACGGCTAACAGTCTTCACATTTTTAATGGACATCTATTGGAATTTTCAACGGATAACCCTTGAGAAAAAAAAGAGAAGGTTGTGATATCACATTCTTAGATTGGACATCGATTTCAACGAACATCCGTTGGAAATTCCAACGGATGCCCATTGAAAATTTAAGTATTCAAGATATTTTAACAATTCATTTTCAACACATTCAACAAAACCTCTAATAATCACTCATAAACCAGTTAAACACTGTACATTATGAGTGTTGGAGGATTATTCGATCACAAAGGATTGTTGGCGGGTTGCGGTGGAAATTGTAATTTTTAGATGATTTGTAGGATAAAGTAATTTTATTTGCATTGTTTGTTTTAAGTATGATATTAAATTTTCACACGTAATTCTCAATAGATACTCATCAATAGTCATTCAAACGAGCATCCGTTGAAATTTTTTACTGACGTCTGTTTGATACTGCTGTTTTACTAGTTTGTCTGCCCCCAATCATTAATTCTGCAATGAGTATCCGTTGAAATTTCTAATGGATGCACGTAGGAACTTTCAACAGCCTTATCCGTTAAAATTTGTTTATATTTTTTCAATAATTTTGACCGTTGAAGCATCGTTTGAAATTGCAGCACATGGGTTTTTTGAGCAATCAATTATCAATGACCATGAATCCGTTGTACTCCATTGGAAATGGCTGATTTCAATACAAAATTCTCATTTCCAACGAATTTGTCCTTTGGAAATGGGGTACTTTTTGTAATGAGCCCTAAAATTTCGTAACTTACTCATGGTTGTCTTAAGATCCCCTCAGAAACATTCCCTTAACAACTGCCATGTTGCCTTAGAAGTTTCACAAATTGATAGATGATCTCTTTTCACACTGCACTATACAATATTTGAAGTGTCGTTCGATCATTACCTTCCATCAATTTGGATGTGGTTAATCTCAAGTAATAAAACACCTAGACTAACGCTTCTGCAAGAATACGGATCGTATAGTACCGGGTCGAACACAAGGAATGATGCAACTCTAAAGTTAGTTAAATAATGAATAGGACGGTAAAACCAATAAATTTTTTACATGCGAATGAATCTAAACAAACTAATTAACTGGATAAACTCAATAAACTAAACACTACAAGTTTCAAGAGATGCACGATAACGTAATGAAGTGCTAACAAAGATCATAATTGTGAATATTACAAGACTTGTCCACTATCTAGCGTGTGTACTACCAATCTTCCAATTGCATTATCTCACACGATAAATGCATTGAGTCCGCTATCCTAATTCCTAAGTCCAATTAACCGACCGGTCAAGGTTATAAATAAATTGTGACCTCATATCATGGCTACGTTCCTAAATTCAATTCATCTTCCAATGCAACCAAACTTTTATAGTCATTCGTTCAAACGGTGAATAAGAGCAAAAGCGTTAAGAACAGTCAATCAATCCATTAACAATCAAACATCATTACCAAGCATTAAGCATGAAACTTTATTATGTATCGGAAAAACTCTAACCCGTAGCTACTAAACTACTCGAACATGGATTCTGAAAAACAAAGCATGAAAGAAAACTATTGCAAACATAGATATAGAATGAGATTCCTCCCTATCCTAATACCGTAGTCTTCAACAGCTCTTCCATTCCAGTTCGTTGTCCCGTCTCTAGCCTTCCGGCATATTTCTCTCTCTCTATTCTCTCTCTCTATCTGCGTCTCTCCCGTTTCTGTCTGTTTTTTGTCTGAATGAAAACCTTCTGCTTTGCCCCCTTTTCTTCTCATTTCCTCTTTCTTTTCTTGCCTTTTATTCTTCCCCCATTCGCCATGCTTTTCCATTACTGTAACTAAATTTCTATTTATATTTACGTGACTGGAACTTTCCCTTTTCTTCTTCGGAGTGTGCATGTACAACATACCCGATCAGGCACAAGAATGAGCTCGGTCGGGCACTTCAGCTAATCCAAGCCCGGTCGGGCTCCATGCACGCCCAAGTCGTGCAACACATTCGGGTCCTTGCTGGTTTCATGAGACCGGTCGGGCTAGTATGGCTGCACGGGCGGGCTGTTGTGTTGCTTCAAGGTCGGGGCAAGTTGCCATCATCATGAGCACCTGCGGGCTGGAATGGCTGCACAGTCGGGCACCTCACCTCCCTTGTGTGCCCGGTCGTGCTCTTGGCGTGATGTAGGGCAATTTGTCGTATTTGCTCGTGTTTACTCGTGTTTGCTCATGGTTACTCGTGTTTGCTTGTGTTCGTGCTCGAAATGAACTAAAATACTATAAGAAAATAGACGTTATCAAATTTCTCCGGACTTGAACCTTTGCTCGTCCTCGAGAAAGACTAGAACTAAGCATGAGGGGAGTTAAACAACAACCAAAAACTAGCACAATCAACTCAAAAAGTCAACCACCCTATACAACAACGCCTCACACGAACATAGATCTAAGCGCACCGAATTTAGACCCCTATCTACCGAAAGCTACTAACCGTGCAATCCTACGCATATCCTAAGTTCATTTCACTAACCCTTAGACAACATCCAAGACATTCTCCATACCTATTCTAATGCGCAAGCAATTTGATTTCTTTAAAATATTTATTTTTCTTTTTCGGTTCTCTTTTTCTTCTTTTCGGTTTCCACGCATTTTTTTTTAAATTTTCACTGGGTTTCTAGGACGTTGGAGTTGAAGAGGACAACCTTCTGCTTAAACCCAGGTTGCCGATTGGCACAATCATAAGGTCTTGTAACCTTAGCGGAGTGAAGAGGTTGCGTCATTGCTATTTTTTCGTTTGATTAAACTATTCTAAACGCATCGACTCTAACCCTTAGGTCGTAGAAAAACAGCCTTGACCCACCACTTAGACCTAACCCATCAATATCAATGCACTCATGTCAATGTAGAGCTGAAATAGTTAAAGAACTTATTCTATTGACCGCGGAGTGTAAGTGCGTGAAAATTTAACGATCAAAACAAAACAAAGAATGAACGGTATGCTCGGAGATATAAGTGCTTAGGATTAAAACCTAGTGGCTGAATACAACTATAGGCTATGGATTCATGCATGACCACTAATTAATCAATATCTAAAGGTATATTTCAGCAATCCTAGACTTTTTTCTCGATTCGACAAAATTGCATAGAGGTGACTAAAGTTTGAAATTTTTCGTACTACATATTAGTTCATCTAATCCTAACGAAACTAACGTAAGGGCAAAAATAAAACGAAGAAACTCAACATCTAAATCCTAATCACAGTCATGACATTCAAAGAGTACCCCTAGACATGAATAGAACACCGTCCCGGTGTTCAAAACCTATGAGAAGGACTAACATGCAAAAAATTTGGGGAAAAATAAGATAGATAGGAACATGTGCACCTGATGTGTGCTTGCTATCCCAAGTTGATGCAGCAAGGAGTACGCGTCTTTCATTATGTTGTGGATGATGCAAAGTTGGAAACTTGTAACAAAAGTCACACAATCCGAAGGAGACAGTAAGATCCATCGGGGTTGTTGATAAGGAGCATGCTTGTGAAATGAATAAGAGTTGGGTTACCTCCCAAGAAGCGCTTGTTTAAGGTCACGAGCCTGACCATAATCTCCTACTCACTAGGCGGATGTCCCCGACGTCGTCGTGTACGTAACGTGTTGCGTGCATATTATGCTCGATAGGGTGTAGCACCCAGATCAGTTGGATTCCTTGCACGATCGGTCATGTCCTCCCTAAGCTCGGTCATGTTGTTCCCTATGTTGGAGGCTAGATGGTGCTTTCCAATGAATTTGGTCGAGCCGGCCGTAAGATCGGTTGTGCTGTCCATGAAACCGGTTAGGCGTTCACCTCTTGTTTTCTTCAATGTCTCCGAAATTTGTTGGTGCCTGAGCCCTTGTGTTGAAGGCTTCATCTTCATCTTGGGTGCCTTATCGATGCCCTAATTAGGCGCTGGAGGATTGGCATGGTTGTTATGAGTCTCGGGAGTAGTTGAACTCATGTTACATGCTGTTTGATATGCGCTGGAATCTGCCTTGGATGCACGGATGTTTGTGCTCTTATTTAGGACGTTTGCTTAACCTGAATTGATGTCCACTCGAGCTGTGCTTATGTGCTTATGAGTTGAGCACTCCTCTTGATAAGGTCTGTCCGAAATTTTACCTTTTGCTTGGGTTACGAACTGTTGTGCTCGGATCGCACAAAAATCTGCTCGTAGTGCGTCTAGCTCGGTGTTTGGGATCTCCTTCGTCTTCTCGTTGTCCAGCCGCTTAGTATAGTATGTTGCATCATGTGCATTTTTATGCAATTCTTTTTCAGCTGTTAAAAGAGCCAACTCAAGGGAATCCATATTCCTGAACTCTTCAATGACTTCTTCGGCTAGTTTCTCTAGGTCGTCGATGTGGAATACCGAATCCACAATACAAGGCTGCTTAAGTGTGTCATTCAGATTGGACTCCAATTCTTCATCTCCGAACTTAAGCGTGACTCTACCTTCAGCACAGTGTATGATCGTCTTTGTGGTATTGAGAAACGGCCTACCGAGGATGATTAGGATTTTCTTGTCCTCCTCCTTATCCAAGACGTCGAAATCGATCAGGATGAAGAACTTTCAAACTTGTAATGGCATGTCCTCCAGCATGCCCTCGAGTATTCTAACATTTTGATCAGCCATTGTGAGTACCATTCGTGTAAGTTTATGATCCAACCTATCCGTAAGATCCAATTTTTGGTATAATGGCAATGGTAGCACGCTCGCGCTTGCTCCGACATCAATTAATGCATGGTTAATCTCATAATCACCTATTTTACAAGGGATCACAAATATACCTGGATCAGGCATCTTCTTGGGTAGGTCTGGTTGCAGCATCGAGTTAGTCACCATGACGGTTTCCGTCTCCACATCTCGCTTGTTTGAAAGTACTTCTTTAAGGAACTTGTCATATGAATGCATCTTCTTGAACGCTTCGTGGAATGAAATGGTAATATGGATCTTCTTCAACATCTCAGTAAACTTGGCAAAGTGAGCATCCTCGTTCTTTTGCATTGACGTTGGGGAAATGGAAAAGGAGGCAGTCTTGGATCGGATTTTACGTATTTCAGCTATTCCTCCCCTTCGGGTTTCTTTCTGTGCTCTTCGACGTTACTACCCTTTTCCATTGATGTACTAGACGTTTTACCATTGTCAAATATCGAGGGAGACATTTTACATATTTTGGCTCTTCTTCATCTTCGATTTTCTTTTTATGTTATCCGTTGTTGCTGATTTTTTCCACTACCGTATGAGGTGCTTCACCCCTTTCAAACATCAAAGGAGTGGGCTGATCCACCATCTTACCACTTCGTAGATATATGGCGTTGGCATGCTCACGGGGATTCGCTTCTTGCCTTCCCGATAGAAAGTTGATGTTGGGGGCGTCTTCGGATTGGTTTGGCTGTGGGTGAGGCGCACATGACTGATAGTTCTGAGTTTAGGTCTGCATCCTTGGCTGAGTCCTTGTAGAAAGTTGTATATAAGATAGCTCTGATCCATGCCGTGATGTGGGCAAAGGCGTTGGTAGCCTTTGAAACGTTCCCACGCTACGTATAAACTCTCATCTGCTCCTTGGATGAATGTATTTATTTGATTCTTAGCAAGATAAGCTTAAATTTGAGGGAAGCACCGTGTCATGAACTTTTCTTCTAGCTGCCCCCTCGATCATATAGAGTTTTCTGGTTGGGAATAACTTCACTAAAAATGGGAAGGCATCGAGCATGACGTCCTGATCTGAGACTCCTTCACCCGCTCAAATGGTTTGGCAAAGCATCTTAAAAGCAGTAAGATGTTGATTTGAATCGTCGTTCGGTCTCCCTCTGAATGATGTGTTACCGAGCATTTGTATGAATAGTGGTTGCAATTCTATGCGAGCATCTCTTCTAACAATGCAAGACAAGAAGTGCGTATGCCTAGGAGCCATGTATATTCCATCAGTTAACACGGCTGGGATTTGTGACGCGTTTAGGATGCGACATTCTGCCATTAGTTCTTCTTCCGTCTCGCGCGATAAAGTACCTCACAAAATAGAAACACAAGAAACAGTTAGGCTCGAAGAGGTAAAAATATTTGACTCAAGACAAAAAAGAAAAAAAAACAAAACACGAAAAACGAATAAGACTCCGGAAAGGACTATATCCTAATCCAAAGGTATCATAACTCTAAAGCCGCAATTGAATCCCCAGCAACGGCGCCAAAAACATGATTTGGTTAATCTCAAGTAATAAAATACATAGACTAACGCTTCCGTAAGAATATGAATCGTATAGTACCAGGGTCGAACATAAGAAGTTGTTACAACTCTAAACTTAGTTAACTAATGAATAGGACGGTAAAAACCAATAAGTGTTTTAAATGCGAATTAATCCAAACTAACTAATTAACTGGGTAAACTCAATAAATTAAACACTACAGGTTTTGAGAGATGCACGATAACGTAACGAAGTGTTAACAAAGATCATGGTTATGAATATTATCACGTATTCGGGGAATTCAAACTCTTTCCTAGGGAATGACTGTTCCGATGCCTGATCCCACTATCTAGCATGCATACTACCAATCTTCCAATTGCTTAATTTCACACGATAACTGCATTGAGTCCACTTTCCTAATTCTTAAGTCCAATTAACCGATCGGTCTAGGTTCTAAATCAATTGAGACCTCATATCATGGCTACATTCTAAAGTTCAATTCATCTTCCAGTGCAACTAAACTTTTATAGTCATTCTTTCAAACAATCAATAAGAACAAAAGCGTTAAGAACAACCAATCAATCCATAAACGATCAAACATCATAACCGAGCATTAAGCATGAAACTTCATTACATATCGGCAAAACTCTAACCCGTAGCTACTAAACTACTCGGACATGGATTCTAAAAACAAAGCATGAAAGCAAACTATTGCAAACATAGATATAGAATGAGATTCCTCCTAATCCTAATACTGTAGTCTTCAACAGCTCCTCCGTTCCGAGTTCGTCGTCTCGTCTCCAGCCTTCCGACGTATTGCTCTCTCTACTCTCTCTCTCTCTGCGTCTCTCCCGTTTCTGTCCGTTTTTTGTCTGAATGATAACCCTCTAATATGCCCCCTTTTCTTCTCCTTTCCTCTTTCTTTTCTTGCCTTTTCTTCTTCTTTCCCCTTTTGCCATATTTTCCATTACTGTAACTACATTTCCATTTGTATATACGCGGCCGAAACTTTCCTTTTTCTTCTTTGGCGTGTGCATGTGTGACATGCCTGACCGGGCACAAGAATGAGCTCGGTCGGGTACTTCAACTAATCCAAGCCTGGTTGGGCTCCATGCACGCCCGAGTCGTGCAACACGTTCGGGTCCTTTGTTGGTTTCATGAGCCCGGTCGGGCTAGTATCGCTGCACGGTCGGGCTATGTGCCATCTTCAGCAGCACGAGCGGTTGTTGTGTTGCTGCACGATTGGGCGAGTTGCCATCATTAGGAGCATGGATGGGCTGGAATGGCTACACAATCGGGCACCTGACCTCCCTTGTGTGCCCGGTCGTGCTCTTGGGGTGATGTAAGCCAAATTCTCGTATTTGCTTTGTTTAATCATGTTTGCTCGTGTTTTCTTGTGTTTGTGTTCGATGTCTTTATTTCCTGCCATTACACGAGAAAAGGATAAAAGGGACTAAGTGATGCTTAATGCTCGGTAAACTAAATATGAAAATGAACTAAAATACTATAACAAAATAGAGGTTATCGAATTCCCAAGCCACTAGTACTTTATATTGTTTTTTTTCTAGTAGGAACAACGCCATTACTGATTTTTCTGGTAACCTTTATGTAAAAACTTATCTCATCATATGAACCATAAGTCTTAGTTCATGCCCTTAAATACTAGTATATGTGGTATTATATTTTGCATCTTTTGTTACCGTCAACCAACCTTTAAACTTAGAGTTTGTTTATGGTTTATCTCAGCATTCCTTGGTCTGAATGAGGTCCTCGATTAGTGCTCCTTTATGCTTGATTTGTTGTGCTTTGTACTTTCCTGCACTTTTAGCTCTTAGGTCCTAAAAAAATGGAGTTATAATACCACATGTTATTTGTATTAGCTACGGGACATATTATAATATTTCATAGGCATTTTTATCTTTGTGCAAACAATGAAACGAAATGGGAAGTGTTTTGGAGTTGTTTTCGGATTGTGTAGATCTTGGTGTTTACTAGAGAAATTTTGAGAGTAATGATGGTAGTCCTTGGCAAATTCTGAGTGTGTTACTCTTACACACTATTCTACAACATATATATATATATTTCAAAAATGCATAGATTTTAGCTTACAAAACATCATGATATTTTCTCTAAATAGTTGCATACTATATTAAGATTTTTTCCTTGCTTTTGTTTGACAACTCAAAATCCACTTGAGTTTGCCTCAAAATGGTTCTATTTGTTGTTTGTTTCTATGTATTTCTCTTGTGCAGTTTTTCGAGCTTCCTTTAAGTTTAGTGGGCTTCTGGGCCATCTTCTACATGTCTTGCTTTTGATATTGTAATTTCGGTATGGGCCTTGTAATGTTCAGCTTCGTCTTATAACTTGTTTTCTGCTTTGGTATACAATGTTGGCTTCTAGTGTGATACCTGTCGTAGCGTGTCATAGCAATCATTTTTTCTCTTGAAGGGTTGCAGCTTGACCCCTAGCCTTGCCCTCAAATTGATCATCTCGTTTTTGTAAACGATTCTCGCATGATTTTAGATTTGTTTATGACGATAGTTGCAATGTTTACATGTGATTTTATATTCGTTTTACTTGTTTTCGTGTTTTCATGTTCTTATATGTTTTAATGCGTATTTGGTTCATTTCAGAGCTAAAGAACATACACGGGACAAAGTACGACCTTAAGAGATTATAATGGAGCAAACGGGATGAGAAACATGCAAGAAATGCGATACGGCATGAGGAGACAAGGCTCCCCGTGGGGTGGTTCCCTTAGCCCGCTCGGGCTGAACGTCCAACACTTGTTGCCCGCCTCAGACTCACCTTCAGCACGCATGGACCAAAAGGAGTGAGGAGCCCGTGCGGGGTGCTTTGCTTAGCCCGCGCTGGGTGGTGTTCCAGCGGATTTTGCCGGGTCGTGCTGACTTACAGCACACACGGGTCATGGGATGTCAAGGGAGCCCGCTCGGATTGGCCACTGAGCCCGCACGGGGCATGTCTGCAACAACTTCCCAAGAAGTTCTCCAACGGGGAATTTGTATAAAAAGGGACCCTAAATTGAATTCAAGGGAAGCAAACACAGAGGAGAACCCTAGGGGGGTACACAACATCCATCCATCCATCCATTCAAGAGCCATCTTTGACGGGAGACACAACAAGGAGTCGGGAACTGATTCGAGATCGCACTCATTTGATAATTCTATGCTCCTTACTCTATTTAGTTTGTTTATGTTGTTTATACTCATGACTGAGTAGTAGATTTGTTCTAGGAGAATGGATTAGCCCATGGTTATCCTAGAACAATCTTTGATTTGTTTATGAATGCATTTCCCCGTTTTGTGTACCTATTCTTTGTCCGAGAGCTTAATGACTTGTGTTTACAAATTGCCACGTATATGCATGTGCTAGGGGTTAGGAGAAGGATCAAAAGGAGAATTCTAATCCTAAAAGATCAGGCTTAGAACAACCGAGACTAGGTCACGAAAGTAGGGTAGTAACGGTTAAGGGTTGAATCCAGTGAATCATGAGTCGTAATGGGGTTTAGTTAGGGTGTTAGCCATGAAAGTAGGGGATGACTCAATCGAACCTCGTTTCTATATCTTGAGAGAGGGTAGGATCTACATTAGGATCTTCTGCCTTAGATATCTTGATATGGATTGCACGATTAGATAGTTTGGAGATAGGTTTTGGAAGCTATGCGGTGAAACCGAATCCTAGAACGTTTGTCTCTATGTTTAGAACTCGTTAATCCACTGCATCATCATACTTCCATCTCACTATCCTTATTTCATCGCAGCAAGCATTGATTCGAGTTTGATTTTTAGACCGTGTTACATTAGTCATCGTGGGATGAGACACCTTAATTACTGCACACATGTCGTGCACTTGCGGGTAATTTAGGTTAACTTTTTTAACTTGATACGCATCAAGTTTTGTTGACGTTGCCGGGGCTAATTGTCAGCACACCCTAGGATTCAGATTTTAGAGTCATACTTGTTTTTATTTTCTTTTTTTCTTTTTCTTTTCATTTCTTTCTACTAATTCTCCTTACTTGTCTTTCAAAGGTGCATGACCCGATCTCGTGGTAATTCGAGTTTGCATCTAATTGACCCCGAGATTGAGAGACTGATAAGATAGCGAAAGAAGGGAAAAGGGGAAGAAAAAGTAGACACTACCAATCCACAAGCAATGAACAATCAAAACGATGTATTGGATGGTCACGGATAACCGTAATTACCCGTGGATAATGTGGCGCAATTACAACAAACGCAGGCTCCTCCACCACGTCGTCTCCATGATTACGTGGTGTCGAACATGAGCAACGTCCAAAGTGCAATAAGGATGCCTGCTGTTGCGAGGGAGCAATTCGAGATAAAGCCCATGATGGTCAAAATGTTATACCAAAAAACAATTCATGGGCGAAAATTAGGAAGACCCTCATCAACCGCAGCCACTCCAGCAAGCTCCTCAACCCCCTCAAACTTCTTCATCAAGTCTTGAGGCGTTGATGCTTGAATTCATCAAAGAGCAAAAGAAGCAACAATAACTTCAAGCAAAATTCAAAGAGGAAATTGGAGCAGCGATGAAAGAACTCAAAACTCAAGTGGGGACTGCGATCAATGAGCTGAATACTCAAATGGACTCCTTGAGTATGCATGTGAAGATGCTAGAAAACTCCATTGTGCAGCAGGCTGCATCATCCTATCAGAATCCAGAAATGCTACCCAGAAAGCTCGATCTCAACCCGAGAGAGTACGTAAACGCCATCACTTTTTGCAGCGAGGATATAATCGAGAATCCGCCCTCCAAATTGCAAAAGAACGTTGCTGAAAATTCTGTGGACAAAGTAGAGGGCAGAATTGCGATAATGGAAGGGTATGAACCCGATTTAGAGAAGCCATATATTGCTCCGTCGACATACGAACCTCATGTACCATTTCTTGGACACTTGATGAGCAGCAAGAATCGAGAGAGCGCGACAAAATTCTTACGTTGCCTCAAGCAGCTCGACATCAACATGTCTTTCATGGAAGCGTTCCAAAAGATGCTTAATCGAGCAAATGAGGAGTATCTTTCCAAGGAGAAGTGTATCAAAGAAAATGAGACACTAGCACTCAGCGAGGAATGCAGCGCCATTCTCCAAAACAAGCTGCCCCCGAAGTTGAAAGACCCCGAAAGCTTCTCCATCCCATGCACCATAGGAGACATTGACATCGACAAAGCTTTGTGCGATTTGGGTGCAAGCGTGAGCATAATGCCACATTCGGTCTATAAGCAGGTGAACTTCGGTAATATCAATCCTAACAAGATGTGTCTACGACTAGCCGATCGTTCGGTAAGGTATACGGTGGGAATTGTGGAAAACATTCCCACCAAGGTAGGTAATATTTGCATTCCCATTGTTTTTGTTGTACTCAATATCAAGGAAGATGCAAACGTACCTATTATTCTTGGTACACCATTATTAGCTACTGCAGTTGCGAAGATAGATGTACAAGAAGGGAAGCTCTCTCTACGTGTTGGTGACAAGAAGATTGAATTCCATTTGTCCAGCCCCAAGGAGTCATGCTATAGAGTTGATACGCTTTAAAAGTCGGCGAATGACATGTTTGATCGGGTAAGTATTTTCGATCCTTTAGAGAGACACCTAACAAAAGTTTGCAATGCCTCAACACTTAAAAATGAAGGAGCCAAGGTCTATACTAAATACATGAGTGCCATTGAGGCACTCCAAGACGCCTAACATGAGAACACGCCACACAAAACGTTCACTGATTTTGCGGTAAAGAAGGCATCTAGGCTTCAGCTCGAAAATCTTCATTCGTCTTTTCGACATGAGACGCGAAAGCCACCCAGTTGTCTCAAGAAGCGTAGGAGAGTGAGTCCTTCATTGTCTATTGGCGGAATGCTTGAGGAGGACAGCCACGAAACATCCGTCAATGATCAAAGGAAGAAGTACCAATGTTTGGAAGAGAAAGGAGAGGTGAAGGCAATGCGCAATGAGACAGGCGACCGCGCTGAAAGATGGCATGATACAAAGACCATAACCCGTGACTTTCGGCCAGGTGATTTTGTTCTACTTTATTACTCTCCTTTTAAATTTTTTCTCGGGAAAATTACGTTCCTGTTGGGCTAGTCCATTTCAGTTACGAGAAGTCTTCACACATGGAGAGGTAGAACTATGGAGCGATTCGAGCGGAATATTCATAGCAAATGGGAAGCACCATAAGCTATATCAAGCTGCTCCACCAATAGAAAGTGGAAACTCCATCTTTCTATTCGATCCACCCATCACGCACACATGAAGCATGGAGACGTCAAGCTTAATGACATTAAACAAGCGCTTTCTGAGAGGCAACCCAACATTTGTTTTGTTTTGTTTTGTATTTTGGACTTGGTTTATTTGAAAATTATAAAAATATAAAATCATATAAAAAGAAGACCGGAAACTGTGACTTCACCTTCCTATCCTCCATCGGAGCTTCACGTTGAGGACGTCGTTCAATTCAAGTCGTGAAGGGGGGGGGGGGGGGGGAGTAGCTCACGTTTGTCAGGTTATCTCGTTTCATGTTCTATTATTTTGTAGTTCTTAGGTTAGTTTTATTTTTTTTTTGTTTTTGAGTCTGAGTCATCCTAGGCACTTGTCCAGTGCCACGTTTTAAGATGAACCTTGAACCTAGGATGCTTAAGAAGTTGGCCATTTCCGTGATATTTTGCATGTTAGAGCTTATTAGGTGGGTAAGGAACCTGTGGGTCGTAAGTCTTTGGGAATACTAGTGTTCATTATGGGAAGCTCAGACGAGTTTGCTAGGTTGATTTCTTGTTCATTCTCTATATCCAAATGATTATACTTCATATTGACGATGCTTTATTTTTTTCTCATGAGGATGTTTTGATCACATGAGTTGAGCTTGTTTTGCAGAAAATAAGAGCGCCTACTAACACTCCGCTATTGATAGAAATAATGCCTAAAAAGCATGATGTATAATCGATATGAGTGCATTGATTTTGATACTTTTTCGATGGTTCGAGTCTAAGTGATGGGTTGGCGATCATCTTTCTACGTCCTAAGAGCAATGCGCATAAAAACGCCATCTACTCCGCTGCACTCTTGATTGAGATGTAAGAGTATACTATCATCGATATCTTGGAGTCTAATTAGAAGTTGAATCCCTTGAAATCCAACGTTCTAGAAGCCTAGTGTGTTCGCAATATAAATAAGAGAAGGATAGAGAAAGAAAGAAAAAAATTTGAATGAAAGAATAAAGAAGCTCAAGAATAAAACAAGTATCCTCTTTGATTATGTGATTAGCATTTGTTTGAGTCTTGTTTGGTAGAGAGAGTTGTGTTTCTCACTTAGCTCTTCTTTGATTTAATTTCTTATAGGTAGCCATGGTGAACCTAAGATGAAGACTGAAAGTTATTAGGCCAAAATTTGCTCTAACTTTTTTGCTTATCGACTAGGTTTGCTTTAGCGGTATTTCTAGGAGAAAGGGAAATTCTCAACTTTTATATCTCCCACGTGTTTCACGTTTACGTTCGCATAGGAACAAGCAAACATTCAAATCTGGGAGATTTTTATCATCTCGCTTCCGTACATGATTCTTGCATGATTTAGATATGTTTATGACGATAGTTACGATTTTTTTACGGGTGATTTTGTATCTGTTTTACTTGTTTCTGTGTTCATGTTCTTATAGGTTTTAATGTGTATTTGGTTTGTTTTAAAGCTAAAGAACATACATGGGACAAAGTACGAGCTTCAGAGATTATAATGGAGCAAACGAAACGAGAAACGGGCAAGGAATGCGATACGACATGAGGAGACAAGGCCCCCCACGGGGTGGTTTCCTTAGTCCGCTCGGGCTGAACGTCTAGCACTGTTGCCCACCTTAGACTCACCTTCAACAGGCACGGACCAAAGTAAGTGAGGAGCCCATGTGGGGTGCTCTCCTTAGCCCGCACGGGGTGGTGTTCCAACGGATTTTGCCCGATTCGTGCTCAGTTACAGCACGTGCGGGTCATGGAATGTCAAGGGAGTATGCGCGGGTGGACCACCAAGCCCACGCGGGGCATGTCCGCAACAACTTCCCTAGAAGTTCTCCAACAGGGAATTTGTACAAAAAAGGACCCCAAATTGAGGTTAGGGAAAGCAAACACAGACGAGAACCCTAGGAGAGTACACAACATCCGTCCATCCATTCAAGAGCCCTCTTTGATGGGAGACACAAAAGGAGTCGAGAATTGATTCCGGAACGCACTCGCTTGATATTTTAATGCTCCTTACTCTACTTATTTTGTTTATGTAGTTTTGACTAATAACCGAGTAGTAGATCTATTCTAGGAGAAGGGATTAGCCCATGACTATCTCGGAACCATCTTTGATTTCTTTATGAATGCATTTCCCCATTTTGTTTATCTATTCTTTGTCTGAGCGTTTAATGACTTCTGTTTACGAATGGCCACATATACGCATGTGTTAGGGATTAGGAAAGGACCTAAAGGAGAATTCTAATCCTAGAAGATCAGGCTTAGAACAACCGAGACTAGGTCACGAAAGCAAGGGAGTAACAGTTCAGGGTTGAATCCGAAGAATCATGAATCGTAATGGGGTTTAGTTGGAGTATCAGCCACGAAAGTAGGGGATGACTCAATAGAACCACGTTCCTATGCCATCAGAGAGGGTAGGATCTACATTAGGATCGTCTGTCTTAGATATCTTGATAGGGAATGCACGATTAGATAGATGGGAGATAGATTTTGGAAGCTATGCGATGAAACCGGATCCTAGAATGTTTGTCTCTTTGTTAAGAACTCGTTAATCCACTGCATCTTTATACTTGCATCTCCATCTTTATTTCATCGCAGCAAGCAATTATTCGAGTTTGATTCTTAGACCGTGTTACATTAGTTCTCATGGGATCGACACCATAATTACTACACACGTGTCGTGCACTTGCGGGTAGTTTAGGTTAACTTGTTTAACTTGACATGCATTAGAAATCCTCAAACCATTGTGTATATAGTGCCTTGGTCAGAACCTTTTCAAGTGGTCTTTCATTAGGTACGAACTGTAGCTCTAACTCCTTTGTAGCCTCTCCTTCCGGCAACACATGATACTTAATATATATGAGCTAAATCCATCTCTGTTGCACGATTCTTCTCAATAGCTATGGTTGACAGATTATTACAGTGGATAGGGATTCCACTATGTATGTTAAACCCTAGCTTACACAATAGCAGTTGCAGCACATAGACCCGTGTACTCGGCCTCCCAATAGGCTATGTGATTGCTGCATGCTTTTGGGTCTCCCAAGAAAAAAAATGCACTCCTAATTGTAAACCAAAACCCGATAATGCTTCTAGGGTCACTCACACTTCCAACTAGGTTTGAGTTAGAGTATGCAACCAATTTGGCATGTTTTGTATATCTAACTACGAAACGATAGTTCATACTACCATTTACATACCTCATGACTCCCTTTACTTCCTCCATATTAATTTTTGATGGGTGCGCATTGAATATTGATAGGTACAATACTAAAAAGATACAACAAGCCTCCCACCCATGCTTCGACAAGAAGTCTGATCCTTCAACTCATTTCCATCTCCAATGTTTTTACCATAAGGTCTGAGGGGTGTACTCATACATTTATAATATTGCATACAGAAATTTTTAGTAGAGATAGGGAATACTTAGTTTGACTTAAGAATATTCCATCCTCCAAGTAGGTTAGTTCAAAACCCAAGAAATACTTGAATTTTCCATAGTCACTTGTTTCTAATGTTGCACTTAGTTTCTCCTTGATCATATTTATCAATTCACTAAAACTTCATGTGATTACTTATGCTATCTACGTAGAATCATATAATCAACACAACATATGCCTTAAACTTCACATACATGTTGTATAACAACTATTCCTTGTATATCAATGAAAAAGGAATCAGTTTAGTTGTACCAAGCTCTAGAGACTTGCTTTAGTTTATATATACAATGCTTTATTTAGTTTTAGAACATCCTCATATAAATTCCCAATGAAAAAATTTGACTTTATATCCATTTGGTATAGGTCCATTTCATTTGCGCAACTAATGCAATGAGGATTCTGATTATGTAATGGTTAGAAAAAGGAACAAAGGTCTCCTCATAGTCGAGGCCATAAGTTTGGGTTAATCCTCTTGCTACAATCTTTATTTTAGGTTCGTTAACTCTCATTTCTTTCTTGTCTTGCTTTTATACCACCCTTAACACTTATCACTATCTGGTTTTTAGGTTTTTCAACAACAACCAAGGTTTCGTTCTCATTGATCATGTTAATCGTTGCATCTGTTGCCTCTCTCTAGCCGTGCTCTTTCATTGTTGGCTCAAAATAGGTGAGTTCCTCAATATTCGTGTGATGGAGTCTTTCCTTGCATCATCATATGCAGTTTATTATATTTGTAAAGTTCATGGACCCTTCTTGTTCTTTGAATATATCTTGAGGAGCTTCCACTTCCATCACCAGTGCCACTCCTGCATGATTGCAACCTAATCAACCTAAACTGTAGTAGGGTCATCTAAGGAAAGCTCTCTCTTAACCGTTGAGTTTGGTGGCTTGGAGTACTTGGGGTCTCATTAGTTTTTCCTTCAATATTTTTAGGTTCCTCTCTTTCAAAATTAGATCTCTAGCCAATTCCATTTTGCTTGTGCTTAGCTTATAAACTCTGTAGCCTTTATTAAACTGTTGTATCCAAGAATTATTTTTTTTTTTCAGATTTGTCATCTAACTTGCTTGTCTTGGATGCAGATACTAACACATGGCAAATAGAGCCAAATATCCTCGTATGGTCTACTGATGGTTTTTGGACGCTACAAGCTTCAATAGGAGACTAAAGGTTGCGAGTTTTTTGGGCAGCTTATTCTGCAAGTAAGCTGTTGTAAATACAACTCCAGCTCAAAATTTATTGGGCAATTCTTTATCTTTAATCACATTTTTGGTCATATCTAACAAGGCTTTGTTTCTTCTTTAAACTTTGCATATCTGTTGAGAAGAAAATTCAACAGTAAGTTTGCTTTAAATCCTTTTCTCCTCTAAGAATTTAGTGAACTCATTTGATTTAATTTTATCACTCGTATATGACCATAAACTTTTCAATCTTTAAATAGTTTGATTATCCACCAAATTCAAAAATTTTCTAAACACAATGAGTGTATTAGACTTTAGCCTCAGGAAGTAACAGATAAACACTCCCATCTAAGGAATAGATTTGCACAGGTCTGCATAGGTCTATGTGAACCAGCTCTTGAATCCCTTTGGTTTTGACTTCTAAATATTTGGAAAACACTTCCCTTCATTATTTCTCTTTTAACACATGGTTCACAACATACACCTCTTTTACAAACTTGAAGCTTGTTAAACCATTCGCTAACTCTTTATGTTTCATTTATTGTAGGTTGTGCAGTTCTCAGTGTTTCCACTTTAGAGAATAAGCTTTCTTTATCATGTATTCTTCAGCAAACTTTAACTCTTGCTTATCCTAAATAACACAAACCCTTTTAGTGAAAATACATCAACCCTGCTCCTGACCGTTTGGGGAACTGATAATAAGTATTTATCTAGGTAGGGACCAAGAAGACATCCCAAATTAACTTTTTACCCTTCCTTGTCATTAACACAATATCACATTTCCTAGATAAAGTTAACACTGTCCATTTCCAAACCATAATAGGGACCTTAAAGTCAATATACATGGTTTTGAAATACCTTGATTCATGAGTCATATGTTTGTAGTTCCTCTGTCAATAAGTCATACTTCAGTATCAAATATTTTGTTAGATAAGTGAGATGTTGTAAATAGGCAATTGTCCTCTTCATCTTCCCTATTTAATAAAGTTTGACTAGAGATAGTCTTATTGTTTCTACGATCTCGTGTTGAATGTTTGCAACAGAAGACCCTTGGAAATAATTGACGGGATATCTATGAGTTGCAACGGATGGCTGTTGAAGGTTTTGGCGGAAAATAGCAACGGATGTCCGTTGCAAAAGTTTCGGCGGGAAATTTTTAATGTTGCAACACATGCGTATTGAAAATTTGGTTCTATTGTCAACGGGCTTCCTTTGTAAACAGAACGAATTAAAAAAATAAAAAAAAAGATATAAAAGAAAGTTTTTCATATATACAAAACTCTTTAAAAAAATTTAAAACTTTATCACTATATTTCGTCGAAATCGGTATAGTCTTCATCCCCGTCCTCGCCAATGCCTCTAGAAGACATTTCATCGGACTTAATAAGCGATTCTTGTCTTAGCGTTGTCATCCCTGTCTGTGATGGTGGCGACTGATACGCTGGACGGGTTGATCATCTCATTTTTGTACACGATTCTCGCATGATTTTAGAGATATATATGACGATAGTTGCGATGTTTACGTGTGATTTTGTATCCGTTTTACTTGTTTTCGTGTTTTAATGTTCTCATAGGTTTTAATACACATTTGGTTCGTTTCGGAGCTAAGGAACATACACGAGACAAATTACGAGCATCGGAGATCACAATGGAGCAAACAAGACGAGAAACAGACAAGGAATGGAGCGAACATAGGCACACACGACTAGGGCGTGAACATATCATGATCGAGCGCTTGAAGAAGTGGTTCTACAAACAAGGGAATGACTTTGTCAACCCTCCTATGCTTGTTTTCACTGGAGATAAGCACGAGAATGATTCAAATTTTGAATAAAGAAGTCGTTCTACAAACAAGGAAATAATGCCTAAAAGCATGCACGGTTGGGTATGACTTGGTAAACCATCCTACGTCTTTTTGAGTGGAGATAAGCACGAGAACAATTCAAATTTTCAATCACAAGATGTAAAGCACACATAACAGAATTCAATTTATATTTGAGACAGGTTCATTCATCCATGACCATTCATTCATTCATTCCTTCATCATCCATCATACGGTAGAGTCCTCTTGACGGGAGACACACAAGGAGATGGAAGATCGAATCAAGACGACACCTCGTTTGATTTCTATGCTCCTTAGACATCCTATTTTTTTATTTTGTTTGATTGTGAGCTCATTACTTATTAGTTGTCTTGTTCTAGGAGAAGGATTAGCCTATGGCTATCCCGGAACCTCTTTCGATTTATTTACGAGTGCAGTTTCCGTTTTGTTAATCTATTCTTTGTCTGAGTGTTTAATCACCTTGTATTTACGAAGATGAAGTAGATGTATGTGTTAGGGATTAGGATAAGGACCGAAAGGAGATGTCCAAACCTAGATGATCAGGCTTAGAACAACCGAGACTAGGTCACGAAAATGGAGTAGTAATGGTTGAGGGTTAATCGGGTGAATCATAGATCGTATGGGTTTAGTTTGAGGTATCAACCACGAAAATAGGGGATAACTCCATTGAATCACATTCCTATGCCTTGAGAGAGGGTAGGAACTCCATTAGGATCATTCGTCTTAGATATCTTGATAAGGAATGCATGATTAGATAGATCGATAGTTGGTTTCGGGAGTTTTATGGTGAAATCATATCATATACCGTTTGTCTCATTGTTAATAACTCATTAGTTTATTGGGTTTTCATTATTTCATCCTAAAACCAACATTTCATCGTAACAAGTTTGATCCTAATTTGAGTTTAGTTCGTGTTGCGTAGTCCCTGTGGGATCGACATCTAGAGTACTACACACGTGTCGTGCACTTGCGGGTAGTTTAGGTTAATTTGTTTAAGTTGAATGGCATCCCCGGCCAACAACTCCATTATACTCTCCATGTGTCACATTTTACGCTCATGTTTCCCGAAGATTAGCCTCGAGCTCCTCGATGCATTTCTCTTGGGTATACGTCTCTTGGACTATGGGGGTACATCGTGGCGTCCTCGATGATATCTTTTTGTAGAGCACCTAGACCATATAGACGCTTCTTATATGGTCTGACAGACTGCATAACAAAGAAAATTAAAGTTAAATTATATCGATTTCAAATACTTAAATCAATTAGAGAATTATTGTAACTATAAAGTTATTATAACTAGCTTCTGATTATTGTGTCATATTCTCAGTCACAACTTTCCCTGTCCACTCTGCCCGTAGTTCAACGACCAGTTCAAGAAGAGTTAGTTCTCTTCCAACGCTCTGCATCTAAACTTCTAATCATATTATTTGTTACCAATTTAAATTTAAATAAATTGAAAATATAAATATAAATATTTTTTACAAAGGCTTTCTTTCGTTTCGGAAATGACTTTGATACCGAGGTATGACGATACGCACCATCCCCGGGAACCTTTTCTCTGTACAGACATTTTTAGCTTGTCGCTTTTGGTCTTGAAGTCTTGTGACTGCTAATGTTGGAAAAAGTTGGTTGAATACCTCGTTTGTTGCCTATGTCGGTTTGGCGTTCTTCTTATAGTAGTTGCGTTTAGCAATTGTTCATCATCAAAGTCAACCGAGCCTGCATATCGCGCATTCATGTTGTATAGATAAGCAATGTGTTCTTATTCTAACATCTATATGCATGATATAAAATTAAAATTTAGTTCAATACATTTATTATTCATATTCGATAATAATATTAAATTAAATTTTATGTTAAAATTTACGATCAATATACTCCATCATTGGTGGCGTATAACTTCTAGCATCACTTGACAAGAATAATAAAACCGATTCTCTAAAGTGTTTTGGATGATCTTGTTGTTTGTGTGTTTCAACACATTATCTACATCAAACCCACTCATGTAAAAAAAATCATTAGTCAACTATGATAATTAATTGACATGACTATTAGATTTCTGACGAGCATCCGTTGGCAACTTGAACAGATGCCCATTGAAAAGAGTATTCCCGAGGTAACAAACAACATAAATGAGATTGTGTCCAATCTCCAACGGACACAATTAATTGACATGACTGTTAGATTTTAACCGGATATCCGTTGGAAACTAGTAAGTGAGGGTACTAAGTGGAGCATAGGCATCATTACGATTTCTAATGGGCATCCATTGCACGTTTGCAACATGCATCCTTTGGAAGTCCGCAACGGGCATCTATTAGTACGTAATATCATTACAACGAGTATCTGTTGGTACGCTTCAACGGATACCCGTTGCAAAGTGAAAACATTGAAAATTCCTAAGTATTGGACAATATTGAATGATTCAACGGGTTTCCGTTGGTATTTCCAACAGATGCCCGTGGAAAAAGCAATATGTGATGGAATAAAATTATAAAACTTTGATATTACAAATATGCAATTCATAATTCTTATTAAGTGGATTCTTGTATTGACGAGTCTTCCTTTAATTGTGCATTGAATTCATCCTCTTGTTCAACTTCTGCATCTTCCCGTTCAGCGTCTTCGGCATCACGGATGCATTCTCCATCTATATCAGTTTTTATGAGAATCTCTTTCCAATTGTCTATATCAATTAATCTTATTGGCTTAGGGTGATCAGTTTGTAATGGATCTTCTTTTTCCGTGTTTATAACTCCCCATAGGTTAATCTTAACTACGACCCACCACTTCTTTATTTGACGTTTTAATGGTGTTGGATAGTGCACGTAACATACTCTATATGCTTGATCTATTGTGATGAATGGATCATAATTTCCATATTTTCGTATTGGGTTGATGTCAATTCCTTCCCATCGATTTTTTGGGGTGTCACGTCCTACTGTAATCCAATGAGACGAAGATATTCTAGCTGTAGGATTTGATGCAAAATGTCATAAGTTATCATCATTTTATTTCACTATTAACACAAATGCCGTAATTGTACATGCTTCTATGTTTTTCGTGCTCGTAAGTATGGAATGTGTAACCCCGAGTAAACATAATTGGCCAACATAATACATTTCTTCCAGGACCATTAGCCAATTCTCTTAACCATATATGATATCTCTCATCTAAAACTTTGACCTATATAAGATAAAAATGGATGATTATTATAACATAAATTATTTTACATATTTATATGAAAATATGTTTACTTACATAATCTCTCAACCACGAGATATAATCTGAACTTTCATTTTGGTAATTTCATCTGCATTTAGATGAGGATATGTATTCGTTACTTCTTCATCAAATATAATGTAATTGAATGTATGTTATCATACATATATATATAATATCGGTTGTCATGGATTTGTATCTTTCAAAAGGTAATACTCTTGACAATTTAATAATATATATGGGTGGACGTGATTATACTCCTCTGCTAATAGCCAATATTCTATGCATTTTCCTCATATAAAGATCTCTAGAATTGAGCCCAATTGAGGATTATATTGATATTGATAGTTTGTCTGATCATTTTCGAAACATACATATATATATAATATCGGTGATCATTTTGATCTTCTCTATTTTGTCGAAATAAGTGATTGGAAATAAAATATGCTGACATATGTGATTTCTTCGAACAAGTATTCTTTAACAATAGATCCTTCAACCATTGCTTTGTTTTTTGTCTTTTTATTTAGATGAAAGAAAAACCTTCCGAAAGGATACATCCATCTGAATTAAACTGCACCTCCAATTATAGCATTGTCTGGTAAATGTATTGGTAAATGTTTCATCACATCGAAAAAGGAAGGCAGAAAAATTCGTGCTTATCTCCGAGATTTTGTTGTTTTAATAACTCCAAGTCATCTGTTTTTAAATTTCTTGCACATGTATCTCACAAAAATATGCTAATTCCACATAGCAAAACGTGAACGTTTAGGGGTAATAGCTCAAGAAATGCGATTGCAATGAGTTGCTGCATAAAAACTTTAACGTCATGACTTTTAAATCCAATAAGCCTCGAACCCACAATATCCACACAACGGACAATGTTCGATGAATATCCATATGGAAGTTTAACGAATTCTTTTAACTACCATAATAATGCGATTTTCGATGGCTCAAATAAAATGAATATTAGGATAGGTGCTTTTCCATCTTGTAACTCACACTCAAGTCTTCAACATATTGTATTCAAATCTTTTCTTGATTGTATGTTATCCTTCGTTTTTCCCATCACATCCAAAAAAGTATTGATGATGTTCTCGAAAAAGTTTTTTTTCAGTATGCATAACATGCAAATTATGATGCAATATCAGTGATTTCCAATACGGTAGTTCCCAAAAAGTACTATATTTATACAAGTTATGTCATTCACCTTGGTCTTTGGGTTTTCGATGCCCACGTTGTCCACAACATTCTGTTGATTCTTATAAATATCCCATCGTGTTTAATCTTTTGTAATGGATTTGCGTTCCTCTTTGCATGCACAGTGCCTCTTCTTTTTATACCACATTCTTTCGAAAATATTTTTTATCTTTTATGAATGTATATCCACGGGGAAGAAATCTTCTATGCCAATCAAATCAACATAGTTTCTTTTCATGTACTAACCGAACTGAATCAGTATCCTCCATACAATATGGACATTCCAATCTTCCGTACGTGCTCTATCCAAATAACATTCCATACATAAGGTAGTCGTTAATTTTCCATAACAAGACCGCTTTCAATGTGAATTTTGTTTCATACTCATGTCATAATAAAGAATTACATTGTTCCACAAATCTCTTAATTTATGAACTAAGGGCTACAAAAAATATAGAAACTTTTCTTCGGATGTTCTGGGCCTGGATTAAAAAAATGTCAGAGACATTACTTCTCTTTCAGACACATACCGGGAAGCAAATTATACGCAGATAAAATCATCAGCTAGAGAGAATATTGACTTCCTGATTACCCATATAGACTAAAACCATCGGTCCACAGACAAAGATAAACATTTGTCATTTCATACGCAACTCAAGAAATATTTCATTGAAATCTTTTTGAGCCTTACCATCTGATGGATGTTGCATTATCTCGTCGCCTGTTGAGTGTTTTGCGTGTCATCTCATTGTTGCAGTGATTTTTTATCTTTGTTATAAGAATATAGAATATCCTTTTGTACGGTATATATTTTCTTGAAGATGATTTTTTTTTTGACGAATTGTGCTTGCACCACAAAATTTACATTCCAACAGATTTTTATCTTTTCTCCAAAACTACATGCAACTACAAACATCATTTTTTTCATGTGGCATTTACATTCCTCAACAACTTTAGGAAAAGTATCTAACACCAATTCAACATATGGATTGGTCATTGACATTTCATAAAGAACTTATTGATTTCTTTCAATTTTTTGTGTTTCTTGCACAGTACTATCTCTAACGCCACAATTTTCGCCGCAAAATAACCAACTTTTGTAGTTCTCTAGGAAACCCACCTTGTAAAGGTGTTTAAAAACAATTTCTTGACATCAATACTTCATGTTTTTGCATATTTTTCCGAGACATAATATTGTCTCTCGTTCTTGACACAAAGGTTGCATCGACGCAAAAACCCATGAACTGCTGCAATCTCTGTAAGAATTCTTGTGTAACTTTTTCGGTATCTTTTCTTCTAAACATCCACTCTCTCAATCTGTATATATATATATATATATATATATATATATTTGAAGAAGACAATACTGTTTGAAAATATGTTTTGTGTTGATGGCTTGAGGTTAAACAATTCGGGCCAGATGTATAAATAGTGCATATTCCAAAGGTCATCCATTGGAAATACCAACGGATCACCGTTGGCAATATCAACGGATGACCGTTGAAAAATACATTGGATTATTCCAACGGAAACCTCAAAATTCCAAAATTTCCAACAGGCATACGTTGCCATTTTTCTATCGTTATCATTAGATTATAAATTGATTTGCTAACAAGTTCACAACGGATATTATCCGTTAACCATCCGTTGACAATATAAACGGACGATAATGGATATCGTGTCGTTGATAATTTCCCCAAATTCATTGCAAATCCTTTGCAATTCGTATCAACGGACGAATTCGTTGCCCCGTCCGATGATAATCGACTGTTTTTTGTAGTGAATTATGTCTCCATCTCAACCATTTAAACCTTGTTTGTAATACTCCCTATATGCTTCCACCATGTCTAACATCAAACTAAACTCCTCAGATTATAGACTAGATCTCCTAGAATGATGTTTGTTACATCTTTGGTCTACTCAATGACCCCAATATATGGTAAACCATTCTGAAAAAAAACATAATATCTTGGATACCAATTCATCCGCTTTCACTTCATCACCATAATCTCTCATTTCATTGCAAGTTTTGAGACTCTATTTACAAAGCCTTTGATGCTCTCGAGTTCCTCTTGTTTTAATGTATAATAGCTAGCCCTAAACCTCTATAACTTAATCATGGCTATATTAGGATCCCCTTGAAACCTTTCCCTTAAAAACTCCCATGCTATTGTAGAAGTTTCACAAATTGATATATGAGTTCCAAAAATCTCTACTAACACTGCGTACTATAATATTTAAAGAGTAGTCCGGTAACCCTTCTGTAAGAACCTTCCAATACTGTCTGTATGTCAACATATCTTTCATTTTTATGACCCATAAATTGTACTTCTTGTCTTCATGTATTGGTATAGGAGGTACTATATTTTGCATCTTTTGTGACCTTCAACCAACTTGTAAACTTATAAAGTTTAGGGTTTACCTCAGCTTTTTTTGGTGTTGTTTTTTCGAATGTGTGGATGTTGGTGTTTCTTAGGAAAATTTTGTGAGTAAAGATGATAGTTCTTCGTAAATTTTTATTGTGTTATTCTACCCACTATTCTATATTTCTAGATATTTAAAAAAACATAGTTTTTAGCTGCATATTTAGATATTATATTACAATATTTTTTACCTTTTTTGAAAATTTAAAAATTAACTTGAGTTTGCTTCAAAATGGCCAGGACCGTTGCTTCCTTCTGCAGGTTCCTCTGGTGAAGTTTTTCGAGCTTCCTTAACATGGAATGGGCTTCTAGGATGTCTTTCTCATGTATTGCTTTTGACCTTGTAAATTATGTATGAGCCTTGTACTGTTGGGCTTCGACTTGTAAGTTTTTTTGTACTTCGACATGGGATGTTGGGTTATCATAGATTCTAGGCCCAACGTCTTCTTGTCTTAATCTCGAATCCTCTCTCCCTTTTGTCACTTTCTTTGATCATCCTCGAACCCTTGGTAACGTCGTGCTTCCTAGCTTTCAATATGATTTTTGTGTCCGAGCATGTTGTTCTTATGCTCATGAAACTAATTTGTGCTTTTTATAAGCATCTTCATACTCTTGCGACTGTTGTGCAAACTGGAAAATAAAGGATGAAAGTATGTTTATGTTGTGGATTATGGCTGTGAAAAGTGTTTCAGGTTTCTGGTGTTTTTTTGGTTAGTGTATGCAATGGTGGTTCTATAGAATGTGATACGGCTCACATTCTCCGGTTAAGCGTATATTGCCAAATTATAAAAGAGAGTTTGTTAACCTAGACAAACTCTTCCACATGTTCAGTTCTACATGTTCTAAAATAGACAGAAAACATAGTTCTTGACTTTGTGACTATGCTCCAAATGCTTGCCCAAAATCACCTTTTTTATGTTGCCTCCCTTGTCTGCTAACCTCTGTTTTTACCTCTACATGGGCTTTCGGTTTGTTGTGGGCTTGCTGGAGATTGGGTTGCTGCTTTGTTGGGCTGTCCTTGGGTTGCTAAAATGCTGGGGTGCTGTGTGTTGAGCTGAGGCGTTGCTGGGCCTCGGACGAGACACAACCCATCTGAAGGATTTTTCTTCTGGCTTCTCAAGTACACAACTTTAGAAGCTTCCTCAGGTTCTCGATCGTCTTCTCTCCTCATGTCGCACCTATGCCAAACATGCTCTTCAGTCTCCCTCTTGACCGGCCTTGGTGCTACTACGACCTTCTCCCTCTGCTCGCAAAACCGTCCCATTCGCAGTGGCTTCGTGAGGACATCCACTAGTTGCTCATCACTGCGAATAAACCGTAAGTCTACTCTCCCTTCTGCTTAAGCTTCTCTTACCACATGAAACTGGATTTTAATGTGCTTGGTTTGCTTGTGGTGATGCGATTCAAAGTTAATTTATCCCCTACTTTCGTGGCTGACACCTTAAGCTAAACCCATAAGTTCTGGGATTAATCCGTTTTACCCTCAACCGCTGCTATTCGTGGCCTAACCTCGGTTGTTCTAAACCTGATTATCCAGAATTAGAATTCTCCTTTTGGTCATTCTCTTAAGTTCCTAAAACATGCATCTACGTGGCCATCGCAAACATAAGTCAATGAATCACTCAGATAAAGAATAGATAAATGAAAACGATAAATTGCATTCAAAGATAAATCAAAGTGGTTCCGGGATAGCCAAGGGCTAATCCCTTTCTCCTAGAACAAAACGACCACTGGCTCATGTGTTCAAAAGGAAAAAAAAACATAATCGAAGTAGAAAGTCTAAAGAACATAAAAACCAAACGAAACCGAAGTCCTGAATTGATCTCCAATGCCCCTTAAATGTCTCCTACACAAGAACTCACGAACAACTCTCCTCTCGACTCTCTCTCCTGCAACTCTCTCTAACGGTTGTTCTTCTCCCCAAACATAAGTGAATGAACCCTAGCTCTTCTCCTAGTCTTTCCTCTTTTCTTTCTTTCCTTTTCTCCTCTTTTTCCTCTTTGGCCGTTCACTTCCTTTCCTCTTCTTTCTTCTTTGTTGCAGCTTGTTGTTTTTGTGAGTTTCTATTCTTCTTTGCATTAGTTTCCATTCTTGAGTAACTGGGAACGTTTCCTTTCTGTTTTCCAGCCATATAACTCTCATTCCTCTTCTCTAACAATGTTTCCTTTTTGTGTAGGCGATTAACCACTTTCTTTTCCTCTTTGGCCGAGTTTCCTTTTCTTGTTTCTGCAGGTGACGAACGCGACCCGCGCGGGTTGCAGTGTGTGCCCCGTGCGGGCTGAGGAGAGCCCCGTGCGGGCTGAGGAGAGCCCCGTGTGATGCGTTCTCAAAGTTAAATAAAATAACCTAAACTACCCACAAGTGCACGACACGTGTGTAGTATTTTAGGTGTCGATCCCACAGAGACTACGCAACACTACCTAAACCCGAACTAGGAATCAAACTTGCTAAACGAAAGAATATGGATGAAGAATGAAATACTGAATGTAAATAAACTACTTGGGTTCTAACGATAAGACAAACGTCCTAGGAATCCGGTTTCACCACAAGACTACCGAAACCGACGATCAATCTATCTATCATGCAATCCAAGTTAAAGTTATCTAAGGCGTACGATCCTAACATGATATCTACCCTCTCTCAAGGCATAGACACGTGATCTAGACAAGCTGCCCCCTACTTTCGTGGCTGACACCTTGAACTAAACCCATAGGCTCTATGATTCATCCGTTCACCCTCAACCGTTGCTACCCTACTTTCGTGGCCTAACCCCGGCTGTTATAAACCTGATCTTCCAAGACTAGAATTCTACTTTCGGTCCTTCTCCTAATCTCTAACACATGCATCTACGCTGCCGTTCGCAAATACAACTAAATTAAGCACTCAGATAAAGAATAGATGAACTAAAAACGGAAGATGCATTCAAAATAGATCAAAAGTGGTTCCAGGATAGCCAAGGGCTAATCCCTTCTCCTAGAAAAAACAAACTACTCGCTCATGCGTCTGTAAAGAAACATAAACAAAGTAGGAAGTCTAAGGAACATGAAAACCAAACAAAACCGAAGTGTCGGGGCTTGATCTCCAATGCTCCTCACTTGTCTCCTCGCAAGAATCTCCTTAATCTTCTACTGAACTAATCTCCAATGTAAGCTTAATTAATCTCCAATGTTAGCTTCCTCTCTTGACGTCTTCTGCCTCCTTTTAAGCCTCCTAAGTCGGTCTAGATGTTGCCTAAATTGCCCCACCGACTTCCCCTTGTTTTAAGTTAAGTTTACTTAACTTAATAAGCAGTTTTGGGCCGCGACCCGCTCGGGTGGTCATTGTGCCGCTCGGGTGTGGCTAGGGCGAGTCGTGCGGATGTGTGGCTGGAATGCATGCCCGATCGAGCATGGTATGTGCGCCCGCTCGGGCACAAGGAAAATGGTCGGGCATCCTTGCCCGAGTCGTGCAGAAATGCGCACAAGCTTGGCCGTAGGTTTTGCCCGGTCGTGCAAGAGTTGTGCCCGACCGGGTGGAGGCTTTCCATGCTCAATCTCGTCCCGTTTGTCCCGTGATGATCCTCGAAGTTTCTCCTTAGCTCTGTGCATGTCCTTTTAGCTCCAAAATGATCCAAGTACACGTAAAGACCTGTAAGAACATGAAAACACGAAAACAAGTAAAACGGAAACGAAATCATACGTAAAACATCACATATGTATCAAAAACGTCTCCTAAATCTTGCAAGAAATACGTATGAAAACGAGATGATCAAAATCCCCCAGACTTGAATGTTTGCTTGTCCCTAAGCAAACGTAAACGTGGAACACATGGGGTATGAAAAACACGAGAATTCCCCTTCTCCTAGAAGTACCGCTAAAGCGAACCTAACCGATTAACTAGCATGTCGAGAGCAAATTCGGCCTAATCGAGTTTTCAGTCTTAATCCTGGGTCCACCACGGTTACCCATGATAAAGTAAATCAAATGAAACTGGACATGCTACCGTAACTCTCTCCACCAAACAAGACTTCAGACAATGTTAAACCTAGATCAACCGAGGATACTTGTTTCTTTCTTTCCGAGCTTCTTTCTTCTTTTTATTTTCTTTTTATGACTTTTTCTTTTTGTTTCCCTTTTTATTTTTTTTCTTTTGTTTTTTTGTTTCTTTTCTTTTTTCTTTTTCTTTGCATACACACTAGGCTTCTAGGACGTCGGATTTGAAGG
>CM071863.1:24914604-24927974 GCA_036759665.1 Gynandropsis gynandra | reverse complement strand
CCTGCTTCTTGATAAATTCGAGCATCCCTGCCGTAAGGTGTGATGAAGGTTCTTGAGGAGGCTGAGGGGCTTGCGGAGCTTGTTGTGCTTGCTGGAATTGCTGGTTATTTTGTTGGTACGGCTGCTGTGCTTGCTGAAATCCCGAATACCGTACCGGTTGAGTCGTTCGGTATGACAAGTTCGGATGACTCCTCCAATTTGGGTTGTAAGCATTCCCTAATTGAGTGTTCCCTTGCTGCTGGGCATAATTCACCTGTTCGTAATCCTCATGTACCGTGCATTGATACGCTACATGCCCCGTATCTGCGCAATTCGCACAGTACATGGCATTCGCTGCATTACCCATAGCTCTATTCTGATTAGGCTCATATAAACGACGAGTACTATTACGCATACCTCTCGGAGTTGACCACATGGTGTGGTTCATGGCGAGGTTATCGATCAGCTCGAATGCCTCCTTGACGCTCTGATCCATGAATGATCCTCTAGCAGCGTTATCCAACCTCGTTCGGTGCTCATCTGAAATTCTGTTATAGAAAGTTTGGATAACGTACCATTGCTCAAGACCATGGTGTGGACACAACTGTAGAAGATCCTTGAATCTACCCCACGCCTCGCAACGGGATTGCATCCTCCGAAACTCCGTAAATTTTGAACGTACCTGAAAGTTCGAGGAAGTCTCTGAGGTGCTGATGGGGATCTTCATGGTATCCACCCCTGAATTGCTTCTGATAAAGCATATTAATCATTGCTGGCTTAATCTCAAACTGTTCTCTTGCAACAGCAGGCATCCTTATGGCTGTTTGCACGTTTTTCATGTTAGGCACCACGTAATCCCTTAGACGACGTGGTGGAGGGGCCTGTAATTGCATCTGTCCATTGCCGTTCTAATTATCCATCTTTTGTCGACCTGAAAGTTCTGCAAAGGACAAACAAAGAACAATTTACGTAGAAGGAACGAAAGAAAAGAAAACAAAAATAAAAACAAAAAACAAAGCAAGAAAGACTCTCGGGTTTAGATCAAGTTTTTGGCGCCGTGCGGGCTGATGTTTGCCATGAAGACCCGTGCGTGTTGAGCACCTCCCCGAGCCGTGCTGAGTTTTCTGGAGGTTGTAGGCTGCACGAGCTAGGTGAATGCCCCGCGTGGGCTGTGTTAGTCATCGCCGATACTCATCATCTTTGCTACGTTATGACTCGATGTTAGTACTATGTCCCGCGTACGTCCTTTTGCTCCAAAATGAACTAAGTATGCATTAAAACTTGTAAGAGCACAAAAACATGAAAACGAGTAAAATGGATACAAAATCATACGTAAACATCGCATCCATATCGTAAACATCTCTAAAATCGTTTAAGAAATACGTATGAAAATGAAACGATCAAAATCCCTTAGACTTGAATGTTTGCTTGTTCCTAAGAAAACGTAAACATAGAACACTTGGGGTATACAAAAACTGCGAATTCCCATTTCTCCTAGAAATACCGCTAAAGCGAACCTTACCGATCAACTAGCAAGTCGAGAGCAAATTTGGCCTAATTAAATTTTAAGTCTTCATCCTAGGTTCACCAAGGCTACCTATGAGAAAGTAAATTGAAGGCAAACTAAAGAAGCCACCGTAACCCTCTCCACCAAACGCGACTTCAGACAAATGCTAAACGTAAAACAATTGAGGATAATTGTTTCTTTTGCGAGCCTCTTTCTTTCTTTATTCTTTTTCTTCTTCTTATTTTCTTTTTTTTCTTTGTTCTTCTTTTTATGTCCTTTTTTTATATTATGTAGACACACTAGACTTTTAGGACGTCGGATTTGAAGGGATCCAGCCTCTACGTAGACCCAGGCTACCGATGACGGTAGACTCATGCATCTCGTTCTAGAGTGCAGAGGAGTAGGCGGCGTTTTTATTGTGCCATGCCCTTAGGACGTAGAAAGAAGATCGCCAACCCACAACTTAGACCCAAACCATAGAAAAAGTGTCAAGGTCGATGCACTCGTATAGATTTTAGATCATGTTTTTAGGCATTATTTCTATCCACAGCGGAGTGTTAGTGTGTGCTCTTTTTCTGCAAAACAAGCTCAATTTCCTACGATCTAATAATCCTCATAAAAAGAAGTAAAGCATCGTCTATACGAAATATGACCATCTAGATAGAGAGAATAAACGATAAACTACCTTAACGACCTCGACTAAACCTCCCACAAGCAACACTAGGATCCCAAAGAATTACGACCTATTGTTTTTCGGCCGACTAATAAGCTCTAACGCATAGGAAAAACCAAGCTCAAACATGCAAAATCTCACAGAAAAAGGTCAAATTCTTAAGTATCCTAGGTTAAGGGTTCATCTCAAAATGTGGCACCAGACAAGTGCTTAGGATGACTCTGACTCACGAAAGCAAAAACAAGTGTTTGCTCCATTATGATCGTCGATGTTAGTACTTTGTCTCGTGTACGTTCTTTAGCTCCAAAATGAACCAAATACGCATTAAAACATGTAAAAACACGAAAACACCAAAATGAGTAAAAATAGATACAAAATCATACGTAAACATTGCATCTATATCGTAAACATCTCTAAAATCGTTCAAGAAATACGTATGAAAATGAAACGATCATGTGGTCTATTGGATTCTTTCCAATAACGATTGTAATTGTACTTTCACTATAGACTAGAACCTCATTTGCATGCGAAACCTTAGCTCTTCGAATAGTAGGGATAACCATGTTGCGTTATTGGTTGTTACGCTTAAGGCCATATACTCGGCCTCGGCTGCTGATTGAGCCACAATTGATATCTTATGTGTTTCCTAACTAAACACCGTGCTTCCGATCGTGAAGTAAAAACCACCCGTGCTTAGCATGTGACTTAGACTACATGTTATGTCTTTATCCGCATAGCCAATGAGCTATGCATATTCAACCTGTTTAAATTGCAAAACGTAGTCCTTAGTCTCCTTGATATATCTGAGCACCCGTTTAGCATTATGTAGACTGTGTACTGTCGGATGTGTGTTGCTTCGTGACAGGTACAAAGCAGCAAAGGCGAGGTCAGGATGTGTGGATGCAAGGTAGAGAATGCCGCCTACCATGCTTCGATAAATCGTCTGCTCTGTAAGTTCTTCGTCGTCCTCTCTTATTTTTTAGTTCAGGTCAACAGAGTACATAATCCGTTGAGTCAAGCGTACCAAACTTTGAAAGAAGTTGGGTTGCGTATTTCTCCTCACATAAGGAAATACCATCTTCGGGTAATTAACCTCAAAACCCAGAAAATATTTGAGTAACCCTACGTCAGTCATATCAAATGTGGAGCTCAGTTTCACCTTAAACTCGTCAATCATCTTAAAACTGTTCCGAGATAGTATTATATCATCAACGTATAAGGAAATCACCAAAATATTGGCTCCCGTCACTATGATGTACATGATTGCATCACAGTGACTTCGAACACACTCTTCTTGCAAGAAGAAGGTGTTTGTCTTGCTGTACCACGCCCTAGGTGCATGTTTTAGTCCATATAAAGCCTTGTTCAATCTTAAAATTTTGTGCGCAAAATTTTTGTTCAATCATAAAATTGTCTTCTTCAAATCGGTATAGATAACTTAGTCTCTGTGTCCTGTGTAAGTCTCGGGATGATTCATTGGTTTTACCAGCGCTTGGCTCTTGAGATAATGATGTGTTTGACAATGAGAATTTTCAGATTGGGTTGGGTTTAATGGGTTAACCTAACCCAACCCATTTAAAATATAAATGGGTTCTTGATAAATGGGCATAAATTTATATTGGCTTAATGGGTTTAAAACCCATTTACATTCATTTTAATGGGTTTTACCCATTTAGTCCATTAAGCCCGTTTCGCTTTCACTTCAAATTCACTGTCATTCCGAATATCCGATTTTGACCACTATTTTACTCAATTTGTCTAAATTGTAACATGATTTCACTCAGTTTCATCGAATTTCGAATCGTCACTAAACTTTAACTCGATTTCACCCAATTTTAACTTGATTTCACTCAATTTCCCCTGATTTCACCTTACTACTCGATTTCACCTACTTTCAACCCTATTTCACTCAATTTTAACTCGAATACACCTAATTATAACCCGTTTTAACCTAATTTTAACTCAATTTCACCGAATCTCAACCCAATTTTAACCTAATTTCACCTAATTTTAGCTCAATTTCACCGAACTTTAACCCGATTTCACCCAATTTTAACTCGATTTCATCCAATTTCACCGTATTTCAAATTTATTTCACCCAATTGTAACCCAATTTCTACTCGATTTCTTCACATTTCACTTAATTTCAACCTAATTTCATCCAATTTCGACTCAATTTCACCCAATTTTAACTCGATTTCATCCAATTTCACCGAATTTCAAATTTATTTCACCTAATTTTAACCCGATTTTAACTCGATTTCATCACATTTTACCGAATTTCAATCTGATTTCATCTAATTTTGACTCAATTTCACCCGATTTTAACTTGATTTCATCACATTTTACCGAATTTCAATCTGATTTCATCTAATTTTGACTCAATTTCACCCGATTTTAACTTGATTTCATCCAATTTCACCGGATTTCAAATTTATTTCATCCAATTTTAAGCCGATTTTTACTAGATTTCATCATATTTTACCGAACTTCAACCCGATTTCATCCAATTTTGACTCAGTTTCACCCGATATCACCCAATTTTGACTCTAACTCATCCAATTTCACCGGATTTCAAATTTATTTCATCCAATTTTAACCCGATTTTAACTCGATTTCATCACATTTCACCAACTTTAAACCTGATTTCATCCAATGTTGACTCAATTTCACCCAATTTGATTTCATCAACCAACTTTAAACCTGATTTCATCCAATGTTGACTCAATTTCACCCAATTTCTCTCAATTTTAGCTCAATTTCACCCAATTTTATTGAGTTTAAATTAATGCCATTGGGTGAAATCGAGCTAAAATTCGGTGACAATGCGTTTAAATCGAGTTAAAATTTGGTGAAATCAGGTTAAATTGGGTGAAATCAAGATAGAATTTGGTGAAATTGGGTTAAAATTAGATGAAATCGAGTCAGAATTGGATGAAATTGGGTTGAAATTCGGTGAAATCAAGTTAAAATTCGGAAAAATTGGGTGAAATCGAGTTACAATTGGATAAAATCATGTTAAATTTTGGTGAAGTTATATGAAATCGAGTTAAATTGGGTGCGAGTTACAATTGGATAAAATCATGTTAAATTTTGGTGAAGTTATATGAAATCGAGTTAAAATGGGGTGGAATTGGTTTCATAAATTATAATATCTATTATATAAAAGTATATATTAGAAATGTTAAATGATAAAAATATATATACAAAATGTTAATTATATGAATAAACATGTTTAATACGACCTATATAACCCATTATTAAATGGGTCGGGTTGAACCCAACCCAATTATACTATAAAACCCATTTAATTTTAATGGGTTGGGTATAACCCAACCCATTGACATCACTGTCTCTTGAACCATGCTGTCCAGAAGTACTCCCCACCTCAAAATGTAGTTGTAGGGACTTTCTCTGGGTTGTTAGAACCCTGCAGATTTACGAAACTCGGTGGAACAAATAGTTTCTTCTCCTCATGTCAAGTCTCCCAATCCCAGCTCTTCTCTTCATCAAATATTACATCTCTCAAGACTTCAACCTTCCCCGTTACAATAACATACACTCTGTACCCTTTACTCCGGCTTTTGTAACCCATGAACACACATGTCTATGAGTTATCATCCAGTTTCCCTCTCTTCTGCGTAGGTACCATCTTATAGCATAAACACCCCGAAAACTTTTAGGTGTCCAATATATGGTTTGTGCCTGCTCCATGCCTCCAAGGGTGTTTTGTCTTGTAAAGCCCTCATGGGCAACCGGTTCTCGATGTATGTCGCTGTGAGAACTCCCTCTGCCCAGAATCTGTTGGGCATCTTCTTATCCTTTAGCATACACCGCATTATCTCCATTAGCGTTCTGTTTCTCCATTATGCAACCCCATTGTGTTGGGGTGTGTAACCCACACTTAGCTCCCTTAGTATCCTCTTTTTGGCTGGATATTTTGAGAACTCCTTAGAGTTGAACTTTGTCCAACTATCGGACATCAGCTTCTTAATTTTCTTGTCCATTTGATTCTCAACTTGACTCGTAAATTTTCTGAATATTGCCAGGACATCAGGCTTGAGTCTTAGAAAATATACCCAAGTCATGTGGGAGTAATCATCTGTAGAGGTTAACATATATATACTCCCATCTAATGAGGGTGTCTCCATTGGTCCACAGAGATCCATGTGTATCAATCCAAGAATTTGTTTTGCTTTGTACTCTGAGCTCTTCGGTATTTTCGGTTTGTGTTTCTTGCCTTTTGCACAAGCTTCGTAGACCTCCTTCTCCATTGTAATTTGTGGTAAACCCATCACCATGTTATCCTTTTGCAGCTTCTCCAAATTATGCATACTCGTATGGCCTAGCCGTTTATGCCATAGGCCCGATACTCCAAGTTTTTCTTCAGTTACCCTTGCTTCTTCCTTGTTTATCCTCCATTTGAGAGGATACGCCTTCTTGATCATAGCAACTTCTATGATCTTTGCACCAACTTTATCTTTAATCATGCACATGTCTTCGGTGAAGACAACTTCGTACCCGTTTCTAACCATTTGCGACACACTGAATAGGTTTTTGTCCAACCCAGGCACTAAGAAAACATCCTTGATGGTTTTAATCCATTTCTTCGTATGAACTTGAATGCTTCCTTTACCTGCTGTAGTTAAAACTTCCTATTACCAACCTTTATTGGTACTCTAAAGTACCTATCTAGCATTGTAAAATATCTTTCTTGCATGGCCATATGATTTGTTGCACCTTGTCAACTAGCCATACAACATCCTTAAAAACCTGATGTGTTAAGTGTGTTGCCGTGAATAATGAGTTTTCTTCTTCTTCTTCTTCTTGTTGATTGACTTGTGCTTGGTTTTGAGTAGGTCTTTTGTTTCTGCACTCACGGGAAAAATGACCTTCTTGCCGCATGTATAACACTCCTTCTTACTTTTATACTGTCTGCTTTGGTCTCCTCTGTCTTGGGTTTGCTTGTTTCTGAAGAAACACTTGCATTGCACGTGATTATCTTTTTTACATATGTTGCATGCCTTCTTTCCCTTACACTTATAGTCTTGTTTTCCAAAGGGCTTCTTGCTCGAGTCAGGTATGTTGTTGACCTTGAGTCCCTTGAATTTTGTTTCAAACGCTCCTTCCATGCTACCCACATGCCTGTCGTCCAATTTTGATTCTTGAGATTGTAAGGATATGACCAACTCTCCTACTGTTAATGTTTTAAGATCCTTGGTCTGTTCTATGACCCCAACGTGTGGGTCAAACCTTTCTTGCAAGGAACAACGAATTTTCGAAACCAGAGTATCTTCTTTGATCTCATCTCTGAACGCCTTCATTTCATTGCCTAGTTTCGTGACCTTATTTGCAAAATATTTAAAGCTTTTGATGTGGTTAATCTCAAGAAATAATTTACCTAGACTAACGCTTCCGCAACAATACAGATCGTATCGTACCAGGGTCGAACACGAGGAATCGATGCAACTCTAAAGCTAGTAAATTAATGAATAGGACGTGTAAAATAAATAAGTGATTGGAATACGTATAAAGATAAAAAACTAACTAACTAACGGATTAAACTCAATGAATTAAACACCACATGTTTCGAGAGATGCAAGATGATGCAACAAAGTTCTAACAAGATCATGGTTATAGATATCATTACGTATTCGGGGAATTCAACCTCTTTCCTAGGGAATGACATTCCCGATGCCTAAACCAATTATCTAGCATGCGTACTACCAATCTCCCAATTGTGTAATCTCACCTACTAGATGCATTAAGATCGCTATCCTAATTCCCAAGTTCAATCAACCGACCGACCAAGGGTCTAAATCAATTGAGAATTCATATCATGGTTACGTTCCGAAATCCAATTCATCTCCCAATGCAAATAGATTTTTATAAACATTCATTGAAGTGGCCAACAAGAACAAAAGCATTACGAACTCCCAATCAATCCGAAATGATCAAATATTAGAACCAAGCTTTAAGAACAAAACTTCATTACATATCGGCAAAGTTCTCTAACCCATGACTATGGACCTACTCGGACATGAACTTAGAAAACAAAACACGAAAGATAACTATATTCGACATGGATAAAGAATGAGATCCCTCCCTATTCTATTACCGACGTCTTCACCAGCTCCTCCATGCTTCGGCTTCATCGCCCCGTCCTTGCCTTTGTACGCGTTATGCTCTCTTTCTTTCTCTCTATGTGTGCTTTGTTTTCTCTCTTCAACTCTATACGAATTTGGCTGCTGAAGCTCTCCCCTTTGAGCCCTCTTTCTCCTCTTTCCTTTCCTCTAATCTTTCCTCTTTGGCCATCCTCTTTTCTTCCTCTCTAGTGGCTGGAAGTTCCTTTTTTTACAGCAACTGTAGTTTTCCTTTTCCGAGTTTTTCCATCTCTTGTTTTTCTATTCTTGTGTAATTGTCAATGTTTCCTCTTTATTTTCCAGCCATGTAGCTCCTCTTCCTCTTCTCTAACCATATTTCCATTTCGTTTATGTAGCCAGGATGTTCCTTTTCTTGTTTTGATAAATTTCCTTTTTTGCTTTATGCAGGTGAGAACACGACCCGCGCGTGCTGATGAGTGCCCCGTGCGGGCTGGCTAGCAGGAGAAAGCCCGCGCGGGCTGGTGAGGAGCCCGACTGGGGTGAAGTTGCTGGTGCAAGGAATTGTGGTCTTGAACCGCGCGAGCTAAGGTAGGCACCCCGCGCGGGCTAAGGTAGGCAGCCTGCACGGGCTAAGTGTCCACCCCGCGCGGGTTACCTCTCCTTTAGCGTGAAACGGTCATGTTTTGTGGTATTCGCTTGTGTTTGTATCCCAGTATCTCCATTCGCTGCAAAACACGAGGAAACGCTAAAAGATGACTAAATGATGCTTTAATGCTTGGTAAAGTTCAAATGAATGATGAAACTACTTATAAAAAGAGAATAAAATACTATAACAAAATAGACGTTATCAGCTTTCTTTCTTACCTTGTCTCAAGGGGTAGTAACTCGCTTTCAATCTCTAGAGTTTTATCATGGTTGTCTTAGGGTCTCCGTGGAATCTCTCCTTGAGTAGATCCCAGGCAGACTTCGAAGACTCACACACCGATAGGTTAGCTGCGAAGATGTCATCTCATATTGCGTTGTATAGTAGTTGTAGAACCGTTTGATCTTTAGCCTCTGTCTCCTCCCTAAGCTGTATAGCTTTATGGAACTCCTCTTCGAAAGGTACTGCCCCCATCATCGGCTTCTCAGGTAGTCCTTATGTGACTACCTTCCACGGTTTCTTTGAAACTGTGCTACTTGTGCTCCCTCTCGGTCCTTAGAACCAGAAGGCTTTGATACCAATTGTTGTTCTTATGCTCATGACTCTAATTTGTGTTATTCATGAGCATCTTCATACTCTTGCTCTATTGTGCAAACTAGAAATAAATGAGGAAATTATGCTTAGGTTGTGGTTGTATGCTTATGGGTGTGAAAAGTGTTTCTGGCTTCTGGTGTTTGTTTCAGTTAGTGTCTGCAATGGTGTTTCTCTTGAATGTGATACGGCTCACGCTCTCCAATTAAGCATATATTACTAAAATTACAAAATAAAGTTTGTTAACCTAGACAAACTCTTCCACATGTTCACTTCTACATGTTTTAAAAAATATAAAACATAGTTCTTGACTTTGTGTCTCTTCTGCAAATGCTTGCCCAAAATCACCATTTTTCTGTTGCCTCCCATGTCTTCTGACCTCTATTTTTACATGTGCATGGGCTTTCAGTTTATTATGGGCTTGCTGGAGATTGGGCTGCTGATTTGCTAGGCTATCCTTGGGCTGCTGCGTTGCTGGGCTGCGGCGTTGCTGGGCTGAAGAGTTGTTGGGTCTCGGACGATGATGTGCGTAGACTCAAGTAATAAATTACCTAGACTAACGCTTCCACAAGAATACGGATCGTGTAGCAACTAGGGTCGAACACAAGGAATTGATGCGACTTATAAGCTATTAGACTAATGAATAAGACGTGATGAATCTAATGGTAGATGGAATGCAAATGCAAATGCAAACTAAACCTAAGATGGGAATGACTCGGCGACAAATCACCATAGGTATCAAGAGTTGCACAACGATGTATCGAAGTTCTAACGAGATAATTGGTCTTAGATACTATCATGAGTTCAGGGAATTCAAGCTCTCCTATAGGAACTGACTGGCGTAGACTTGTCCACTATCTACCATGCATATACCAATGTATCCATTGCGCATCTTACATGCATAGACGCATTACGACCGCTATCCTAATCCCTAGATTTAACCGATTGACCTGGCGTAGATCCTAAACCGGCTAAACCCTAAATCATGGCTAAGTTCCAAAGTCTAATGCCCTGGCATTGGTTTATTAGACTCCTAACATCATTCATTCAAGTGGCGTACAAGTAACGAAAGCATTAAGATCAACTATGAAATCTGAAAACATGATAAAATACCAAATTCATTCATAACGAGTGGCGTACAAGTATGAAAGCATTAAGATCCACCATTCATTAAGTGCCCGACCGTGTACATCCATTTTCGCCCGAGCGGGCACCCATGCCCGAGCAAGTTCTCCTTCAGCCCGAGTCGTGTAAACCTACGGCTCTTTTGGATGATAATTAGCCCGAGTGGGCACACCAAATCCACCCGATCGGGCACTTATGCCCGACCATGTTCCTTGAGCACCCGAGTCGTGTAAAGCTACGGGGTTGTCATGGCATCAATTACCCGAGCGGGCACCTTCTAATGCCCGATCGTGCACGACCTAAAATGATGTTTTCGCTCCTTTCGCTCGGTGTTTGCACGCTCACTTCAATCCACGGTCTTGTATAAGCTGAATCTTGTCATTTTGGGGTTAATTGCCGATTTCTCTCGTGTTTCTCGTAATGTCTTCGTTTCCTACACCAAACACGAAATGTAGATAAAATCCTCGAATAGTCTCGATAAATGAATGAAATCTAATAAATCTACCTAAAACTAGACCTAAGAATGATATAAAAACTACTACGGATTACGTGTTATCAAACTCCCCGAGACTTAACCTTTTGCTCGTCCTCGAGCAAACCTAGAGTCGAGTACTAGAAGAGCTAAACAACAATGGATACTAACACAAACATATCAAAGGATTAGCCATCATGCAAAACAATGCGTCACATGAACGCAAGCCTAAGCGTACCAAGTTCAGACTTCTATCATCCGAAAGTCTCGAACCATGCAATCCTACCAATGACCTAAGTCTAATTCATACTCCTAAACAACGTCCAAGCGATCTCTATACCAACTCTCTTAAGCTTGAGATATCATTAAGTTCAAATTCTCGTTCTTATTTATTTATTATTATTTTTTATAGTTCCACGCTTTGTTCCTAGGACGTCGAAGTTGAAGAGGGTGGCTTTCTACTTAGACCCAGGCTGCCTATGGCACACTCATAAGGTCTCGTAACCTTAGCGGAGTGAAGAGATGCGTCATTGAAGCTCATTTTTTAAACCATGGTTTTTTTTTTCGGTGTTTTTTTTACTTCTCTTTTCTTATGAAGAATATGCATCACTCTAACCCTTAGGACGTAGAATAGCGCCTCAACCCACCACTTAGACCCGAACCATCGATCTCGATGTACTCATGTCAATGAAAACCTAAAATAGTTAAGACTTATCCAAGGATAGAACATTGACAGCGGAGTATAAGCGTGTGGAGTTTAATGAACGCTAAAAATCTATCAAACAAGCATCGATTAATCGGTATACACGGAGATATAATACTTGGTACTGACACTTAGGAGGTGAATGTAACTATAAGTCATGGTTTCAAGCATGATTACTCAACTAATCGGAATCAAGAAATCTTCTAAGCAAACCTAGACTATAGTTCACGATTCGACAAAGTCGCACAATAATGACTAAAGCTTGAAAATTCATGCTAGGTACCCATCCGTTTATTCCTAAAAACAAAAATCTACATCTAATCCTAATCATCTAAAACAAAAACAGAAATACTCAACGAGTACCCTCCCCCAGACTTAAATGAAACACAGTCCCTGTGTTCTAGACCTATAAGGGACCTCCAAAACATAAAAATGCGAGAAAGCATGAAAAAGTAGCGAATACACCTGTGTGTGTGTCTTTCTCGATGATATGTCTGGATGTAGTGACTCTTGCGCTCTAATGCATTTGCTAATGTGAAATACCTGTGACAAGACCATACAATGCAAAAGAGTAGAACAAAGAGCACTAAATAAGTCTGAAGAGCGTACAAGATACCTATCTAAAAACAAGAAAATGATAAAAATGGTCCATGAAAAGAAAATAAAAGAAATAGGAAAAAGGAAAGAGATCGTCTAATCCTCATCCGCTCCATCGCGGGTAGTCGGTATGTCTGCTGGCTCCGCTGATGCTCCATCCCCAGGTGGGAAGTAGAAGCCCTCCAGCTCATATGAGATATGAGGACGGTAAGGTATAGCTCCGGTATGGTAGTCCTGAGGAATCGGGATATACGGCTCCTGGTAATGTGTCATGCTCAGCTGCTGGAACCGCCGGACGGACTCGGTGAGGTAGTAGGTATGCTGAATAGATTGCTCCTGGAACTGCTGCTGCTCCGCATACCTCGCAGCCTCCAAGTCGTACCTCTAGTCTGCTAGAAACGTCTGGTACCTAGTCTCCTCCGCTACATACCTGAGGGCATCGGAGACTCCATCCATCGATGGGAAATCAGAGCGGCTATGTGGGTACTCCGGACGCGCACGTGAGTGTGTGGCGCGTCGGCTGCGCGTCCTCGAGGTGGACGGTCTAGATGCGGCCGCGGGAGGTGGATCCATATATGCTACCCTCGGGCCGATGTGCCCGACGTTCGGATCAATCCTAAACCGGGATCCCTCTACGTCTAAACTCGGTACCTCGATCTCACTGATATCTACCTCTAAGCTTCGACCGTGCTCGTCCTTGTAGCACCAAATCACGTTATACCTCTCCAATGTAATGGCTCGTCGGTTGCGCAGATTCTGGAGGTTTAACTCTGGTTCCTCTTTTATTCTGTCCTCCGTCAGGATCCCAAGGTTGATCCCGACCCTTCGTGCAATCATAGTGACAATTCCACCGCACATGATTTTTGTCTCAGTGCAGAACTTCTCGGTGGAAATGTCGAGGAAATGCCCAATTACCAGCGATGCTAGGTCGACGGTCATGATGTCCAACTCATCATCCACAATCTCCGTCTGAACC
>CM071863.1:24868447-24910661 GCA_036759665.1 Gynandropsis gynandra | reverse complement strand
GCTCGGTGTTTGCATGTTCTCTTCAATCCACGGTCTTGCACAAGCTGAACCTTGTCATTTTGGGGTTAAATTGCCAATTTCTCTCGTGTTTCTTGATATGTCTTCGTTTCCTACACAAAACACGAAATGTAGATGAAATCCTCGAATAGACTCGATAAATGAATGAAATCTAACAAATCTACCTAAAACTAGACCTAAGAATGATATAAAAACTACTACGGATTACGTGTTATCAGACGAGACACGGCTCATCTGAAGGATTTTTCTTATGGCTTCTCGAGTACACAACTCCAGAAGCCTTCTCAGGTTCTCAGTCATCTTCTCTCCTCATGTCACAACTACGTTGGACATGCTCTTAAGAGCACGTCATAGCCTTCAGTCTCATTAATAGGAAACACTAAAAATATTTTGTATTTGGTCACATTCTTGTAGCCACATTTGAGTTATTATTGTTTGCGAGAGGTTTAATCTACAAGAGCGAGAGACACCCGTGCCTAATGAAAACAAGATTAACAAAAGCATTTACGTTGGACAAGTCTAAAAGAAGATCAGCTTGGGGATCAGATAAAGCGATCAATACCAACTGAGCTCTATCACTTATGTTTTCGTAGTTAGTATGAATCATACTGTATGATTTTAACCTTTTGAGGCCCTTTTAGGTTATTTGAGTTTGTTTCAGCAGTGCAACAAAAAAAGTTTGTATTGCTTCAATCGACCATTTAGATGGCAGATGTTCCATACAAGAATCAGCAAAAAAAAGTCTTTTAAAAAAATAAAAAAACGAGATATTATATTGATTTTGACGAATTAAAATATTTGGATGTAATAATCCAGAAACCACAAGATATTCGCGTTAATTGTCTGACAAGAAGAACTTCCAAGTAGGTTCCTTCGTCCTTCCTCTTCAAATGTTATCTACGATAAATATTTATATATGCATTGATTAATTAAAACCAGGTATACATATATATATAATATAAAATTGAATTTTCAGGGATGTAGGGTGTGGAATAGTGTGGTCGAGTGTGTCGTTGTGTTCATCAACATGGGTCTTAGCTGTAAAACTCGTAAAAAACTAAAAGGAAAAAAATTTGATGGAGAAAAATATGAAACGATGCACGATAATTACAAGAAGAATAAGGCTCATATATGAGCTTCTTGATTGGTTCACTATGTCGGTAGAAAAGCCATATATATATATATAGATGGATAAATAGTGTCAAATAAGGAACATAACTATACAATTCCATGACGACAACATCACAAAGAAAGCAAGCCTCGAATGGACACAGAAAATGGATGGGTCGAACAAGCAAGACAATCACATGGACGCATGGGAAGCTGACGAGGACGCGTGGGACGCTGACGAGGACGTTCGGAATGCTATCAAGGTTGCGCGGGACGCTGACAAAGACGCGGATATGCGGGCCGTTGACGAGACTTGCAGATTAACGGTCGTGTCCGATATTTGCGGCCCGCCTAACTCGAAGATGAGACTTTTTACGAAAATACCTAAATGGAGACCTTCTCGAAGTCTAAATGGGATGAAACCAAGACCATTGGAACCAGCACTCAAAGATCTTTCAGATGAGTACCGGATCACTGCCGGAACGTCACTTTTCCAGCGACAGTCTGGCGACCTTTCTGACGAGATTTCTAGTGCACACTTAGAGCCAAATTCCGAGGTTTTAAGCATGTTAAAGGAGCCTTGGACTAGATCTAAGGTCAGGAGGCTACAGGAGAAGATTCAAGACATCTTAGAAGCCCAAGAGATTGAACATCAAGATCATGTGAAGGGTTTAGAGCCTCACAAGCCCATGGACCACACAAAGACCCATCAAGAGGAAGTGTCTTGGATTTGTGTCATTCAAATTCAAATTTAAATTCAAATTGTACCAAGTACACTGATGTCGGAAATCTCAAGCTAAATATTTCCTAGACCATTTCAACGCAAGTATACGGTTCGTGTAGTACCAGGGTCGAACTTAGGGACTAATGCAGCCTTATCCTAAGAATATCACTAAACTAAGACGGTGAGAAGTAGGTGATGGCGTTGTGAGAAATATATAAAAAGACTAAACTAACGGTGGCAACGATAGTGGGGGTTGGAAGACTTGGCGATGAAGAACACTACGGGTGTCGGGATACCGAGAATCGTATGGATGTAACAACTAAAGATCATAAACCTATCGAATTATCTTGATAAAGGGAAATTCATGCTCTAAGGTGAGGAGTGATTCTTCCGAGCCTAAACCTCCTAACCATACGTACGTGCAACCCTACCTTCCAGCAGCGATTAACTCATACTATGGCAGCTTTACAAGCGCAATCCTAATTCCTAAGTCGATTAACCGACCGGTCAGATTCTTATTAATCGAACTTAACCTACAACTCAACGGTTCCGGATTCATACTTTAACCTTCCAGCAAAATATGAATTCCTATGTTGCTGAGCGGGCAGCACTAGTATAAGAGTGATGATGTTGATTATAGAACCGAATATCAAGATGAATAAGATAAATCTAAGCATTAACGCATAAATTTGTAGATCCGTTACAATCTGATATCCCTAACCCATAGTTGGGAATCTACTCACTCATGGAGTTTGCTATCAAAGAAGATGACATAACCCTAATCATGATAAACCCTAGGAAACCCGATGCCTCGGTCTTCCCTATTGTGTTACCGATGTGTGGATTGATGCTTCTCTCCTTCTCCAGTGTCTTCCGAGTCATTCCTGATGATTTCCAAGCCTTTCCTTGCCCTAGGCGTCGCCCCCTTGCGTCTGGATCCGTTCTGGTCTATTAATTTGCTCGTTTGAATTCAAGATCTAATTTGTTGTGAGAAAGGCGGCCCGCTCGGGTACACCTTTTACCCGGTCGCGCAGAGGCACGCCCGGTTGTGTACTCCGTCCTGCCCGATCGGGCATCAGCACCCGATCGCGTGGTTGAACAGCCCGAGTCGTGTAAACTCTCGGGGACTTTCAAGAACAATTAACGCCCGAGCGGGTATCTGGTTTGCGCCCTATCGGGCATCACTACCCGATCATGTAGTCTTCGTGCCCGGGTCGTGCAAGGTGTTGCAATTAAACCCCGTAGGTTTTGCCCGAGCTGGTAGACCTCAGTGGCCGAGCGGGCATTCTTCTATTCTTGATTTATGGTTTTACTCAGGAATTCATCTATTTATGCTCGTTTAGGCCTTGTCGCCATAAAACCTGAAAACCAACAAAACGGGCGTATGTAAAGAAGAATCATATTGGAAATGTAACTCTAACTAAGAAATATATACGAAAATGACACTAATACCTAGCCTAAAATTGATACACTTTACATGTTATCAAACACCTATAATTTAGGGCGTATTTCGTGCATTGTCAGTAGGAATAAAATCTAGGAAGATTAGTGGTTAATAAAAGTCTTAGACTTTTGAATAGGAGTGTAATGTGGAAATTTGTTTTGGCCTTCTTCCTTTTAAAGGAGGCACGAATGAATAAGAAAAAACAAGATTTTCAAACCAGTTACTGATCAAACGAGCTTAGCTCAATGTTCTTGAGATTGAGAGATTCATCTCACACAAATCGACCAAGTCCAGGACTTTCTCGACTCGACTTATCAAGCAACGAACCACGGTTGCTTGTGGCGTCTTCGTCCTAAGAGTTCTAGAGGTGCATATGCTCAAGGGTTTTGGACGGTCTCACAAAGATTTGGGTCAACGTTTTTGAGCATGTATATGTCTACAGGTTCAAAGGCATCCATCCGCACAACAGACTGAAACGCGCGATCCGATCGTGTATCATTCCACAAATAAGAAAAGGAAACATGGAGTTATTACGGGGGTGACACCAATGAGTTCAGGAAAATGAGATTGAACTGATATTTTACTGTTAATAAGGATTGAAAAAAACAATCACTAATAACTCGATAACAAAACCTGAACTTGTTCTTCAAATTATGAACGCTTCAAAACTTCCTACAACACACCTAGCGATTAGTATGCGCAACGACGATACATTGATACTTGTAATCTAATGTTCGACCGAATAATCAGAATATTCCAAAAAAATTTAACTATTGAAGAATTAGAAAGTAAAATAATCACTTTTAATACAAAAAAATTAGTTAAATTGTTCTACATTTATTCCGTTATATATAAGGACCTAAACGTAATTGAAAAAAGATCAATTAAATAATAAATAACAAAATGTGGAAAAGTGTTCGATCGCACGGGAAGATCGTTCGGTTGAGCGCATCGTGAGGGTTTCAAAAAATATAGGTTAAATAATGCTTGTCCGCTTCCTGCCTTTAATCGGTCGATTGGTGCGCTCATTGATCATCTCATTTTCATACGTATTTCTTGCACGATTTTAGAGATGTCTATGATATATATATATATGTTGCTTTACGTATGATTCCGTATCCGTTTTACTTGTTTTCGTGTTTTCATCTTCTTAAAGGTTTTTATGCGTATTCGGTTCATTTTGGAGCTAAAGGACGTGCACGAGACAAAGTACCAACATTGAGGATTATCACGGGACAAACGGCACGAGAATTGGCAAGGAATAGCCACTACCCGCGCGGTGAATGGAGATATCGGGATACAAACACGAGTAAATAAAACAAAACTAAGAAAAACCACCCTCCTATCAGCTATGCACGGTCAGCATCGAAAGAATCATAAAACCAGAGAAGAGAAATGGAAGTAATGGCCGCTTACAAAAAAAATGGAAACAATGGCCGCTTACAAAAATGGAAACTTTCGGTGGTTAGAGCAAAAATGGAAAATTTCGGTTGTTAGAACAAAAGTAAGAAGATCACGGTTGGAACATGAAAAGGAAACATGGTTTATATAAAATAGGAGCAAGTTTCTAGAATAAAATGTAAACTTCCAACCGCCTACACAAAAATGCAAAGATTGCCGCCTACACTAGAATTGGAAACACCAACCGTCAAAGATAGGAAATGGAAATGGCTGATAGAAAAATTAATGGAAATGCAAGAATAAGAAAGAAGGCAGAAAAACAAAGAGGAAAAAAGGAAAAAGGAAAAGGAAATCGTTACTGCAAAAGAGGAAAAGGAAATACAAGCTGATGAATAAAATAGAAACAGAAAAAATGGAAACTAGTGAAAAAGGAAATTTAGCAAAACAAGAAAAGGAACGTGTTGGCTACTTAAATCAAATGGAAATATGGTTAAAGAAGAGGAAGAGGAGCTACATGGCTGGAAAATAAAGAGGAAACGTTGACAATTACACAAGAATGGAAAAACAAGAGATGGAAAAACTCGGAAAAGGAAAACTGCAGCTGCTGTAATAAATAGAAAATTCCAGCCACTAGAGAGGAAAGAAAGGGGACGGCCAAAGAGGAAAGATTATAGGAAAGGAAAGAGGAGAAAGAGGGAGAAAAGGGGAAAGCTTCAGCAGTCCAATTCGTACAGAAATAAAGAGAAAAAAGACAGAGCACACGGAGAGAGAAGAGGAAGGTTCTAGCGAAGGAGACTTAGAAGAAGCATTGGAGATCAACTTCACACTTCGGTTTCGTTTGTTTTCATGTTCCTTAGACCTTCTATTTCGTTTATGTTTGTTTATGGATGCATGAGCGAGTAGTTTTTTTTGTTCTAGGAGAAGGGATTAGCCCTTGGCTATCCCGGAACCACTTTCGATTTATCTTTGAATGCATCTTCCCGTTTTCGTTTATCTATTCTTTATCTGAGTGCTTAATTTACTTGTGTTTGCGATGGCCACGTAGACGCATGTGTTAGGGGTTAGGAGAAGGACTGAAATTAGAATTCTAGTCCTAGAAGATCAGGTTTAGAACAACCGAGGTTAGACCACGAAAGTAGGGTAGCAGCGGTTGAGGGTAAAACGGATGAATCAATTATGTTTGCTTAGGGACAAGCAACCATAATTGAAAAAAGATCAATTAAATAATAAATAACACAATGTGGAAAAGTGTTCGATCGCGCGGGAAGATCGTTCGGTTGAGCGCATCGTGAGGGTTTCAAAAACATAGGTTAAATAATGCTTGTCCGCTTCATGCCTTTACTCGGTCGATTGGTGCGCTGATCGGATCAAGCAACAATGTGTGTTGTGTATATTGGTTCACAGGAATCACTTGGGTCGAACGGTTCCTTGCTTGGGCCCATCACCATCAACTTCTCTTGCTCCTTTCTTTTCTCGATCTCCCTCTACTTTTATATTGGTCATTTAGACTTGACTCAACACCTCTCGACGTCCTCGTGGAGCGATTGCCACTTCTTCTATGTCCATGTTAGTGTGCATGTCTTGATCTTCTTCGCCATCGCCCTCATGATTGGTCCTTGATTAATTGTGTTTGATCCAAGGCTTCATCCTCATTATTCTGTCCTTCTTTAAAGAATTATGTTTTGCATTTAATCAAGCCAAATCATCTACAATGAAAATCGAACTTACAATGTACTCAAATAGTAAATATATTTGTTAGGCCTTACAGTTTTTTAAGTTTGAGGACTCTAAAAGGTCAATCTCCTTGCATTATGCATATCCATTCAAACTAAGTCTCCCGGTTGGAAGATTGTCCTCTAACGTCTCCTGGTCGGTTCACCCTTCTACTGCGAGTCAAGGTAGTGCTCGGTTGAGTGGTGTGATGATCAGATTGAACGAATAATGTGTGTTATGCATACATTGGTCTAGATGAATTGCTCTAGTATAGGTTCCTTGCTCGAGTTCAGCGCCTTCACCTCCTTCAGCTCTTTGTTCATCTCGGTCTCTTCTAATTATTGTTTTGTCATGTTGGCTTGGTTTTGATATTCTTGACGTCCTTATGGAGCTATTTCCAGTTCTTTTAAGTCCATAAAAACGAGCACATTCTGAATCTTCTTTTTCCTCACCTCGGGATAGGCCATCATATGATTTATGTTTGAACCAAGGCCTTGTCCTCATCATGAGCTCTCTAGAAAATGTGGAGTGTTTGATCCTTCTCGGTTGGGAAGAATGCTCTTGACTAATGTGGGACTTTAACATTTCTCTCCAAGCAAAAAATGATCTTAATGGCTTGAGGTTTTCCTCTATATAACCATATCAAGTAAACCCCTGTGGGATAAAATTTTTGTGAAGCAAAAAGAGTACTCTCACGATCCACGTTTTTTATGGGTAGATCTTTCAAGTTGTGATCTGAATGGGGCCGATGAATTTACACAACTTTTAGTCGTTAGTGAAGATCTAAACAGACTCGAATACTTCTGGCTTTGACTCCTTTTAGGATTTTTTTTTCTCGTATGAAATGACAATCTACGTCGATGAGTGTGTCCTTTCTGGAAGACATAATTTTTCCAATATAGTTAATTGTTTTATTGTCTCAATGAAGAACTCTTGATCGAATGGTCTTGATCCCTATTACTTCAAAATTTAATATTATCCAAACTAGTTCACAAGTTGTGTTTATAATGGTTTTTGTATTCAATTTATATGATTGATGTAGCCACGAAACTCTACCTTTTGCTTCTCCAACTAACAATGTTTTTTCTAATGAATGTACGAAATCCAGTTATGGAACTTGTACCATCCTTGTCTCTTGCTGAGTATACATTGCAATGTCTTATTACATCGAGATTAGTGATGCACTTCATCAGTGTTCCTTAGTTTGGTGCATCCATAAATTTGCGCAACCTAAGAGGATCAAGGAGCACACTATGTTGTTGCATCTACGCCAAGTATCATAACTGCTGTCATCAGTAGGGGGTTCTGTTATTTTACCTGTGACAAACTCGAGTTTGTTGCGACCGTTTAGTGACATGGTCATAGAGCGGCGCCAAGTGTTGAAATTCATTTCACCGTTGAGCTTGTCTGATACGAGGATGGTGCAATTGGTATCATTTGTATGGAGATACAGGGGGTTTGTATATGGATCTGTGTTTGGGATGATACTAGTGGCAAAGGATGCCATTATCGGTAAAATTGAAACCGTAGGAATTGTAACCGAAATGAAGGAAATCCCAGAAAGAAGAAAAAGAAACTGTGAATCCGGAAATTGAACCCCAAGAAGAAGAATGAAACTGGAAAAATAAGGGCTGAAGAATAAAAATGGAAATAGGAACCGGCGAAAAAGAGACTCAAGGCCGGTGAAAGGAAATAGAAGAAGAAAGGTAAAATCGGCGCCGGAAAGAATCGTCGCCGAACTGAATCAAGGAGTAAACAGAAGAAAAAGAGGAAAGAAGCCGTCTACGAACAAAATCGACGTATAAAATCGAATCAGACGGTCAAGGAAGTCGCCGATTCGAACCCGACGAGAGCAGTGAACACGACGGGCAAAGAAGAATCTGACGGGAAGAAAAGCCGTCGATTCGATTACCAGAGAACAAGACTCGAACCCGACGGGCAAAGAAGAACCCGACAGGAAGAAACACAGCCGATTCGAACTTGACGGCGTTGACAGGGGAATCGGAAAACCAAGTCTAGGTGAAGAAGAAATTCGCCGAAGAATGAAGGAAACCGATTCTGAACAATCGTCGGAAAAGTTGCAGAGAGGTTTTATAGAGAAACCAGAAATCGGGTACCAAGGGGAAGAAAGGGAATTTTGAGTCGGTTAGGGTTTGAGAAGGGGAAGAAGAAAAGGAATTCGGGAATTTAGAGATTTTTAGCCATAGGCTCTGATACCATTTTAACAAAAGAAAGGATACTTTTATTTCATCTGAATAAAAAATATATATTGTCCAGGTATTATACATAAAATACTCTAACTAACTATACTAACAATTAACTAACTAATTACTAATCTAACCCTATGGTTAACAACTAATTAACTACTATTAACAACTTAACAAGAAATTGTTCTAAACTTTAATAAAGGTATGACAATTTTGTGTGTTTGTGTGACGGGATGATTTGAATACAGCAAACAATTTCACGTTGTTTACCACAAAAAGCAGATTTTCAGGAAGAGAAAGAAGGTTAGGGAAACTTGACATGCAAATAAAGGTTGCGGCCGCGACTACAACTACCCCTCTTGAAGAGATCAAAGAGTATATGATCTTCTGTTTTTTCTGTTAGGTCGAGTGATTTCTGTTTAGTGAATATTCGAGCATCTACAATTCTTTGACATGGCTTTTGAAGGTTCTCATGGTTAAATTTATAGATATGAGCTTCCTTCATGGGCAATGCTCGAGTTCGGTATGGCTCCAGTATACTGGAAAACCATGAACGGTCTTCCTCCCACTTCTGTAAGCCTAACACCAAAACTGATTATGATGTCAGCTTGAGGATATATCACATAGAAAATGTTGCGATAATATTCGGGCCTTCCTTTGCTTCGTCATATAAAATAGATTGAATTCCCTTTTTACTTTTATAAGATTTTGATTTCTCGAACGTGGTAACGGTACATGTATATTTCATCATAGGCGAAAGGTTTATATATGAATGTTTTGTCAGGGTGAGAAGCTGAAGCTATTCTATAATCCAGCTGCAAACAAAATTATACCGAATGAGGAGTTCGGGATTGCTTTCAACGGTAAAAGTTTGAATAAAAAGTTCTGTATTTAAGTTTGCTAGTTCAACTATACAACCTACGCTCTCTAACACGCAAATAAAACGCGACAACTTCCAATTATGGAGTATTTTCATAGATAATAAAGGAATATTGTTATTATTCTTAACTAATCATCCTAAATTTATGCAAATCTCCATATTTTAATAACAACCCTTTATATGCTCCCTCAAGATGGATCATCAGAGATGAGTCCAATCTTGTTACAAAGAGAATAAAATGTAGTTCGAGGTAACGGTTTGGTAAGAAGGTCGACGAGTTGATCAGCTGAGGCGATGTGCGCGACACGTAAGAGACCAGTTTACACTTGCGTGCACACAAAATGATAGACCAAGGCAATATGGTTCATATGTGAGTGGAACACCGGATTCGCACATAAGTCGCTCTAATATCGTTGCAATACACAGTGGGGACATTCGGTAGCTCTACCCGTATTTCGGTGAGAATATTAACTTTCCAATGTAATTCAGACGAGGTCGCAGCAACAGAACGATATTCTCCTTCCGTCAACGAACAGGCAGGAAGTTCTCTACGTTTCTTAGATGACCACGAAATGAGGTGTTTGCCGAGATACATAATGTAGGCACCTGTTGATGCAAAATCATTCCTATCACCTCCCCAATCAGCATCACTGAATGCATGCAAGGAAAATGAATCTGCAGCAGAGAAGAAGAGACCTTGTTTGCGTGTTCCTACAAGATAACGCAACACTCGCTTGGCTGCTTGCCAGTGATCAGAAGTGGGAGCATGCATAAACTAATAGAGACGAGTACGGCAAAACTGAGATCGGGCCTAGTCAGAGACAAATATTGCAGACTCCCAACAATCATTCTGTATTGAATGGGATCAATTGTGGATCACCTGAGTCAAGTGTGAGTCGAGCTATTGAGGACGTCAGTGTTGAAACAGATTTGGACCCAAGAAATGTCAAGTCGATGAAGAATGTCAGTAACATATTTGCGTTGAAAATGAATAAGACCATCGGTTGTGCAAGTGACTTCCATACCGAGAAAGTATTTTAAATAACCCAAATCTTTGAGAGAGAACATGGTGGAATGAAGGTATTAACCGAGGTTGAGTTGTTATCGGTAATAATGATATCGTCGACATAGATAAGCACAAATAAGTTGTCAGTGCCACCATGTCGAATGAAGAGAGATTCATCAGCAAGGAAGTTCACAAAGTTCTGAGATACCAAACACTATCGAAGCTGAAAATACCATGAGCGTATTTAACTCCATAAATGGCTTTCTTTAGTTTGCAAACATGAGTAGGCTGGTCACGATCAACAAAGCTCGGGGGTTGCGACATGTACACTTACTTAGAAAGATTACCTTGAAGAAAGGCATTTTTGGCATCCAATTGTCGTAGACACCAACCACGAGAAACATCAATACTCAACACGAGTCTGAATATGGTGGCTTTAATGACTGAACTGAACGTATTAGGGAAGTCAACTCTTGGGCTGATGAAAGCGCTTAGTAACCAAGCATGCCATCATGATTTCTCTTTATTCGAAAAATCCACTTATAGCTATCAATATTTTGAGCTTTACCCAGAGGTACGAGATCCCAAGTCTGATTTCGAACCCACGCATCAAATTCATCACTCAAAGCTCATTGCCACAGAGGATTCTTCGGAGTTATGGTATGAGTAATAGGTTCAATGTTTAGCAAAAAACTATAAACATTATAGGACAACTTCTTGTTTTGTTTGGAAATATTGTTCTTTCCACGTGTTATCATGGGATGAATATTCTGAACAGGTTGTGGCTGAGGAGCATTATAAAAATGCTGTGAGGAGATCATGTCCAAAGATATGTCTGGCTGAGGTTGCGAGGAGTCTGATGGTGAGGGATCATTGCTCGGGGGCGTATCAAGTGATGGAGTAATGGGACCTCAAGCACAAATGGTAAAATGGAGACAACCGGTTGACATGAGGTAGAGAAAGAAATGCTTGGCTCGGATGATTGTGAAGACGAGGAAGACAGACTCAGAAAGTGATAGTGAAGATTAGAATACGGCGAAACAGATTACTAAAGCTGAACGTGATGAGAAACAAATATCCGAGACGTGACGGGATCGAAACATAGATAGGCACTTTGTGCGGGTGAATAGCCAAGGAAGACACATGGAGTAGAGTGGGGTTGAAGTTTGTGAGCAGAGTATGGTCGAAGCCATATATAACAAAGACACCGAAGACACGAAGCTTACTATAGTTTGGTGGGGACCTGAGGAGACATTCATAAGGTTATGAGTTTGAGAGGATGGGAGTTGGCATTCGGTTAATGAGATAGATGGTTGTGGTGAAGGTATAAGATCAGAAATGAAGGGGTAAAGACGCGTGCATGAGAAGAGAAAGACCAATTTCGACAATATGTCGATGACGTCATTCAGAGATACCATTATGCAAAGGAGTGTGTGGAGGTGTGATGAAATGTGATATCCCATGGGACACAAGAAAAGACGCAAGTGCAATGTATTCAACTCCATTGTCAATATAGAGAGTTGTGATTTTTTTTTTTTTTTTGGAAATGGGTTTCAACGAGTTCTTTGAAGTCATGTGATTTTTGTTTAAGCAGAAAAATCCAAGAGTATCTTGTAAAATGATCAACAAATAGAACATAATATTTGAAACCATCTGTTGAGATCATTGGTGAGGTCCAAACATCGGAAAAGATTATCTCAAGAGGTTGAGTTGAAGTAAGAGAAGACATAGAGAAAGGAAGTTTATGAGTTTTATTGCTCGCACATGAATTACAGAGCAAAGTAGAAGAGAAAAATGATAACAACAATGAAAACATAGAGATGATTTGACGTAAAACTGGTAGAGCAGGGTGTCATAGGCGTGAATGCCACTCGGACAGAGTGGTCTTAGAAACAGAAAGACTTAACGTAGGGGAAGACCCGAACGAAGGAACGGGCCACTTGTAAACTCCATCTTTAGCGTGTCCTTTTAGAATTGTTGCCCCCGTGTGCTGATCCTTCACCTGAAACTCATTCACAAAAAGTTCAACCCATACATCATTAGTGTTGCACAACTGCTCAATGGAGACAAGATTTTTCCGCATCTCAGGAACACATAACACGTTTTGGAAAGATAGAATTCGAGAGGGTAGAGAGACCAGTGTCATCCCTAACAACAACTGTGTCACCGCAAGTGTAGGGATAATGAAGACTAAGGTTGTGAAGATCTGAGCTGATATGATGTGTTGCCCTGCTGTCGAGAAGCCATGAGTTTGTATCCTAGGGAGATATACAAGTGTTGTTAGCATGAGACTACCATGGATGAGGTGTAGAATTACGCGGATGTGTTGGTGGTGGATGACTGAAAGTTGCAGCAGAGATAAGCTGAAACGGCGGGCAGCGTTTGGCGCTATGACCAAGCATTCCACATGCTTGACACTTGCCTTGATAGCCACGCGATTGATTCGATGGGTGAGTGGAGTTGCGATTCTTGTTGTTGCTGCGACCCCGAGATAAGGAAGGACGAGTGCTGGCATTGAGAGCAGTAACGAGGAAAAAGGTGAGATTAGAGGTGCCGAGGCAGCAAGTTTTACTTAATGATTCAACAAGCGCTCATGGAGTTCATCAATAGGAATCAGAGAATCTCTGACATTAACAACATCAACAACTAGTTTGAATTCTTGAGGAAGGCCATCCAGAATAAATTCAAGCATGTCCTCGAGATCCAGAGGTTTTTCGAAAAGGGAGAGTTCATCACCTTTAGATTTTATGAGCCGAATGTATTCGTCAACAGTTTGTATGCCTTTTGTGGAATGTTTGAGTCGTTCTTTTATATGATGAACATGGCCTTGGGATGCTTTGTCATATGTGTTGCCAAGAAGCTTCTATGCCTCACGAACAAAGGAGAAACAGGCAACCATAGGTTCCAATGGTGTCGCGAGGGCTCTGATGAGGGCAGAGAACAAGAGCTTCTCTTGTTGTTTGAAGGGTGCAAAACGCAAGCTTGGGATTAGGGATCCCGTTGACGAAGATTGTAGGTGCAAGTATCGGTGAATCATCTTGAATGACGCATTCCACATTGTGACCTTCAAGTAAGTGGAGACTTGAACACTCCGGATAAGATAGTTAGATGGAGTGAATTTGGTGGCGTTAGCCATGTTGACGGTGAATAGCATGCGCTGTGGCTCATGAGGATTAAACACAAGTTTGTGTTCCACACTAGAGGATTGGTTAGTTTATGAGGATTGAGACATGACGATGAGAGAAGAAAAAATCGAAGGCGGCCAAGAATCGATGGCGGCAATGAAATCAGACGAAGATATCTGTCTGGAGAATCGACAGCGAAAAAGATACCAGGCAGCGGCAATGAAACGAGTAGAGGTAGCTCTAGATTTCAATATTTTTCAAGGTTCTTCAGCGGCGGTATCTCTTTCTTTGGTGGCGATTTGTACACCGGAATCGGCGACAGAAAATCTATCTTCGGTGGCTTCGGAGGACACGGCTTCTTCACTGGCGGAGGTTTGTAAACCAGAACCGGCGGCAGAAGATCTTTCCTTGGTCATTTAGGTGGGCAAGGCTTTTTCATCGGTGGCTTGTAGATCGGAACCGGCGGCGGAAGAACATTCTTCGGAGGCTTTGGCAGGCATGGCTTTTTCACAGGCGGTGGATTGTAGATTAGAACAGGCGGGGGAAGCTCTTTCTTCAGTGGAGGGTGGTATACTGGAACCGGCGGGGGAAGATGCAACAGGTGAAGATCCAGAAAATCAAGAGAGAAGAGAGAAGAAAATGAGAGCTCTGATACCATAAAGGAATTATGTTATTACTGATTGTTGAAGAATTGAAATTACATGGGTTATATATACTAATTTATTCTTAACTAATCATCTTAAATTTATGCAAATCTTCATATTTTAATAACAACCCTTTATAGATAACACGATGAGATCAATGCCAATATAAAATCATGGATAGTATAAATCATGAGATTGAATTACTTGTTAAACAAGGTAATGGATCATGCAGGAGGTTTGAATCAGCCGATCATGTGCGGTGGAGAACCAAGGGCAATGCTAAAAAAAGAGAGGCGGAAAGCTGATTCTCCGATATATGGTTAGGAACTCTCGAGAACATGCAAAGAAAGATATATAGTCACATATATATCACATCTCAAAAACAATTGTTTTTGTATGGTAATTATTTCAGCTCTGAATTTGATATTCTCCTTAACGAATGGGGTCGACTGGGATGGTCCTTACAGGCTTCAGTTCAAAGTCCCCAAACGGTTGCAAAACAAGCCTCTCGAGTTCTTCAACGAGGTAAGTCTTAATCCACAAGTCCTGTACAATACCATTACCAGAGTTTTGCTACAAAAACGTTTCCAATTAGAATTGAATCACATGGAGAGCGTTTGGAAAGTCGGATAGATTCAGTCCAAATAATAGTCTCTACCACTACAAAATCGAGAATAGATACAATAGAAAAATATTAACCTTATGGAAATTAGCATTAGGTAAAAATAAAAAATTCCATTGAAGTATTGGAAAATTATGTTTCAAAGCTAATTTCATTGAAACTGTGTCATTTTATCGTTGAAACAAGTTACAATTTTAAACAATTATTCAACACTAAGTTTTTGGTTAAAGCTGCATTAACTTACGTGGGAATTTTCTTTTCAGCAGAACTTAGTACTGACACTAGATTGTGTGGCTTTTTTTTTTGTTTTTGTTTTTTTGCAATGCTGAATTTTCTATATATCTGATGATATTAGGGGTTGGCGAAAGTTTTGAGCCAAGAAGGAGCTTGTGAAAAAGCCATATTCCCCGACACAAACGTAGTCATAACGCGATGTGCCATGATCGGTAACTTGACGCTCGAAGGAGTACGTTACAAACTTCGTTTATATAATCTATTATAACATACTCCCTATATCATTTTGTGAACAATAATAATCAAATCTCCATATCACCTGTATTGGACTGACTAAATGAAATTATTCTAATGTTTAATTTCAATTTTATTTTTGTCTAGGGCGATCGATGCAATCTTGATCTAAGTACAGGTTGCATGGATCCGAGTTCACCATCTTTCAACCCGTACGCTAATGTTGATGATGGATCTTGTCCCATCGATTCGGATTTCGCGAATAGATGAACTTGTACTTATGTGAATATAGTATATCCAATAATAGAACAGAAAGGTAAAAACATTCTAAAAATTACACATCTCATATAAATCTGTCAATTTTATACATAAAATTTAACATATTCATGTAATATATCATTTTTCATTATTAGGATCAACTATATTGTTTATATGTAATCCCTTTTTATACATAATTTTAAATGTAGAAAATTTATATATCACTTTTTAATCTGTGGTGAAATTTGAATGAATTGATTTTTTTAATATAAAAACTTATAAAATTAGGGTGATATACTATAATATGTATATAATAACTATAAAAAATGGATTTTCAAGGGATATTTCCGTTGAAAATATTCAGTTTTAGTTGAAATAAACAATCGTACATTAATGGATTAACAATCCTTGATCTATCCTTGAAAACAACCATCACTTACAAATTTTAACTCCTTTTTAATTTTCTTATTCATCTTTGTTTCTTTAATTTTTTAAATTTTTTTTCTATAAATATAGATGATACCATAAAATATTAATGAAAATATAACAAAGTAAATAACAAAAATCAAACAAAACGATAACTAACCAACAGAGTAATCCTAATACCCAACGTCGACGCAAACCAAATGATTAACTTTAGATTGAAGATCGCTATTAGGCCGTGGAAAAAGATTCACAAAAAAACGCATAATATCATGTAGTAAAAGCATAGACTTAATATCACATAGATAACCTCATATGTAAACCCCTAACAGCATTTATTAGAAACCTCACAATCTAAAGATGCCATGACTCGATGAATGGAATAATAACTCATTCAAGATATCAGCCCCAAAAAGTAGGAATGATTTACAAAATAAACGTAAATGAATTCAAACCTAAAAAGTGAGAACTTTAAGAGTTTTAAGAAAAGAAGATGAAAACTTAAGAAACAATGTATTGCATTTCTGAAAAACTAAGTATTTAACAGATGGTGTTTTTCCATACTAACACAAAACGTATTACAAGAATATTTATAGATAATGAGGATTGCATTCTTGAGCCTATCTTGATCTTGAGTCTATCTTGATCCACATTCCAAGAACTTGAATCTTTATGGCCGTTAGAACCGTTAGTGAATCTTTATGGCCGTTAGAATCGTTAGAAGTACATTGCAGAAGACTTGAATCAGATGCTTTTTTGATGAAGTCTTTTGTCTGAGACATGTAGAAGTCTCTCCTTCAACCGCAGGATTCCATTTGCTGAAATGCACCGTTTCAGAATGTGGAAGACTTAAGTGCACTTGGAGGGCCCTTCTTGCTAATATCAGAATGTGGAAGATTTAAGTGCACTTGGAGGGTCCTTCTTGCTTTCAGAATGTGGAAGACTTAAGTGTACTTGGAGGGTCCTTCTTGCTAATATCCTCCCGCAAACTGATGTCTGGTGGAGAACCAACATTCAGTTTGGATCTCAAGAACAAAAATTGATCCTTAGGCAGAGATTTAGTTAGAATATCAGCTATTTGCAGTTCACTAGGAATATGCTTAACCAAAATTGATCCTAAAGCAACCTTTTCTCTAACAAAATGGTAATCTAATTCAATGTGTTTTGACCTTCCATGAAACATAGGATTTGCAGTAAGATGAATTGCAGAAATGTTATCACAATGCAGAAGACTTGGATTAAATAATGAGATACCAAGATCCCTTAAAAGAAAGGATAACCAGGTTAATTCAGTTGTGGTTGAAGCTAATGCTCGATATTTAGCTTCAGTTGATGATCTAGACACCGTGGGTTGCCTCTTTGCTGACCAAGATAGAAGATTAGATCCAAGATATGTACAATAACCAGTTGTAGATCTTCTTGTTGATCTACAACCAGCCCAATCACTATCACTGAAAGCCAACAAATCCAAAGAACTGTTAGAATGAATATGCAATCCAAGATTCAGTGTTCCTTTAACATATCTTAATATTCTTTTAAGTAAAACAAAATCTGAAATGGTGGGATCATGCATCTTTTTACAAACAAAGTTAACTGCAAAATTAATATCAGGCATTGTTATTGTTAAATATTGAAGTCCACCAGCTAAACTTCTAAAATAAGTGGGATCAGAAAACTTATCTGATGAAACAGCAATATGATCAAGTTTTAATGGCAGAGGAGTTGTAACTGGTTTACAATCTGTCATAGCAGCTTTGTGAAGAAGATCCATGGCATACTTTTGTTGATGAAGAAACAAACCATTTTTATGAAATACAGTTTGTACACCAAGAAAATAATCCAAAGAACCTAGGTCTTTCATAGCAGATTTGTATTTTAATAATTCAATAAGGTTAATGAGCAAAGATTTGGAACTCCCAGTAATTATCATATCATCAACATACAATAGAAGATAGATTTTATCATTGCCATTTATAAAAACAAAAAGAGAGGGATCTGCTAAGCTACAATGAAAACCAAATTCCAAGAGAAAAGAGCTAAACTTATCAAACCATGCTCTAGGGGATTGTTTTAAACCATAAAGAGGTTTGTTAAGTTTGCAGACATAAGAAGGATGTAAAGGATCTTTAAAACCAGGTGGTTGTCTCATGTAAACATTTTCATGTAAGTCACCATGTAAAAAGGCATTTTTGACATCCAATTGAGTGATAAACCAATGATTTACAGTAGCAATGGCAAGAACAGTTCTAATGGTTGCAGTTTTAACAACAGGACTAAAGGTTTCAATGTAATCAATCCCTTCTTCTTGATGAAAACCTTTAGCCACTAATCTAGCCTTTAAAGTGTTTAATGAACCATCTGAATGCAGTTTTGTTCGGAAAACCCACTTACAACCAAGAATGTTCATGTCATTAGAAGAAGGTATTAAGGTCCAAGTGTTATTTACCTGAAGAGCCTCCATTTCAGTAAGCATGGCTTGTCTCCAACCATCATGTTTAAGAGCAGAAGCAATTGATTTTGGTTCTTGAGGTATATTTGTAGTAGTAAGAAGAACATAACGTGGATTGGGTTTGATTATACCAGATTTGTGTCTAGTTATCATAGGATGTGTATTTGTTGTAGATGTTGAGTTAGATAATGAATCTGAATTAACAGGTGCAGATTGTTCTGATATAACATTTTGAGTAGATCCAGTTATAGTATTAGAATCAGTAGGATTAAATAAAAATAATGGAGTTTGATACCTGGACAATGAAGAGTTTTCAATCTGTTTAGGAATTAGTATTTCCTTGTCTGGATGAGAATATTTTCTCATCTGAAGACCTTTCTGCCATGCCTGCAGCAAAGTAGTGTTAGTTAGTGGCAAGAGTTTTAAATAGTCATTTTGAAATGGATAGGATTGCTCATCAAAAATAGCATGTCTTGTGATGTAAACTCTTCCAGTTGGAAGATACAAACACCTATATCCTTTATGTTTTTCACTGTAACCAAGGAAGACACACTTTAGTGATTTAGGATCAAATTTGTGTTGAGCAAATGGTCGTAAGTAAGGATAACAACAACAACCAAATATTCTAAGAGAAGACAGAACTCACCTCCTCCATCACTTTGAAAGCTTTTAATCTTGGAAGAAAATTGATTTTCAACCATGCTTTGAAAGGAGACAAAAACATCATAAAATTCTGATTTGCTTTTCAAAGGATAGAACCAACAAAATCTTGAAAAGTTATCTATAAGTATTGCATAATATCTGAAACCTTGAACTGAAGCTATTGGAGCAGGGCCCCATGGATCACAATGGATACGTTCCAAAGGTTCTGAAGCATGAAAATCAGATGAATAAAATGGGAGACGACTCCTCTTAGCAATCTGACAAAATTCACAAACTGATAAAGTTGAATTGTTAATAGAAATTGAATTTGTGTTCTTAAGATGATTCAGGACTTGCTTATTTGCATGCCCTAAGCGTTGATGCCAGATGTTTAGATTGGTTGAACATTGTCTGTTTGAATAAAAGGCTTTGAAATCTAGATTCTGAAGCATGTAAATCCCTTCACGCTTGCTTCCCTTGGTTAGAACTTTCTGTGTTAGAGAATCCTTCACATAAACCCCATTAGCATCAAAAATAAAATAACAAGGATAATCTTGTGTAAGTTTGGAAACTGAAAGCAAAGATTTGGTTATAGATGGTACAACTAAAACATCATTTATTGGTAAAGTACCTTCTGATGTGGATAAGGAAGTTGATCCAATATGAGATATTGGCAAGAATGATCCATCTCCTATCATAATGTTTTCTGATCCATTGTAAGGCATAGATTGTTGTAAATTCTGTGCATTATTGGTAATATGTGCTAAGGCTCCAGAATCAGAATACCAATCTGTTGAGGATGCTTGCTGCAAGTTTAAGGCAGTCAAAGCTTATGGTATATCATTGCTTTGGTAGGCATTATTGAAACGATTCCAGCAACGCAGAGCATCATGTCTTGTCTTTCCACATATCTGACAAACAATTCTTGAAGTAGAATTGTTCTGAGTATCAATAGAACCATTTCTGTTTTATGCTGTAAGAACATTATTAGAAGAGGATAAGACTTGCTGAAAAAAACCTCTGCCTCTTGTTGTAAATCCTCTATTGTTACCTCTGTAATTAGAGCGATTATTGTTTATGTAATTACCTCTTCCATATCCAAAAAACTGTGCATTAAGGGCAGACTGTGTATCAACAGAATATGCCTGATGATGTGAAACATTTGTATAGGTTGTAGAATTATGATTCAAGATTAGACTATTGAGCTGTGAAACAACATCTTCATAGGTTGGAAAAGGAGGTTTGTGCATCGACGTTTTTATAATGGTTGTAAAGGCTTCATATTCCCTTCCTAGACCATGTAATAATCTGAAAATTTTCATAGGTTCTTTATGAACTAGAAATGGAAAAGAATTTGAAGTATCCATGATCAAGTATTATCCCTGATCTAGAGCTCTGATACCATGAGAACTTTAAGAGTTTTAAGAAAAGAAGATGAAAACTTAAGAAACAATGTACTGCATTTTCTGAAAAACTAAGTATTGAACAGATGGTGTTTTTCCATACTAACACAAAACGTATTACAAGAATATTTATAGATAATGAGGATTGCATTCTTGAGCCTATCTTGATCTTGAGTCTATCTTGATCCACATTCCACGAACTTGAATCTTTATGGCCGTTAGAACCGTTAGTGAATCTTTATGGCCGTTAGAACCATTAGAAGTACATTGCAGAAGACTTGAATCAGATGCTCTGTTTGATGAAGTCTTTTGTCTGAGACATGTAGAAGTCTCTCCTTCAACGGCAGGATTCGATTTGCTGAAATGCACCGTTTCAGAATGTGGAAGACTTAAGTGCACTTGGAGGGTCCTTCTTGCTAATATCAGAATGTGGAAGATTTAAGTGCACTTGGAGGGTCCTTCTTGCTTTCAGAATGTGGAAGACTTAAGTGCACTTGGAGGGTCCTTCTTGCTAATATCAGAATGTGGAAGATTTAAGTGCACTTGGAGGGTCCTTCTTGCTTTCAGAATGTGGAAGACTTAAGTGCACTTGGAGGGTCCTTCTTGCTAATAAAAAGGAAACAAAAATACTTAATAAAATATAAAACGATTATAAGATAAAGATAAAATGTTTCTTTATAGGAAGAAATATCATTTTACAAGTTAATTTGTAGTTTTTTTATGTTTGAACCATGCAAACTTTAAATCATTTTGGATATTTCTAACAAAACTGTCCGTCGAAGTTATCCAAATTTTGGGTCCAAGTGTTTTCTTTGTAATTGACACTCATCTTGAAATGGTGTTGGTGTTCAATACAACATTTCTAATGGGATGAACGCTAAACCCGAATGTTATGGCACTCAGTCGAGCATATTTTTCGTCGTCTTGAACTTGAATTAATTGTATCTTTTGGAGCTCCCACCCTTGAACCTTGAGTTCACCTATCTTGACCTCATTGTATTAAGCTTTCAATAGTCTTGTCCACATAAAATGTAAGTTGATTCTTTGGTGGTGTAATAATCGGTTCTATAGACGCAACAACACCGAAGGTCCATTGATTAAGTTAGTGTCGTTAATGTTCGTTGTATTGTAATGTCCTTATCAGATGATTTGGATCACGTGTTCATGGGTTGATTTGAAAGTATTCCTCACAATTTTTGAATTATTTTGATGTGAAATAGTAATTCATGTATAAAAATGAAGAAAAACTAATGCAAATTTAATTAAGGCACTTTGAAAAAAAGTAATGTATTTTTATAGGGTTTTATCATTTAACTCGATGCCAAAGTATGCAATACAAAATATTACTATTAAGGTAGTTATGTCATTAAGTATTTTCATATTAGGGTTTCTAATGTATATTTATACTTTGGCATGTGCCTAATAAAACATAAGAGAGAATATTTTCTTGGTATGGTATCAGAGCAATTGCTCGTAGCCATCGAACGTGTGCCACTTTCTCTTCTTTAGCCGCCGCCACCGGCCTGTTTGTTTCTTGTTGTCCGCGTTTCAGGCTGATGCATCCTTGCTGCGCGACGCAAGTCTTCCGCGCGATGAAGCCGTTCACCGCGCCTCCTCCAATGTTGGTTCCCCCTATTATTTGCACCCATCGGAGGGCCCGGGGACCGTGATAACATCGGTTCAACTTTGTGGTGATGCTAACTATGAAGAATGGGCCAAACACATTAGGCATGCTCTCCGCACGAAGAGGAAGCTCGGTTTCTCGACGGTACGATTGTTGCGCCGTCTTCAGATTCCCCTGACCGTGAAGAATTGGATCTTGTCAATTCCATGTTGATCGAATGGTTGTTCAATACCATTGATCCGCAATTGCGCACCAACATCTCCATTGTAGACGACGTGAGGATGCTTTGGGAGGATCTTCGCCAACAGTTTTCCATCGGGAATGCCGCACGTGTTCATCAGATTCGTGCGGAGCTTGCTCGTTGCTCACAGCAAAATCAAAGTGTTCAAGTCTTCTTTGTAGGTTGAAGAAGCTTTGGGAGGAGTTGGACACATATCAACCTATTCGTACATGTGGTTGTGGTACGTCGCACGCGGCTGTTCTCAATGCCGAGCTCGTTCGCGATCGTGATGAGGAGAAGATTCATCAATTCCTCATGGGACTTGATGATGCCGTTTTGGGCACTGTTAGGTCGCAAGTCATTGGATTCGTCCCACTTCCAAGTCTTAATCAGGTTCATTACAAAGTTGTGCATGAAGAACGTCACCGGCTGATTGCCCGCGACCGAGATGACCGTGGAGCGATTGTGGGATTCTCCGCGACGCCCTCTTTGCCCGTTTCCATGCACACCTCTTTGACATTGGTGCGAGACAAGACCATCGTTTGTTCTCATTGTCACAAACCCAGTCATGATGTCTCCACTTGCTATCTTATCATCAGCTATCCGGAACGCTCTAGGAGGAACGCTCGATCCCGGCAGCCCGATCGTCTTCATCGTGGTGGACGCCCTCCTCATGCTCGTGCGAATGCGGCTCGTGTCACCAAGCCAGCTACTGATTCCAGGTCCGATCATGATCTCGATCGTAGTGCTATGCCAGGTTTCAATGATGAACAATGGTCTACCTTGCTAACGTTGCTCAAGCTGAAACCACACGGGCCTGATGACACCCAATCCGGTAAGACAGATTATACTAAATATATTTTGGACTCAGGGGCATCTCATCATTTGACGTGAAATTTACATTCCTTGGTCAGTGTTTCGCCGATCACTCCGTGTCCCATTGGTTTGCCTAATGGTCATTGTAATATGGATACTCATACGGGTGACTTGTTATTGGGAAGCTTGTTTTGTCTTCATCATGTGATTTATGTGCCTTCACTTAAATGCAACTTGATCTCTGTATCGCGTTTGCTGCAAAGTAATTATTGCATTGTGACGTTTACTAATCGCTTTTGTGTGATTCAAGACCGTATCGCGAGGACCTTGATTGGAGCAGGTGAAGAATGCGATGGGGTTTACAAGCTTCGGGGAATAGTTGGACCTACAGCCTTTCATGCAAGTATGTTGGTTTCTCGAGATTTATGGCATCATCGGTTTGGACACCCATCTGATAAAGTTTTAGATTTGTTGCCTAAGGATTTTGGCGTTTCAAAACATAAAGAGGAATACGGCTCCTTGTGATATTTGTTTTCGAGCAAACAGATACGTGCTATGTTTTCTTCTAGTGAGTCCAATGCTACATTTTGCTTTGATTTAATTTATTATGATATTTGGGGACCATATAAATGTGCATGCTACATCTGGTGCAGTCTGCTTTCTTACTTTAGTGGACGATCTTTCATGAGTTGTTTGGGCTTACGTGATGAGTAAGGCAGAAGTCAAAGATATTGTTCCTAATTTTTGTGAAATGGTGAAACGCCAATTTGATTGTTGTGTTAAGGTTGTTAGGACAGACTATGGGGCCGAATTCATTGGTCTCCGCTGTTACTTTCAAGCACATGACATACTCCACTAAACCTCGTGCGTCTACACTCCTCAGCAGAATGGTCGCGTTGAACGCTAACATCATCATATACTTAATGTTTCCCGAGCCATTATGTTTCAAGGTCATCTACCTGCGACTTTTTTGGAGAATGTATTTTGGTCGCATCATACTTGATAAACCGTACTCCATCTACGTTACTTAGAGGAAAGACTCCGTATGAGGTCTTGAATGGGTTCCCGTCGTCCTATGATCGTCTTCGCACCTTTGGATGTCTTTATTACGCACATAAAGGGAAGAAAGAGACGGATAAGTTTGCTCCTCGTGGACACAAATGCATCTTGATTGGATTTCCATTTGGACAAAAAAGATGGAAGGTGTATGACATTCAAACTCGTGAGTCCTTCATCTCTCGTGATGTGGTATTCTTTTAGCACATATTTCCGTTTGCGGATATTTCCACTGGCTCATTTTCACGGGTTCCATCTCAGTCACATCCGGCTCCTCATCCTTCGGTTTTTTATGATCTGCCGGATATGCCCCGTCTTCCACCTGTGTCGGTGCTTCGGATAGGGGGCGGGCTGATATTGCCTCCGATGCTTTACCCCACGGTGATCCTCCACCCGAGGAATCATCATCTGAGGACTCTTCAGCTCATGGTGATCGATTGCCCGCGGACTCATCATCCCACAGTACTCCTTCTGCCGATAGTGGTTCTTTGTTACCTACGGTTGTTACACTTGGTCGTGGTCAACGTATCAAGTTTTCGTCGGTTAAGCTTCGGGATTATTTCATGTACTCCGCTCGCTGTCTTGAAGACCCCATTTGCATCTCTTCTCCGCCTTCTTTTGTGACAATCAGGCTGCTCTGCACATTGCTGCCAATTCTGTGTTTCATGAGCGTACGAAATACATCGAGATAGACTGTCATTTCATTCGTAATGCGGTTCAGGATGGCACCATTCAGACATCTCATATCCGTTCGTCAGAACAGGTTGCCGACATCCTCACAAAGGCTTTGTGATAGAATTCATTCCTTTATTTTCGGTCCAAGTTGATCTTCATGTTCCAACTTGAGGGGGCGTATTAAGGGTAGTTATGTCATTACGTATTTTCATATTAGAGTTTCTAATGTATATTTATACTTTGATATGTGTCAATAAAATATAAAAGAGAATATTTTCTTGGCAGTTACTCGCGAAATTTGAACTTGCGATCGTATAAGGCACATATTCTGTCAAATTATACCCCAGTTCAAAAGAAATTCTTTAACTAATCTCAACTCATTAAAGTATGCATTTTTTTCTAAAATCCAAATGGTTTTGTTTCACTTTCAAGTGTACTAATTCCATAAATTAACTTTTTCAATTTTTATTCTCTTCTAGAATTCGTTTAGACGAATGTGGAGTACAAGTGTGCATGAGAGGGTTTTTCGCAACTAACACCAAAAAATCGTTAAAATATGTATAATAAGACTATAATAAATGTTATCATAAATGTTGTGATAATTATTCTGTCAAAAAATTCATAATGATAAATTTGTAAATAATGAAAAAGTTTGTACGATTAAAAAACTTTTGTAATTCGGTTAATACGATTAACCTACAATATTATAATCTAGCCACCATAAGTCAGAAAGAGTTATCTGGAGAACTTAAACAGAAAATAGATAATTTTTTGAGAAATGTCACACAAAGCCATGTCAAGCGGTGACTGTAGAGATTGATCTTGGTGTTTATTTTAAATGTAACAAACGTCTAAATATTCTGAATCTAACTGTTTTTTTTATCTTAAGATTGATTGTTTTGTAAACAATATAGGCACCTCTAAAAAAATTACATCTTCAATTTGGACTGTTAAATACGTTTTTTCTAAAATATTAGCCAAGTACCCAATAAGATATGTTAGGAAGTAATATGTTAGCATCCAAAGCTCTAAAAACAAGAAAAATCAAACTCCTCGATATATGAAAGTAGAAAACAAACTCCAAAATAAAATGAAGATCACAACAAACTCCAAGATAAGAGGAATCAGAACAAACTCTTAGTTGGACCATGAAACCTATAAATGGGACATGACGCAATAGATAAACAGGGTGACTTAAAACGAAAGCAAGGAAGTCTTCACTTGAGAGAAAGTCACCAAATTCATAAGAAATAACTCAAAGCTAATCATTGTTTGTGTATTTGTGTGTAAGTGATTATGAGATGGTCACATGTGTATTGTACAAAGAGAGAGAACCTATGAGATTATGGTTGTGTGCAGCTCAAAATTAACCTAGGGAGGTGAGGTATATATCGATTGAGTTTAGATGTATTTGGTGAGTTCCCAGTTTGAAAATACAAGGATGAATGAACATGAGAAGATCTATGAATTTAGTGCAAAGCTGAATGCACTATCTAATGAGGCGTATAACCTAGGAAAGACGTACAAAGAGGAAAGAAAATGAAAATACATGTTCGCTATCTACCAAAAAAATTTGAAGTAACAAAACTGCAAAGGAAATAACAATGAACACTGACATTATCAGTTTTGCCAAAGTTGTTCGAATTATTTCAGCACATGGGATGATTTTGGAACATGATAGTGAATCAAATAATATAGCAATTGAACTTCAAATAACAAATTCATCAAGTCGGTTCAGTGCCTTGGAAGAAAGCTTATCATAGATGGCGAATACTTTCGAAAATTTCATAAATAAAAAGAACATAAGAAATTTAAAGTTTTAGATTCAAAGGATAAAAAACCTGCATATCAAATCTATGAATGTAAAGGCGACCATTTTAAAAGCAAAATGACTAAACATTTTTAAAGGAGTGAAGCAATGCTAAAGAACCTAAATCAAACTCAATGTTTTGAATGAATCTAGGTTTGATGAAGAAGATGAAGAAGACATGAAAAATCTTGTGGCATTTCTAGGTAAAAACGTAGTGTTAGATAGTGATGATAAGGGTATCTTACCATTGAGTCATTGTATAAATTTTTTGGATTAAGATAATCCAACAAAATATTTTGACCTAGTCAAAGAGAATATACAATTGGATGATCAATCAATAAGAATGAAGCAAAAATGCAACAATAGAATGAAGATATGATGTTAATTAAAAATCACCTAGAGGAGACTCAAAAGAAACTATGCATGGTTATTATGCCACTGATAACACGTAATCCGTTATAGTTTTTATGTCATTCTTAGGTCTAGTTTAGAGTAGATTATTTACATTTCATTCATTTATCGATTACATTCGAAGACTTTATCCACATTTCGTGTTTTGTGTAGGAAACGAAGACTTGAAGAGAAACACGAGTGATTATGCAATCTAACCCCGAAAACGAAGTTGTGCAACAAGGTTCGACTTGTGCAAGGCCACGGATGGAAGTGAGCACTCAAACACCGAGCGAAAGGAGCGGAAACTACACCTCAAGCCATGCCCGCTCGGGTGACTAGGGAGTGCCCGGTCGGGCTATTTCATGCCAATCAACCCCGTAGCCTTACACGACTCGGGTGCTCAAGGGACATGCTCGGGCTCATGTGCCCGCTCGGGTGCCTTTGAAGTGCCCGCTCGGGCTGAATCATGCCAAGAAAGCCCCGTAGGGTTGCACGACTCGGGCTGATGAAGTGCACGGTCGGGTATGGTGCCCGCTCGGGCTCTTTTGTGTGTGCACGGTCGGGCATAGTGGTTACACGATCGGGTGCAAGGCATGCCCGCTCGGGTCACTCACTCCAACAAACTTTCCTAAGATCTAGATCGGCAAAATTAAAAGGGAAAATCAGATCTGGAAAGAATCGGGAGCGAGAAGAATCTACCGAAGGCATCGGTTTATGAATAGGGAGTCATCTCTTTCTACATCTATGTCGAATCTAGACTTCTCTTGTGTTTCCTTGTCTGTATTTATGTCTGAGTAGATTCCTTGCCATGGGTTAGAGAGATTTGCTATGTTGTAATGAAGTCATATGCTTAATGAATGGTGGTGCTTAATGCTTTCATTACCTGTACGCCACTTGAATGAATGAATTTGGTTTCTATCATGTTTTCAGATTTCATGGTTGTTCTTAATGCTTTCTCTACCTGTACGCCACTTGATTGAATGATCTTAGAAATCTAATAAACCAACGCCAGGGCATTAGGTTTCGGAACATAGCCATGATTTAGGGTTTAGCCGGTTTAGAATCTACGCCAGGTCAATCGGTTAAATCTAGGGATTAGGATAGCGGACGTAATGCGTCTATGCATGTAAGATGCGCAATGGATACATTGGCATATGCATGCTAGATAGTGGACAAGTCTACGCCAGTCAGTTCCTATAGGAGAGCTTGAATTCCCTGAATCCATGATAGTGCCTTAGACCAATTATCCTTTTAGAACTTCATTACATCGTTATGCAAACTCTCGACACCCATGGTGCCTAGCCATAAAATCTATTCTCTTCGATTTAGTTTAGTTCAGCTCAATCACAATCACAACTTTAGTCACCTCGTACGTCTAATTCAATTAGTTTAATAGCTACGAAGTCGCATCAATTCCTTGTGTTCGACCCTAGTTGCTACACGATCCGTATTCTTGCGGAAGCGTTAGTCTAGGTTTTATAACTCGATATAACGCATATCAGCTACTAAGAAAATGGATCATTTTTTAACAAGTGGGAGCACAGATAAGCAACAACAGACTGAAGATACACTAAAAAACAAAACATGCCATTCCAATCGACATGTCAATTGATTCTCCAATTTGTGAGTCTTCTCATGATTTTTTAATTAGTGACTCTTCCTTCGATGATGTGTTGAATTTGTCACCTTTTCTAATCTTCTACATCTTCTGTTTTAACGTTTTCATAATCGCTGATATATTCACAATCTACGTCGGTCCATAAGAATCTTTTAGTGAATTTGAAATTCAATTAACGTATTAGCTAAAGGTTAATGGTTTCATATACATCTTATTTTTCTTTTGTGTTCAAAACTTCATACGGGTTAATCGTCACTATGGCCCACTACTCTTGTTGTTGAAGTTTCTATGTTGTTGGATAATGAACTTAACATACCTGAATGGCTTGATATGTTGTGATGAATGGATCATACTTTACGTAATATCATGAGAGATTGATGACAATTCTTCAATATCAATGTTTTCGTCTACCACGTTCCATTGGTGGATTAAACCACAACATGACTAAGATATTGGGATTGTAGGATTTAATGCAAAATTTTGTAAACTTTATCATCATCTATGTTACTATTCACGCAAAAGCCGAAATTATATGTGCTTTTCTATATTTTTGTGTTCGTATGTATGGAAAGTGTACCCCAAGTAATAATAAATATCCAGCACAATACATTTCTTTATGAACCATTAGCCAAACCTCTCAATCTTTTAGGATGTCTTTCGTCACAACCCTGAAGCTATAATACAACTATGAACTATTGATTATAAAATATTATGCAAATAAATACGAGTTAAATTAATATAAATATGTGGATATGTATATTTACATAATCTCTCAACCATGAGGTATAATGTTCAAATGCATTTTGTTGAGTTTAGCTGGGTTTGAACGAGGATATATATGTCAATTACTTATTCATCAAATATCATATCATAAAAACAATTAAACTAACAATCATTAGCATACTGACATATATATATATATATATGATAAATATACATATTGTCATCATTTTGTATGTGTGTTTCGAAACATAATAACTTTGACAGTTTAACAAAATATGTGTGGACATGATTATATTCCTCTAGTGTTAACCAATATTCCCCTGATTTCTCATTCGTACTCCAATTGGTGTTAAAATATGCGAGATTGCGCCAAAATTGAAAATTATATTGATATAGATAATATATATGATCTTCTTCTCATCTTCTTTATTTCTTCAGAATATGCGATTGAAAATAGAATATGCTGAAATACGTGATATCTTTCAAAAATATTGTTTAAAATTGGATCCTTCAATTGCTGCTTCATTTTTCACATTTTTTTTAGATGGAGAAAAAACTTTTGAATGGATAAATCAATATTAATTGAACCGACAAATCGAGTATTGCGTCGTCCACTAAATATACAGAAAAATATTCCATGACATCGAAGAACGAAGGCAAAAATACCATTTCCAAAGTCCATAATACCAAGGAGAATTGTTCTTCAATAAATCAAAGTCGTTAATTTTCATATTTGTTAAAAAATATCTCTGAAGAATATGGTAATTGCGTATGAAGTGTCATGCACACTACATGGTAATAACTTCACAAATTCAATTAAGATGAATTACTACATAAAAGCATGACAATCATGAATCTACATGCCAATAAGCCCTGAACTCATAATATCCATACATGGGACGATGTTTGATGCATATGTATCAAGAAATTTAACTTCTTCCTTTAACCACCTGAACAATAATGCTCTTCAAGGACTACACAACATAGATCACACATTTTAGTCTAGTCTTCGAAAACTTGTCTTCGAATCTTTCATCGATAGTATGTTTTTCCTCATTTTCCCATAACATTCAAAATAGTTTTGATGATGTCATCGAAAATGCTTTTCGCAATATGCATAATGTCCAAATTTTACCATAATATGAGTGATTTCCAATATAGAAAACCCCAAAATATGTTGCGTTTCTATCAATTATTTAATTCATCGTTGTCTTGTAGTTTTCGATGCCCACGATATCCTTTACATTCGACCAATCTTGTAAATCTGTTATCATGTTTGGTCGTTTTTATTTGATTTGCTTACCTATTTGCTGTATGGTACTACTTCCTTCCATAACATATTTCTTCAAAAAAATTTCTTGTCTTTTCAAATGTATATCAATAAAGAAAACATATTTTATGAAAATCAAACCAAAATGGTTTATTCTTGTGTACGTACGAAAAAATTCCATATCCTCCATACAATCCTCGGGCACTCTAGTCTCTCGTGAGTTCTTCATACTGATAATATTTCGATATGCAAAAAAGTCGGTACTTGTCCACAACAACACTACTCTCAATGAAGTTCAATTTTGAACATATGTCATATTCAATAATTTTATGTTCCACAATTCTCTCAACTCATAATCACTGGTTGCAAGAAGACATTAAAACTTTTCTATGAAAGTCATAGTCCTAGAATAAGCAAAGTCATAAACATAACTTGTCTTTATAAACACATCTCGGGAAGCAATTATACGGAGACAAAATCACAAACAATAGAGAATATCGACTTCCGGATTTTCCATGTGGACTAAAACAATCGGTGCATAAACAAAGATAAACATTCATTATTTTATACGCAAATTTAGGAAATATCTCATTGAAATCCTTTTAGGTCTTATTATCCGATGGATGTTGCATTACCCTTTCACGCATCGAGTGTTCTATGTTCCATCTGATTGATGCATCGGTTTTTATTGATCCGTTATAATCTTCTCAGCCTATTTACTACAAGAAAATAGAACATCTTTTTATATGATATATATTTTCGTGAACATGGTTTTTTAGATGAAATTTTCTTGCGTCGCAAATTTACATATCAAAAGGTCTTTGTCGCCTCCTCAAAACAACATACAACTATTTCTTTAAAAATCATTCTCATGTGGCATGACCAGATTCTTTAAAACTTTATATGCTTCATAATATATTTTGGAGTTTGATTAATTTTTTTAAATAATAACACACTCTTTGTCAAAATGAATCCATGCAATTTTTCGCCACATTACAATCTGATGTTTTACTCATTAATCCTAATAATAAAGATAAACAAGACTAACCTTCACAAAAACCTTCAAATATAGGTCATTTTACCGCATCTAATAGGATGAAAAATCAGTGTGCCTCATTGTTTGACATTTCTTCATGCATTTGCTTAACAAAACCAGGAAAACTTTCTGACCCTTTTTAACATAAGGATTGGTGAGTGTTGTTTTTGCATGACCCTGACCATTTCTTTTCATTGCTTGTGACACTTGCACATTCACACCTCTAACGCCACTATCTTTATCTTGCAAGAATTGAACTTGATAATCTCCAAAAAAGAAATCTACCTCATAATGGTGTTCGGAAACAATTTGTTCACTTTGATACTTCATTTTTTTTTTGCAGGGATATAACACTGTCCAAAGTTCTTGATACAAAGGTTGCGTTAACTATGAACCACCAACAAGATATAATACCTTAGTTGTAGAAACAAATGCAATTTATTTTAGTTGAATTACGAAGGATGGACTAGAAGAGCTCGCTAATGTCAACTAACGACATGATTGGTTGGAAGACATGTCACATGGAGTTTGCTAAGTAAAACTGTTTGGGGACCCAAATGAAACTCATAGTCCATACCATTTAGAAATGAATGAGGACGAGTATGTTGAGGTTCTAAGCAAGGAGTATGATTGTCCCATGAGGCCAATCAATGAGCAAGAAACATGATCGAGAATGACATTCGTAGCAACTAGATGAAAATTTTGAAGTTCATTGGTCAAAGTGATGGAAAGGCATATTTAACATGGGAATGGAAAAAATTTGGTTTTTAATTTCCAGCAATAGTCTGAGTTCAAAGGTGAAATTGGAATTCACAAAATTCAGCAACTATGAACTTGAAAGGTGGGATCCACTCACACTTTCTCGAATGTGTAATGGAAGGCATGCCCTCACTACTTAGGACGAGATGTGTATCATCATGAGACAATAATTTGTACCCTCTCACCATTATCAGGATCTGAATCACTATTTATGGAGAGGGTAGAAGACTACTACAAGGAGATGACCTTCTTGGTGATCTGTTGATCCATCCGTTGATATTGACATGTTTTTTAGTAGTATTGTACCGGTGATACTCGTGCCTAAAAAGGACGGCATATGTCGCATATGTGTTTATCGTAATGTTTTTGATTGCTTGACAATCAACACATATGCGGCATGTCCTGAACTTTTTAGGCACATGTATCACCGATCCAACTATCGGTCTGAAAAAAATTCATTTGACAAGTTGAATGTAAGACACAAAGTAGAATAGAAAGTGAAGACAAGGGGACCAAAACCACCAAGTACCACCGATACTTCATTACAAAACTGTGATACTCATTATATCGAATGTCGGGGTTAAGGTCATTTTGCTTCGGATTGTCCAAACAAGAAGGTGATGATCATACGAGCTAAAGGAGACTATGAAGAGTATGAGAAAGTCAATGGAAATTTGTTAGTAGCACATGGAGCCTTGACTATACAAGCTAATGAAGTGGTTATCGTACAAAGGAAAATATCTTCTGCACAAGTGGGATTATCAAGGATAAGATGTGTAGCATCATCATTGAAGAAGGAAGTGTTGCAAATGTGGCTAGCAGATCTCTTGGTAAGAAATTGGGATTGACCATTACAAAACATCTGAAACCACGAAAGCTATAGTGGCTGACCGATAGTGGCAATATCAAGGTGCACCATCAAGTGAAGGTTGGGTTTAGCATTGGGAAGTATGAAGATAACGTGTTATGAGACATGGTACCAATGCATACAAAAAACCTCTTGTGTAGTTCGATACTCTTGCACAACACGACGAAATCAACAACAAATACTCGTTTGAATTCAATGAGTGACCTTGAGGTAGTCCACAAAAATAGTGAAGTCTTGAGACAAACCCAAAAAAAGGATTGTGAAAAACAATTTATGATTAAAAATTTTCTTTCCGTGAGTGAGAAAATCAAGAAGGCTTAGCTTTCACACTACACAATGCTTGAACTTATATACAAGTACTCATATTTAATAATGAGCTAACCACCTCTTTTCCTAGTGTTGCTTTTGATTAGTTGTAGGGTTTCAATGACCTATTTCTAGAAGGAAAACCTAATAGTTGACCTGTACTACGTGGGAGTGAAAATTAAATTTAATTAACACTCAGAGAAAATATTCCAAATCCTCGAGTATAATAGATGCCCGTTAAAAATTACAACAGATGCTCGTTGAAAAAAGACAAGATTGTTGGGCGCAAAATTTTGTAATTATGATTTTTTCCATGGGGCATCCGTTGGAAATTTAGAAAAATTGCAATGGTCATTCGTTGATAAAGAATAAGGATTTTCAATGGTTCATCTTAGAATCCGTTGGTAAAGATTTCAACGGATGGATCCGTAGGACTTTGTTGGTAATTATTTCAACTAAATGCTTCGCTGGAATCTGTTGCTTAAAAGTTCAACGAACGGATCCATTGGAATCTGTTGGTAAATATTTCAACGAACAAATTTGTTGACCCATCCGTTGATATTGACATGTTTTTTAGTAGTGTTGAATCGGTGATACCCGTGCCTAAAAAGGACGAAACATGTCGCATATGTGTGGATTGTTAAGCAATCAACAACATTACGATAAACACATATGCGGCATACGCAGTCCTTTTTAGGCACGAGTATCACCGGTACAACACTACTAAAAAACATGTCAATATCAACGGATGGATCAACCGATCCGTCCGTTGAAATATTTACCAACGGATTCGAATGGATATGTTAGTGATAACACGTAGTGTGTGTTAGTTTTAGGCTAGGCATTTATATCATTTTGGCATAGTTTGCATAGCACGAGTTACGAATACGACACGAACGTTTTTTATATACTCCCTTTTTGTTGATTTTCAGGTTTTAAAGCAACAAGGCCTATTCGAGGTTTAGAATATCGATTCTTGGAATCCACCGTATATAATGGGAGCTACAAGCCATTCGGAGCAACTTCAGGCCAAAGAATCAAACGGAATACCCGAGCATCGAGCGAAAGGAGCGAAAACATGAAGATAACTCAGCCCGCTCGGGTATGGAAGAGGCCCCGTGCAGGCCGCTCGGGTCGCCTTTCTAGGAACAAACTTTTTTTAGGTTTTTGAACGAAAAAATAAGGGAAAAGAGAGGAAGCCAAGGTAGAGACGGTTGCTTAGGCCAGGAGAGGGACTGAAAACACAAGGAGAAATTCAGAAGAAGCTAGAGAAGAAGAGAAACAACAATCCGAACATCGGTAACAAGATAGGGAACATCGAGGAATCATATTTTTTACTCTTTATCATGTTTAGGGTTAATTTCTCTTGTTTTAAAGTAGAATACAAGAGTGACTAAGCCTCTAGCTATGGCTTAGGTTTGCCGGATTTGTAATGGATGCTCGTAATCGTGCGTTAATGCTTAGACCTTTCGAAGTTTTTTTGTATTTCAGTTTTACAATCAACATCGTAAACGCTTTTACTTGTGCTGGTAGCTCAATAACCTACGAATTCGTGTTTAGCCGGGAGGTTTGATTACGAATCTGGAATCATTGATTGTTGATTAAGTTTGATTAATGAGAATCTGATCGGTTGGTTAATCGACTTACAAATTAGGATTACGCGCTTAATGCTACCTTAATCGCGAGTTAATCGCTTCCGAGAGGTAGGATTGCATGTTGTTGTGGTTAGGAGGTTTAGGTATCGAGAGAGCCATTTCTTATTTATGAGCATAAATTCCCCGTCATCAAGATAATTCGATAGGTTCATGATCCTTTGTTAGTTGCATCCTTGCAAATCCAGAAAACCCGAAACCCATAGTGTTCTTAATTATCATTTTTCTTGACGTCTCCTCATCGTATCATTATCAATTTTAGTGTTTTAGAAAATTTTCCCACATCACCATCAATTTAACATGTCTTAGTTTTGTCGTATTCTTAGCTTAGGTTGCATTTGTCCCCAGAGTTTGACCCTTGTATTACACCGATCTGTACTGTTGCGGTAAGTGGATATTAGGCACTTTTATTGCTTGATAATTCGCACATCAAGTTTTTGGCGTTGTTGTTGGGGGACTAATTACGGCCTAGATTAAGAATACGCTAGATTAAGATTTAATCTTTTCTGTAGTCTTTGTTATTTTTCTGCATTTTTTATTTTCTCTTTATCGAGACTTAATTCAAATGCTAAGCAATGCAGCACTTACAAGAATTCTACCATCTCCTATCCGAATCACATCTCTCGCACTACCCGGAGCAATCATGGGACCAAGGAGTTTGGGGTTATGAGGAATTCAATTATATGGGTAACAATCAACTTTTGGGAGACACATACGACGCCGGATAGGTAGATCACCCAAACTTTTTGTATAGGAACCCCAACAATGCGTTGGATGTGCAACATCTACCGGGAAATTTTCAACCGATGATGCAGTCCCATATTCAAAGTAATCAGCCACATGCGCTGCAACTGACTCAACGCGATGCAACCCTCCATATTGCTGCCATGTTAGCCCACTTCCTCCAAGAGCGGTAAAATTAAAACAATTTAATTAAGGAAGTGAAGGCAAGGCAAGCCCATGTCAAGAAGCAGATGGTGGGCATTCAATATCATCTTAGACATTTAGAGATGCAGGTCTTGCAATTAGCACAAGAAGCAGCAGAATAGGACCTTGTCGAGCTTAAGGAGAAGCCCGAGGAGAAAAAGGAGAAGTACGTAAAACCAGCCTCGAGGTCACCTCCTTTGCCATTTCCACAAAATCAGCGCAAGACAATGGTGGATCACCCCATTCCTTCGACATTTGAAAAAGGTGAAGCTTCCATCACAACAGCTAGAGAAGGATTATGTGAGGACCCAAACGAGCTGTTGGATGAAGGAAAGAAGAAGGAACCCTTGGACCGAGACTTCCACACCACCCGAGCAGAATCCAGTGCGACCCAAGATACATGCGACGAGGATTTCTGTATAAACACTCCCAAAATGTCAAGGAGCTACATCAAACGCCCAACACACAATTGTAGCATTGACAAGACACCTAAGATGAAGTTGATAGAGATGAATGATGAAGCTGATAACAGCCCTACCAAGTTCTACACTAAGCACGGTAGAGGTCCCTCCTTTGAGAGCAACACAACGGAGCTTATGGGGAAAACAACCGCACAGACGAACTTTCCAAGAAGTCCGACGAATCTGAGTTTTATGCCTAATGGAGCATTCCTTATCAACAAGATTTCAGATTATCCTCCATCCGAGCAGCATTTTAAACCCGATTAGAGGATTGAGAAAGCATTAGTATGCGCCATAGGATTCAGGACCCCAACGGGAAGGAGACTGCACACGCAACCTCGTGCAAGACAACAACGAGGACGCCCACCTCGATATCATGAGTAGAGCTTGGTCAGGCTCGAGCCTTAATCAAGCGCTTCTCGGGAGGCAACCCGAACTTCATATCCTTTTTACCTTTTTTTTATTTTCAGTACTTAATTCTTGTTCTTTCCGTTTGCATGAACTTTATCAGCTGCATCGTTGTATCAGACTCTCTCTCTTTTGGATTATGTGACTCTTTTTCACAGGTCTCTACTCTGATATCATCCACAATAGGAGGAGATGCGTACAACGTCCAGCCACATCACCAACCCAGGACAACAAGAGACACAAGGTGCACACGTTCTATCCTTCTTTTCTCGTGTTTCGGTGTGCGAGATTTTCTCTTAGGTCTTGAACACTGAGACAATGTTTCATTCAAGCCCAAGGGAGTACTCGTCGAGTAACATGCATGTGATTAGGATTAGATCTTGAATTTTTTTAGGAATAAACGGACGAATACCTAATATGAAATTTCGAGCTATAGTCATTATTGTGCGACTTTGTCGAATCGTGAATAATAGTCTAGGTTTGCTAAGTAAGTCTTTTGGATATCGATTAGTCTACTAGTTGTGCTTGAAACCATGATCTATAGTTGCATTTCACCTCTTAGGTTTCAGTACCAAGTATACATATCTCTGTGTATATCGTTCATTCCTTACTTTGTTGGATATATTGTACAGTTCATTCTCTATGGATTATTAGATTACACGCGCTTATACTCCGCCGTCGATATAGATAAGTTTCTAACTTTTCAGATTTACATTGACATGAGTACATCGAGATCGATGGTTCAGATCTAAGTGGTGGGTTGAGGCGCTATTCTACGTCCTAAGGGTTAGAGTTGATGTGTAATCTTTGGTAAAAAATTCTTCAATGTCGCACCTCTTTATTCCGATATGGTTATACCTTATGAGTGTGCTAATCGGCAACCTGGGTCTAATTAGAAAGCCATCCTCTTCGACTTTGACGTTCTAGAAACCAAGCGTGGATCTATATAAATAAGAAGAAAAGAGAATAAGAACAAGAATATGAGTCTAATAATATCTCGCGCAAGCTTAAGGGAATTGATTTGGAGATTGCTTGGACGTTGTATGGGTATTAAATAAACTTAGGTTATTGGTAGGATTGCATGGCTCGTGACTTTCGGTTGATAGAAGTCTGAACTAGATACGCTTAGGCTTACGTTCATGTGATGCGTTGTTTTGCATAATGACTAATCCTTCGAAGTTTTCATGCTAGTGTCCATTGTTGTTTAGCTCTTCTTGTACTCGACTCTAGGTTTTACTCGAGGACGTGCAAAGGGTAAGTCTAGGGGAGTTTGATAACACGTAGTGTGTGTTAGTTTTAGGCTAGGCATTTATATCATTTTCGCATAGTTTGCATAGCCCGAGTTACGAATCCGATATGGACGTTCTTTATATAATCCCTTTTTGTTGATTTTGAGGTTTTAAGGCGACAAGGCCTATTCGAGCTTTAGAATGTCGATTCTTGGATTCAACCGCGTATAACGGGAGCTACAAGCCATTCAGAGCTACTTCAGGCCACGGAATGAAACGGAACACCCGAGCATCGAGCGAAAGGACCGAAAACATGAAGACAACTCAGCCCGCTCGGGCTTGGAAGAGGCACCACACTGGCTGCTCTTCCAGCAAAGTTTGCATGACTCGAGGAGCTAAGGAGCACGCTCGGATTTGGCTGAAGTAAGGACCCCATGCGGAGTGGCTAAGGAGCCCGCGTGGGCTGCATATTCCAGCAATAGTTGCACGAGACAGGGAAAGAACCAGCACGCTCGGGCTTGTTGAGGAGCACACAGCCCGCGCAGATTGAGCCTTAGCCTGCGCGGGTCGCCTTTCTAGGAACTAACTTTTTTTAGGTTTTTGAACGAAAAAATAAGGGAAACAAGAGGAAGCCAAGGGTAGAGACGGTTGCTTAGGCCACGAGAGGGACTGAAAACACAAGGAGAAACTCAGGAGAAGCTAGAGAAGAAGAGAAACAACAATCCGAACATCGGTAACAAGATAGGGAAGATCGAGGAATCATATTTCTTACTCTTTATCATGTTTAGGGTTAATTTCTCTTGTTTTACAGTAGAATCCATGAGTGACTAAGCCTCTAGCTATGGGTTAGGATTGTCGGATTTGTAATGGATGCTCGTAATTATGCGTTAATTCTTAGACCTTTTGAAGTTTTCTTGTATTTCGGTTTTACAATCAACATCGTAAATGCTTTATACTTGTGCTGGTAGCTCAATAACCTAGGAATTCGTGTTTAGCTGGGAGGTTAGATTACGAATCCGGAATCGTTGATTGTTTATTAAGTTCGATTAATGAGAATCTGATCGGTCGGTTAATCGACTTAGAAATTAGGATTACGCGCTTAATGCTACCGTAATTGCGAGTTAATCGCTGCCGAGAGGTAGGATTGCACGTTGTTGTGGTTAGGAGGTTTAGGTGTCGAGAGAGCCATTCCTTATTTATGAGCATGAATTCCCTGTCATCAAGATAATTCGATAGGTTCATGATCCTTTGTTAGTTGCATCCTTGCAAATCCCGGTAACCCGAAACCCATAGTGTTCTTAGTTATCATTTTTTTACGTCTCCTCAACGCTGTCATTATCCATTTTAGTGTTTTAGAAATTTGTTCCACATCACCATCAATTCAACCCATCTTAGTTTTGTCGTATTCTTAGCTTAGGTTGCATTTGTCCCCAGAGTTCGACCCTTGTATTACAACGATCCGTACTGTTTGCGGTAAGTGGATATTAGGCATTTTTATTGCTTGATAGTTCGCACATCAGTTAGATATGCCGCATATTTGTACCGGTGATACTCTTCTGGTGATAGATTTTCCAAGATGGCCTATTTCATCGAATGTCATAAGATCGATGATCCATCACATATGTTGCATTATTCTTTAGGGATATTATATGTTTGCATTTAATATCTACAATTATAGTGTCAAATGGAGATGATAAGTTTCTTACTTATTTTTGGAAAACGTTGTTGGAAAACTTAGGAACAAAACTTTGCTCCCTATTTCCCACAAACCGACGGACCAACCAAGTGGTCAATAGCACATGTCAACCTCATTATGTCCATTACATATGAGTAATCTTAAGAAATGCAAAGAGTGTCTGCAACATGTTGCTAATAGAGTGGTTCATAGTGCTACTCAGATATCACCTATTAAACTTTTGTATAGGTTTAACCCACTTACACTGTTAGGTGTGGTTCCTTTACTTTCATTGGAACATATTGACCTTGACGGCTAGAAAAGAGCCAAGTTTGTTAAAAAAAAATACATAACAGGGCATGTGTTAACATAGAGAAGTGAACGGGGCAATACGTCAAACATGCAAAGAAGGGACAAAAGAATTTGGTCTTTTAACCCGGAAATTTCATGCGTGTTTAGTTTTCCGAAAAGCATTTTCTCTAGAAAAATAAATCGAAACTCTTGCCATTAGTTGACGACAAATTCAAATTTCTCGACGAAATGAAAACATTGATCACTCAGCCGGAGTACTAGTGTGCTCAATCTTAGTGAACTTACATGTCTAAAAGATAATTCAATAACATGTATCATTCGATCTAAGCTTGACACAACTGGACCGAGCATTGGCCAACTTGATCGAGCAGAGGAACTACTTGAACAATCATACTTCATTAGTCAAACTTTAGGTTTAGAACCTTAAACGATCCTCGATTAAGTGGTTGAGTCAATCGAGCATCGTTCTTAAGAAATGGAAATACTTAAAGAGTGTCTACCAAGTGGTCAATAGCACATGCTAACACCGCTCGACCGAGAACTTTCTGACATTTTCTTTTATTAACTTATTTTTATTTTAGTATTCCTTTCTAGTTTGGCATGTATAAATAAGGCACGCCTTGTATGACATTTCAACTAAATTCATTGTCTTATCAACACTATATCATAACTGTTGTGGCACTGTTTGTTGAGTCACAAGTTTTCTAGTCGATTTATAGCTGGGTTTTTGCGCATTCATTCTTCTCAAGTAACAAATGTTTGGTTTTAGTATCATGTTTATTAGGATTTTCAGTACAATTTTAATCCATCTAACAATCGAATTGGGTTCTAGGATCGTATTAGATTATTTAGCTACATGGAATTATGTATTTCTTGGGTTTTAAGCTTTTTCAGATGGATATCAAATGTGCATTTCTTAATGGATTTCTTGAGAAAGAGGATAGGTGGAAAACCCCAAAGAGTTTGATGATTTAAATAAGTTTTATCATGTATACAAACTCATGAAAGCATTTTATGGATAGAAACAAGCTATACGAGTTTGGAATGAAAGACTAATGAAGTTTCTTCTTGAGAACGGTTACAAAAAAGGGGGAACTATACAAAACTTAATTATAAATAATTATGATTAATAGCTTCTTGCGGATAGATATATGTAGATCACAATGTTTTTTTGTTCTATTTCACAAGAGAAAGTAGAATAGTTTGTTGAAACCATGACAAAAAATACCAAATGAGCATGGTTCAAGAATTGAATTCTTTCGTGAACTACATGTCAAACAAATGGGTTATGGATTTTTTAGTTCTTAAACCAAGTATGCTACAAACGCAGTCTGACACATTGAACTGGAGAATTGAAAACCAGTAAATACGCCAATGTCTACAATAACAAAATGATAACACGTAATCCGTAGTAGTTTTTATGTCATTCTTAGGTCTAGTTTTAGGTAGATTTATTAGATTTCATTCATTTATCGAGTCTATTCGAGGATTTCATCTACATTTCGTGTTTTGTTTAGGAAACGAAGACATGTCAAGAAACACGAGAGATATTGGCAATTTAACCCCAAAATGACAAGGTTCAGCTTGTGCAAGACCGTGGATTGAAGAGAACGTGCAAACACCAAGCGAAAGGAGCGAAAACATCAACTTAGGTCATGCACGATCGGGCATCAGACGCTGTGCCCGCTCGGGTAATTGATGCCAAGACAACCTCGTGGCTTTGCACGACTCGGGTGTTCAAGGAACATGATCGGGCATGTGTGCTCGATCAGGTGGAAATGGAGTGCCCGCTCGAGTTATTTGTCATCAAGATTTGCCGTAGGTTTGCATGATCGCGCT
>CM071863.1:24844140-24859589 GCA_036759665.1 Gynandropsis gynandra | reverse complement strand
ATTGGTATATGCATGCTAGATAGTGGAGAAGTCTACGCCAGTCAGTTCCTATAGGAGAGCTTGAATTCCCTGAACTCATGATAGTATCTAAGACCAATTATCTCGTTAGAACTTCGATACATCGTTGTGCAACTCTTGATACCTATGGTGATTTGTCGCCGAGTCATTCCCATCTTAGGTTTAGTTTGCATTTGCATTTGCATTCCATGTACACAACACATGTGGATGAAACAAATGCGTGTCACCATGGATTAAGTATAAGTACTTTCGTGACATATTGTGGTAATAAAAGTTCTTGAATCATTTATGAATACTTTTTCTAATATTATGCCAATGGATATTTAATTTCAATTTTTGTGAATCAACATAATGTCAAAAAGGGGAGATTGTTATAAACTAAGATGTGAGCAACAAAAACTCTAAACATAAGGACAAAAAAAACAAACTCCTAGATATACAAGTCTACAATAAACTCCAAGGTAAAGGGAATATTACAACAAGCTCAATGATAAGATAGAAATCTATTGAGGACTTAGTTGGACCATGAAGCTTGTAAAACGAACAAGAAGCAGCAGATAAACAAGGTGGCTCACAACAAAATTAGGTAAGCCTTAACTTGAGAGAAAATTACAAATTCATAAGAAATAACTTAAAGCTAATCATTGCATGTGATATGAACCTAGATCGACGTACTTTTATTAGATGGAAGGAGACGAACTGAAACCCTTAAAAATCCAACAACATAACCTGAAACTTATCTCTCCTTAGAAAGGATATCGCAAACCCTAACTAAAACTCTACTAGAAAACCCAAACTAAACGAACGATGCCTTAACACTTTGATCTAATGTTCATAAGTCGATAGTAAAATCTCAAGAATTATCAAGAAAATACAATCTCTACTGATAAAAATTCCTTTCAAATGTCATACACTGGATCCGCTTTTTCCAATAATTAAATAATAATGTAAAACTGAATGAAATAAACCAAATTAAATAAATTCAAAAAAAGTGCTCGGTCGAGCGTAGCGATATTTATCTTAAAATATGAAAATCTAAGTACGTTTGTGATCACTTCGTTTTTATATGTATTTCTCACATGATTTAAAAAATGTTTATGATGATAGATGCGATGTTTACGTGTGATTTTGTATTCATTTTACTCTTTTTCGTGTTGTCATGTTCTTACAGGTTATAATGCATATTTGGTTCATTTTGGAGCTAAAAAACATACACAGGACAAAGAATTAGCATCGAGGATCATAACAGAACAAACGAGATGAGAAACAGCACGGGTTAGGAGGACTTCAGCCTGCACGGACCTTGAGCATCATCACAGCCCGTGCGGGGCACTCAACTTAGCCCGCGCGGGGCCATTGGTCCAGCACATCCAGCAGCTTCAGTACGGGTCGGGCAAGCCTTCAGCACGTGCGGATCATCCCCTCCAAGTGAGCCCGTGCGTGGCACACTCTCCAGCCCGCGCAGGTTACGTCCGTCACCTGCAGAAACAAGAAAGGAAACTTGTGGGAAACAACAAAAGGAAGTGGTTAGTTTCCTGCACACAAAGGAAACATTGTTAAAGAAGAGGAATGTGAGTTATATGGCTGAAAAATATAAAGGAAATATGCCTACTTACTCAAGAATAGAAACTAATGCAAATAAGAATGGAAAACTCACAAAACAGCATGCTACAAAAAAGAAGAAAGAAGAGGAAAGGAAGTAAACGGCCAAAGAGGAAAAAGAGGAGAAAATGAAAGAAAGAAAAGAGGAAAGACAAGGAGGAGAGCTAAGGGGCTGAATTCACTTCAGTTTGGGGACACCACACGTTAGAATTAGAGAGAGCGAGAGTTACAGAGAGAGAGTAGAGAGAGGAGTTGTTCGTGAGCACTCTTGAAGGAAGAGACATCCAAGGAGCATTGATGATCGAATAGAAACTTCGGTTTCGTTTGGTTTTCTACGCTCTTTAACTATCTATTTCGATTATGTTGTTTGCTTTCGAACGCATGAGCGAGTAGTCGTTTTGTTCTAGGAGAAGGGGTTAGCACATGGCTATCCCGGAACCACTTTGATTTATCTTTGAATGCCATTTCCCTTTTTCGTTTATCTATTCTTTGTATAAGTGCTTGATTGACTTGTGTTTACGAATGACCACGTAGGTGCATGTTTATGGTACCTAGGAGAAGGAACGAAAGGAGAATTCTAATTCCGGATAATCAGGCTTAGAACAATTGAGGCTATGCCACAGTAGTAAGGTAATAGCGGTTGAGGATCAAACAGATGAATCATAGAACTATTAGGTTTAGTTCTAGGTGTCAGCCACGAAAGTAGGGGTAACTTGACTAGATAACCTATCTATGCCTTGAGAGAGGGTAGATATCATATTAGGATCGTTCGCCTTAGAGAACATGTTTGAGAATGCATGATTAGATAGGTTGATTGTTGGTTTCGATAGTCTTGTGGTTAATCCGTAATCCTAGAACATTTGTCTCACTGTTAAGAACTCGTTAGTTTATTGATTTTAGTATTTCATTCTAAAAACCAATATTTAGTTCGTTTGCAAGTTTGATTCGTAATTTGGGTTTAGGTAGTGTTGTGTAGTCCCTATGGGATCGACACTTAGAGTACTACACACGTGTCGTGCACTTGCGGGTAGTTTAGGTTAATTTAGTTTAATTTGGAACGCATCAGTTTGACCGAGAGGAACGACTGAGTCCTCACATGCTAAGTCGAGCTGTGTAATGCTCTAATTTAATGGTCTAGTCCTCCAAATGCTCTATTTTCCAAATAATTTGCTCGAGTCAAGCATTTCTCTGCTCAGGCTGACTACTTTCAGCTACAGTAGATTCTTGCTCATTTTAGATCTTCTCCTGGTAGGTGACTGTTGTGGTCTTGACTCGGTGCTTCTTTGAATTCTCGTACATCCAATGGTTGTCCTTCCACTTTGATGGTCGGAATCACAGGTTTTAATTTTCCTAGACCACTCTACCGCAAGTATACGGTACGTGCAGTACCAAGGTCGAACTCTAGGGATTGAGTGCAGCGTTAGAACTAAGATATCACGAGAAGATTATTGATCAATAGGTGGATATTGAACTAGAAAGTAAAGAATAAAACAATGGCAAGACTAGACTCAACAAGATAGAGTACCACGGGTATCGGGAATGACGAGACATGCAATGGATGTTTCTAAAAAACATGAAATCAGTTATATCAATCGATGGGGAACAAAAATCTAAATCCACTATCTAGGAAATCAACGACACTCAGCTCCCGATGCAGCACAGAACATCTAGATGACTGAAGTACGAGTGGTGAGTTCTATCTCAACTATCGGAAATGACTCTCTCGATGCCTAAATCCTTTACCTAGGAAATAAACGTCACTCATCTCTCGATGAAGCGCGCAACATCTTGATGCATGATAAATAATGGGGAACTATAACCTCTACTATTGGAAACAATTGGAACTCGACCTCTATTGACGGAACTGACTCTCTCGATGCCTAATTTCACTACCTAGGATATACACGTACTCACCTCTCGATACAGTAAACCTATATCCTAAACGCATGACGAACAATGGGAGCTCTACTGTTCCAAAGTAGATAAACTGATTACCGGGTTCTCATTAATCTAATTTATTCGAAGGTTAATTCTGAGACTCAAGCCTAACTCTCTCGATGCCTAGACGAATCTCTAATCTCAATCAAACGTGTCTAATCTCACCGAATGGATCTAGTCTCATTCAGACATGAAATCAACAATGTAAGAACGCATTAAGCACAACTACGACCTATCGAACCATATGGTTGAACAAAACCGAAATCAAGCATTAAGAATCAACAATCCATTAGTATGGCATCCCTAACCAATGGCAAACACAACTACTCAGAATACATAGGGAAACAAACACAAACAACGTAAATGTTCATCTTACCTATCATCCCAAGCACAGCTTCGGACAAATGATTCTGGTTCCCCGAAATCTTCTTCTTCAACCGTGCTATCTCTTGTGTCTCCTCTCTAATCTCGTGTCTTTTCTTCTCACCCTTCTTCTTTCTAGTTTGATTATCAAACTTATGCTCGTTCAAATTCTGGTGTTCGTGTGATTCGCTTTGGTTGTTAGCATGCAAGCTCGACCGTGCTCCTATGAATGCCTGACCATGTAACAGCTCTCCTTGAGTGCCCGACCGTGCATGGAGTGAGCCCGGTCCGTGCATAAACTACGGGGTGATTCTGGATTGAAGAGCCCGACCGTGCTGGTGTTCAAGCTCGGTCGTGCAGATGTGAAAGCTCTATGTGAGGCCTGTATGGCCCACAAGGTGATTCAGTGGGAAGGCATGTATATATATATATATATATGTTTTAATTAGATTAGGGTTAAGATAATAAAATAAATAGAAAAACAGTCGTATGTTGGCCAGGAGCAGAAAAGAAGAAAAAGAAAAGAGAATGAAAAAAAAGAGGAAGAAGAGAGAAGAGGGAAGAAGAAGAAATTGAAGACGATTTTCATCATGTTCTTCGTGGGTGGATTCTAATTGAGATTGTGGTAAATCTCTAAATAATTTGGTTTGATTATTCCCTTAATTCGAAGATTTATATTGTGGAAATTTATTAATGAAATGGATCTATAATAGGGAAAAATTGATTGGTATTGTTGTTAGCGATAATGTTAAGAGTCATCGAATCGTCGGGAAGCTAAGGTGATGACTTTCTCCATCGTAATTTCGGATTTGTGATTTATGTAAGCGATTATGCTTTTAAAACAAGGCATGATCACAATAGGATTTATAGGACCATAATGGAAAAAATTAGACGCTACAAGTGAATTGGATTAAACTCTAGATTTATCGTATGAGAATTGATGATAAGTATATGAGTTGTATAAATGACTATAGATGATCTAGAGAATTGACGTGCGACCAAGTGTTGGGGTCGGAGAACGTCGATATTTGGGTTTGGTGTTTGAGCCGAGTGAATATATTGTTAGTGTGTTCGATCGAGTGATTTCACACGCGAACCTTCGACAAAAGGCGTGTGCGAGCGCGTTTGGTGAGAGTTGTCACGCGAGGAGTATAAGGTCGATGACGTTAGTATTGCGACACTTGGATCTGGACCGGCGTTATACCGTGCTGGGGTTGTGGTAACCTTATGAGCGACGGAGCGTCGAGTTAGTCAGATTAGTGGATCTGCCAGCGTTCTACCATGTTGGGGTTGTGGTAACCTTTCGAGCGACGGAGCGCTGTATTGTTCTGATGGCTGGGGTACTTGTGACCTTACGAGACCTTCAGTGTGCTGGGGTCCATTGGACTTTGCGAGCGTATGCCCGAGCTAGAGTCGTGTGGACTTTGTGTGTTATGATCCAGTGTGGTACTAGTCTTAGACTTGGGATACTCAGTCGGGTTGGGTAGAGTTGTCTATATATCTTTAGTTTAGACTTTAGATATATTGTTATTTTATGATATTCAGTTCGGGCGGGAGAATATGTGGTACATAGTAACGTACGCGTATTGATCTCACTGAGTGCGTATTTCGTACTCACCCTATTTGTGGGCTGTCGTGGATGGACAGTGTATGGCAAGGAAAAAGAGCGACGAGGTTGAGCAGCAACATGAAAGCTCATAGCGGATTGATGGGAGAGGCGTGCACAAGGTCTCGATGAGTTTTATTTTGCATTTTGTATTCATTTATTCATTTTTCGTGACTATGATCTTTACGTATTTGCTTTGCTATTTGGTCCGGACCATTCTTATTTCGGAGTAAATCATTTATTTTATTTTATAAAAGTGTTTGACCGATGACACGTGTAGCCACCTCTTGGAGGTGATGGCGGACACCCCTAGTTCCGAGGTAGTTCCGGGATGGGGGTGTTACACTCTCCAGCCCGGTCGTGCAGGTGTAGATGCCTAGCTGTGCTACATGTTTTTCTTCTCCCCCGGTCCTGCACTAAGTGTAGCTCGATCGTGCATGTGATGGTGCCTTGTACCCGGTCGTGCAGTGAATGTAGCTCGGTTGTGCTGCTTGGTTGAGTCTTCAGCTCGGTCGTGCACAAGGTGATGCCCGGCCATGCAGCTTGGTTACCTCTCATCTATTCATCTTGGTCGTGCTCATATCCACATCTTCATCACTTGGTCACGTTTTCAGGTGGATTTGCCGTAATTACTCGTGTTTGCCTCGGATGTCTTCGTTTCTTGCCCAATCACACAAAGTAATAGTAGAAGTCCTCAAATATACTCAATAACTCGGTAAAGTCCAAGAATCGTACTTAAAACTAAAACCTAAGAATGATGAGAATACTATGACGGATTACGTGTTATCACACGTCCATTTGATCGAGTGCATTCCTATGCTCTTTTTCTCTAGCCTACATGAATGACATTTGTATGATCCATGGTGGAACCACGACATGGTCCTTATCATGCCCTTCAGATTCAATCCTTCAGCTGCATTAAAATGAGCCAATTTAGTGACTTTGAAATTCAAAAGTACAACATACATATCTCGTAACGTTTTTGTAGGTTAGGATTGATGCTTTTGCAAACTCTAAAAGGTCTATCTTCCTACTTCATAAGCTGCAATTTGTGCCTCTGTATAATCTTTTGTCGATGCACATTTACCCACACATTACCTCTTTACACAACAATCCTACTCCATTCTTTTTATGCAATGACTCCTTCTAGAACAAAACTCGACACATAACTTGTTAGATAACATCATCTTTTTGTATGTAAGCACATTCATTGGTTAAGGTATAAAATGTCATGTATTCTGTAATAGTCAAATAAATAAATGTTATTCTCACGGGTTATTTTCATAGGCCTTTTCTTGGGTTTCTCTCAAGACCTTACTATTCTAATGGTGATCTACCTCATGGTCACTCTCTCACACATCTGGTTTCTCAGTAGTTGATTCTCTGTGTCATGTAATTCCAAGATTTATTGACTACAAATGATACGTTCTTTGTTGCCTCATGTTCCTCAAAACTTTCACCCAAGCTGTGTAACACGTGATCATCCCTTTTTACCGCATTGTCATCTGGTTCTATCACATGTTCGCTATCCGCTCCTACCAACATCATCTACTGATTTGGGCAGTCTTTGTTGTAGTGACCACCCTAACATTCGAGACATAAAATGTAGCATTTAAGCGTATAGATTTAATTGGTACCTTGTGCTCTTGATTTGGATGTCTCTTTATAAGAGTCTTGTATGTTCAACTCCCTTGCACCAATATTTATGGATGTTGATTTGCGTCTCAATGGTAATGAGACGGTACAAATTGAGTCTCATCACTGCATTCATTTGATCCCACATCACTAATGGTTTCTCTCCATACAATCAATGTGAACGACTGAGTTGACCCGCCTTTTAAGTGCATACTTAATAAACTTCAGCAAACCTAACTATATACTTCTGCATTTGGTATACTGATGGCAATTGAAAACCATCTTAGTTATCCTCTCCCACTCTAAGTCTTCTTTCACATTGTTTCATCCCACAATAGTTGGGATGTCACGCTTGACATTATAGTCTCCCAAATCCTGACTCGATGGACTTCTCGTAGTGCCCGAAGTTTCGCATACTCTTTTGCATCTATATCCAAATGTTATGGATTTATAGAAACATAAGGTAGTATTCACGTTTGTGTTTGAAAAAAACGATGATCAAGTTATCTAGGGATGATAATGAACTCATCTAGTTATCGAGGGATGATAATGAACTCATCCTTCAACGCCTTACGAAACACCATCACCATGAGTTGCATTTGTATTTACAACTTAGATGTTCCTCTATCTTATAGTGTTTTGATGGGGTGGTTTTATTTAACTAGACATTGAAAAGATAGCTACAAAATGGAAAATTTAATAAAAAAACAATGAATAAAAAGGAAATGAACGAAAAATCATGATCGCTCGATTTTCCCTCACTCTCTTGTCTTTCCCTTGGCTTCTCCTGCTCGATTTAGTTTAGAACTTAACAATAAACTCGAAGCTACCTGAAGAATTCAAACTAAACTTGACAATCCAGGTTTAGAACATCTAATTCCCATACACTTCTATTTTCTTTTAAAGACCTTTTCTTATTTTTATCTATTCTTTTTTTTTTCTTTTTTTCCTTTTCTTTTTAATGTTTTGTTTTCATTCTTCTTTCTTTTTTTTGTTTCTTTTCTTTTTCCATTTTCCTTCTTTCTTCTACGTTATTCTTTCCTAAAACGACAAAAACAAACCAAAACTAGCTAAACTATATCTAAAAAAATATAACTAGAACAAAAATAAAATGATAAGAAAGATAGACTAACACAAGAACGTGACTTTGATACCACTTGATATAAACCTGAATCGATATTTTTTTTGTTAAATAAATGGAACTGACTGAAACTCCCTAGCAACTCAATAGCAGAACGTGGAACTTGTCAATCTTAAAAATATATCCCAAGCCTCTACTATATCTAACTAGAAAACCCAAGACTCAGCAAATGACACATCGAAACTTGTGATCTAGTGTTGATAAGTTGGGGAAAACTCAAAATTTCTCCAAAATTTATAGCTAAATCTTAAGAATTAGTAAGAAAAAGTCAATCTATATTGATAAACACTTCACTGAAATACTATACACTCGATCCCCTATTTATATGAACCAAAGAATAATGTAAATATGAATAAAAACAAATCAACTTAATTAAACTCGGTAATAGTGGTCGGTCGAGCGAAGCGAGGCATAAGTCTTTAACCTAAAATGCCATGCTCAATCGAGTCCTCCCACTCTTGATCGAGCTGTGTAATGCTCGGGTCAAGCGATCTAGTCTCCGAATGCTTTATTCGTCTAGAGAATTCGCTCAGGACAATCGCTTCTCTGCTCGAGTCGAACACCTTTAGCTCTTGCAACATCTTGCTCCTCTCGACGTCTTCTTTTTTTAGGTGAACCTTGTGGTCTTGACTTGTTCCTTGTCCATCCAATGGTCTTCCTTCAATCTCCATTTGAGTGAGGGCATTTCTAAATTCCTTCGCTCTGGCCCTCGCGATCGGTCTTTTTGTGATCCATGGTTGAACCACGCTTTGGTCCTTTATCAGACTGCTTTTCCCTGTGTGTGACTGATTATGAGATACTCACGTGTGAAGTTTATATATTGAGGTTTATTGAACTAAGGGGTAATGATTATGTATAGCTCGAAACTAACTAAAAGATGTAAGATATATTTCGATTGAGTGCAGGTATATTTCGGTTCGAAGTATTTGTAGTTGAACATTGCTGAATATTTTCAATAAAAAAAACAATTTGCTCTATGGGTGGTGAAAAACAACTACAGTTTATTTTTTATATTTAGGTGAAGTCTATAAAAATATTCCAAAATAGGGCTTTACTCTACATGAAATATAACAATATACAATATAAAAATTTCGGAAGCCACATACTTTTATACTAGTTATGTTTCAATTCATCTTTTATAGGTCATAATTATATTTCGACTATACCTTCCAGAATGTAAAAAATATATTTCTTTTAATTAATTGAACAAGTCTAGGGAAGGGACACATGTTTTTATTGCTACGTTAATATCAGTGGTAGGGGTGGCTTATTCGGATTTCGGTTCGGTTTTTGGTTCTGTTATTGCGGGTATGGTTTATTCGGGTTTGATTAAACTATAACCAAAGTATGCCCAAATATATATCGGTTTGGTTCAGTTCGATTTTATAATGGTTCGATTGTTAAAAAAAAGTTACAACCAAAGTAATAACCAAACTTTCTTTAGTTCGATTATTACAGTTATTTTTTACAAAAAAAAATCTGAGTATTAGCTTAACCTCTAAATATTAGCAGATTTGTGCCTGTTTACATAATATTAGTATTGTATACTTGATATTATCGTATTCTTAAAAAAAAGGGTTCCATAATCCCAAACATATTTCTTTACAAAATATTAAAATTCCACACATCTTAATGTCCATTGTGCATAGATAGATGCCCATGCCCGAGTATTGTAACCTGGATTAAGTCTCAAGTACTCAAACGTCTCAAAAGTAAACAGAAAAGATTAAACACATAAAGAGCAAGGAATAGAACCTACCATGTTTGTTTAAGTTCTTCAAAAAAACATCACGGCTAGACCGTCGTGTAAAGCATGTGTCTTGTTCAAGTTAGCCACCCTTGCTGCAACATTGCAATTATATTCTCCAACGGCATTGCTCCCTTCATTATCCATACGATCGATTAGGTCCTCGATTTGCGAGAACGTGAGGTTACTCAGAGAACCTCAAAACTACGACTATGATCAAAATTCTCGTGTTGTCCATGAGTCCTTCCGGAAAGTTGGGTATAAAATAGCTCTGATCCATGCCGTGATGTGGACAAAGGCGTTGGTAGCCTTTGAAACGTTCCCACACTTCGTGTAAACTCTCAGCTGCTCCTTGGACGAACGTATTGATTTAATTCTTAGCTAGTTGAGCATTACTTTGTGGGAAGAACCGCGTCATAAACTTTTCTTCTAGCTATCCCCACGATTATATAGAATTTGCCGATTGGGAATACAACCAGTCTTGTGCTTTATCCTTCACTGAGAATAGGAAGGCAGCGAGCATGACGTCCTCATCCGAGATTCCTTATCCGGTTCAGATGGTTTGGCCAAGCATCTTAAAATCAGTGAGATGCTGATTTGCATCCTCGGTGGGTCTCCCTCTGAAAGCTGTGTTACTGAGCATCTGAATGAATGTTGGTTGTAATTTGACGCGGACAGCCCTTTCAACGATGCAAGACAAGAGTTGCGTATGCCTATGAGCCATGTATGTTCCATAGGTTAATGCGGCTTAAATTTGTGGCGAGTTTAAGATGCGTCATTCTGCCAATTGTTCTTCTTCTGTCTCGCGCGATAATGTACCTCACACAATAGAAACACAAGAAATAGTTAGACTCCGAGAGGTAAAAAAATTGACTCAAGAAAAAATAAAATAAAGCAAAAACACGAAAAAGAAATAAGACTCCGGAAAAGGACTATGTCCTAATCCAAAAGTATCGTAACTTTAAAGCCGTAATCAGTTCCCCCGCAACGGCGCCAAAAACATCATGTGGTTAATCTCAAGTAATAAAATACCTTGACTAATATGGATCGTATAGTACTAGGATCGAACACGAGGAATCGATGCAACTCTAAAGCTAGTAACTAATAAATATGATGGTAAAAATCAATAAGTGTGTAGAATGCAAATAAAACTAAATTATCTAATTAATAGGATAAACTCAATAGACTAAACACTATAGATTTCGAGAGATGCCCGATAATGCAATAAAGTGCTACAAAGATCATGGTTATGTATATCATCACGTATTCGAGGAATTCAAGCTCGTTCCTAGGGAATGACTCTACCGATGCCTAATCCCACTATCTAACGCGCATACTACCAATCTTCCAATTACGTAATCTCACACGATATATTCATTGAGTCTGTTATCCTAATTCCTATGTCCAATTAACCGACTGGTCAAAATTCTAAATCAATTGAGACCTCATATCATGGCATTCATCTTCCAATGCAACCAAACTTTTATAATCACTCGTTCAAACGGTTAATAAGAACAAAAGCGTTAAGAACAAGCATTCAATCCATAAACGATCAAATATCATAACAAGCATTAAGCATGAGCCTCCATTACATATCGGCAAAACTCTAACCCGTGGCTATTAAACTACTCGGACATGGATTCCGAAAACAAAGCACGAAAGAAAACTATTGCAAACGTAGATATAGAATGAGATTCCTCCCTATCACAATATGGTAGTCTTCAAAAGCTCCTCCGCGTGCCTAGTTCGACGTCCCGTCTCCAGCCTTCTGGCGTATTGCTCTCTCTCTATTCTCTCTTTGCGTCTGCTCTCCTCCTTCTTCGTTTCAGTACGAATGAAGCTTTTCTCCTTGCCCCTCTCTCTTCTCTTTCCTCTTCTCTTCTCTTTTCTTTTTTCTTCTTTCCTCTTTGGCTGAGTATTTCCATTTTCTCGTGAATTTCCTATTGTTTGCCATCGTCCGGTACTTTCCTTTTCTTGTTCCGTGCGTGTAGGTACAACATGTCCGACCGAGCACAAGAATGAGCACGGTCGGGCTCTTCATCTAACCATAGCCCGTCGGTCTCTATACATGCCCGGGCTTTGCTCTACGTTCGGGTGTATATTCTGTTTGAAGAGCCCGGTCGGGCTCATGGTGCTGCACGGTCGGGCTATGCTTCTGGTTTGCTCAGCCCGCTCGGGCTAATGATGCTGCACGGTCAGACTATGCTTGCTTTATGTGTCCGGTTGTGCATTTGGGGTAAGATCGGTCGGGCTGGTTGCCATTGCAGGAGCAAGGGCGGGCTGGAATGGCTGCACAGTCGGGCACTTCACCTCCCTAGTGTGCCTGGTCGGGCACTTCACCTCCCTAGTGTGCCTGGTCGTGCTGGTAAAAGTGGTGTAGGCAATTGCTCGTATCCGCTCGTGTTTGCTCGTGTTCGTGTTCGATGTAATTTCCTGCAAATACACGAAAAAAGGATGAAAGAAGACTAAATGATGTTTAATGTTTGGTGAACTAACTATAAAAATGAACTAAAATACTATAACAAAATAGACATTATCAGCATCTAATTTCTAGTATTATTAATATATATATATTATTAAAAAAAGTTATGTAACTGATCGGTTATCTATGATTATACGGTTAATAACCAAACCGAATTCTATCCAAATAATTATAAAAATTTCAGAACCGATTGGTTATTTTATTAATAACCGAACCAAACAAACCACCCCTGACGAGCGGTAATGATAATGGCTTTTCCACTCGGTTCCACTACCGAACATATATTTTGTATTTGGAAAACTGATAATTGATTGAAACATAAAAAGTATGACATCACGAGCTACCGATCATAAACTGAAAATTTTATACCGTTCAATACCATTTTTTCGAATTCAATCTAATTTGAATACTCCATTTAAAAGGAATATTAAAATTTCATTTTGTATCCTCTATTAATTAAATAAAATAATATATATATATTTATGTGTATATATATATATATATTTTAGTTGTGCCACAAAATCAATACCCAGAAAATGAAGAAGAGTACGCAACTAAAAATGGTTCCATTCGTACCCTACACTTTAAACTAAATCCTAGAAAAACAAATATTGATTCTTTCCGTAAAAATAATCTAGCTTCAATAAATTCGCGTGTCTTAAAACTCTTTCCTATAGAATATTTACTTGAATAAATAAATAAATAGTAATAAAATAAGTTTTCGAAATTGATAAGTTGTGGTAGATGATATTTGAAATACATATAGAAGAATGGGAAGCCATGAGTGTCCTTTTCTAAATCATTCGGTCACCCATCACAAAATCTCACCGCCCAAATAAGTTGAATTAAAAAGAACAAAAACATCATATTCGAAAAAAAAAAACCAAAGAAAGAAGAAGAATGAAGACGGGAATAGTGGTGGACGAAGCTTGTCTTTACGAAGAAGAGAAGCATCTCACAGTTTGCAAGACCTCACTCTTCTTCCCCGGCGACGGTTTCTCCGTTTACGACTGCAACGGCGAACTCATCTTCCGAGTCGACTCGTACGGACCCGATCCGCGAGAAAAGGATGAGATTGTTCTCATGGACGCAACTGGAAAGTGTCTTCTCACTGTCAGAAGAAAGGTACACTAGTCTTTTTTTCTTAAATCAGCTTGGAGAGTCGACTCGTTCGGTGACTCGGTTTTGAAAAGAGAGTGAGAGTTGATATGTTGCTTACGGTGGATTGGATTAGATTAGAAGGGTTTGGTTGGAATATAGTTTCCATTGATGGATACCGATCTGATTTCTGTTTACGGTCGCGATATTCTGGGGAAAAGAATCTTAGATTTTTTGGAAGGTTTTTTCGTTTAACTATTCTGGGAAAATTTTTGCTTTATTTATAAGGGTTTGGTTAGTATCTGAAGAGAATCGACAAAACGGATCTGAATCTTTTTTAAGCGGCTTAATCTGAAGTTCCGTCTGTTTCGCCCTGTATTCGAATCGAGTCAGTGAGTCATCACTCTGGTTGCTATGGAGTTCTAGTAACCCAGCAAACAAGTGGCATAAGATAATTATGGTCTCTACACTGTCAGTCCTCTGTTTTGACTCGTCTCGAACGGTATAAGTCAACCCCTCGTCGAGTTAAATTATATCCAGTTGGTTTTTATGTACAGAGGCCGACTCTTCACCAGAGGTGGGAAGGATTTCTCGGCGAGAGGTTGGACGGTCAGAAACCGATCTTCAGCGTCAGAAGATCATCTATAATCGGACGGTGCACAATGACGGTGGAGGTCTACGATGTTGCCGGAGAAGAATACATAATCGACGGAGACTTCGCACAACGAAACTGTGTTATGTACGACGCTGAAAAGCGTTCAGTGGCTGAGATCAAACGCAAAGTGGACACATCAACAAACGTGATGCTTGGACGTGACGTGTTTTCTCTAACCGTTAAACCCGGTTTCGACGGTGCGTTTGCGATGGGATTGGTGCTCGTACTTGATCAGATCAACGGTGACGATTTGGTAGAAGAAAACATGGAACAGGTGCACCCCAATGAAGGGGATTAGAGCTCATGACTGTCAAGTTGAGTTTATGGTCGAATCTCATGTTTGTTTTCAGATAAAAAAAAAACCAAAAATATATGGTGCAAGATCTTTGGTCATATAATTATGGTTTTGTGCATGTATACCTTGAAACCTAAAATAGTGTGTTTGACTTCGTCTACTACATTGTTTATGATTGTCTAAAATAATTTATTGTTTCTTTGTATATTAATTGTTCTTTTCCAGAGTAGAAGTTATTTTAAAAACCCAGATTTGCCTTTTCTTTCATGAAAACTGAATTTCATAAACATAGTAGTTAAAAATTTTGGATAAAGGTCGTAAAATATTCGCATTTACATAACAACTATTAATCCACGAAGGTAAAAGGAGATTATCAAAAATATCCCTATAGGGCTAAAGTGCTTCAAAAATACCCTTGGCTGAAAAAAAAAGTTTCAACTTCAAATCTACCCTTAAAATATTGATAATCTCATGTTACCCTTCACGACATTTTTTCTCTCTCCTCTAGAACACTTCTAATTCTCGCGCGAAAATTACTGTTCCTCCACACCACAACAGATTCGGCGAGAGTAGCTTGCAATCGACATCAGATTCGCTGCCAATAGGTTGAAATCCTTTGTTGTCAACAAAGAAGCTTGCAATTAAGCACGTTCCGCAGAAAAACCAGGTGTGTATAGTGAGTTTTTCGTGTTTCTCTTGTGTCTATTGCAATGTCAAAGGTGACAGAGTGGGTCACAGAGTCGTACAGTTGCACTGGGTCACAGAGTCTCATCGAGGGGTCAAAGGGATCAAAGGTCGTCGCAGGGGTCCAACGGTAAATGGGTCGCAACGGGTCAAAGGGTCGCAGGGGTCCAAGGGTAAATGGGTCG
>CM071863.1:24808751-24818863 GCA_036759665.1 Gynandropsis gynandra | reverse complement strand
TATTGATTTATTCTTGATTTACGGTTCTACACTTAGCATTATCATTCCTACGCTAGTGCTGACCGCTCAACAACATAGGATTTCGGACTTTGCTGGAAGGTTAAAGGATGAATCCGGACCTGTTAAGTTGTAGATTAAGATTGGCTAATGAGAATCTGATCGGTCGGTTTGTCATCTTAGGGATAATGATTGTGTTCGTAATGCTGCCATGGTATGGGTTAATCACTGCTGGAAGGTAGGGTTGCACGTATCCATTGTTAGGAGGTTTAGGCTCGGAAGAATCACTCCTCACCTTAGGGCATGAATTTCCCATTGTCAAGAATAGTTGATAGATCTATGATTCTTAGTTGTTTCATCTATGCAATTCCCGGTATCCCGTACACCCGTAGTGTTTACAATATCTGACTTTATCCCCAACCTAGTTTCTTGTCACCATTTAGGTTAGTTTTAGGAATTTAGGATCACATCCCCTCTAACCTTTTCCGTCTTAGTTTAGTTCTATTCTTAGTTTAGCTGCTTTAGTCCCTAGAGATCGACCCTGGTACTACACGATCCGTATACTTGCGGTGAAGTGGTCTAGGAATATTTATAACTTGTGTTTCCAGCACACCACATACCCCTAGACAAAGTCCAAGCGATCTCCATACCAATTCTCCTAAGCTTGAGATATCATTAAACTCGTATTCTCGTTCTTATTCTCTTTTATTTTTGTTTTTTATAGACCCACGCTTGGTTTCTAGGACGTCGAAGACGAAGAGGGATGGCTTTCTACTTAGACCCATGGTGCTTATGGCACACTAATAAGGTCTTGTAACCTTAGCAGAGTGCAGAGGTGTATCATTGAAGAACATTTTTCTCTCTTTTTATTTTTACCAAAGAATACGCATCACTCTAACCCTTAGGACGTAGAATAGCGCCTCAACCCACCACTTAGACCCGAAACATCGATCTCGATGTACTCATGTCAATATAAACCTGAAATAGTTAGAAACTTTTCCAAGATGACAGGGAGTATAAGCGTGTGGAATCTAATGATTAATGAACGATAAAATATATCAAACAAAGCAAAGATCAATCGGTATGCACGGAGATATAAAACTTGGTACTGAAGCCTAGGAGGTGAATGCAACTATGGATCATGGTTTCAAGCACACTACCCAACTAATCGGTATCCAAAAGACTTCTAAGCAAACCTAGACTATTGTTCACGATTCGACTAAGTCGCACAATAATGGCTAAAGCTCAAATATTCTTGCCAAGTATCCATCCGTTTATTCCTAAAAGTAACAAAAAATCAACATCTAATCCTAATCACATGCATGATACTCGACGAGTACTCCCCCAGACTTTAATGAAACACCGTCACGGTGTTCAAGACCTAAGGGAATCTCGCATACCAAACTATGGGAAAATAAGGGTTGGAACGTGTGCACCTTGTGTGTTTTGCTGTCCCGAGTTGGTGATGCGGCTGGACGTTGTATGCGTCTCCTCCTCAAGTATGATATCGACGTTGAAAAACCTGTGAAAAAGAATGACACAATCCAAAAGAAGGAATACTAACCCACCGAGAACATCAATGTGAAAAGAATAATAATTGGTCTGAAAAATAATGAAATGAAAATGCAAAAGTCGGGTTGCCTCTCGAAAAGCGCTTGTTTAAGGTCGCGAGCCTGACCAAAACGTGCACCTCATTAGGTGGACGTCCTCGACGTCGTCGTGTGCGTAGCGTCTCGCGTGCATAGTGTGCTCGATAGGGCGTAGCACGCGAATCAGTTGAGTTCCTTACACGATCAGTCATGTCTTCCCTAAGATTGGCCATGATGTTCTCTAAGTTGGGGGCTAGATCGTGCTATCCAAAAATTCTGGTCGAGCTGTCCATACGTCCGGTTGTGTACTCCATGCAACCGGTTAGGCGTTCATCGCTTGTTTCCTTCAGCGTCTCCAGAGATTTTTGGTGCGTGAGCCTTTGCGGTGAACGCTTCATCTTCACTTTGGGTGCCTTGTCAATCCTCCAATTGTGTGCTGGAAGTTTGCTGTAGGTTCTTGGCATCTCGGGGTTGCTTATGTACTGATTTGCACCGCATTTAGCTCGGGTTGTGCAGAAGTCCCGGTCGGGGGATTCCTTCTTCTTTTTGATGTCAAGCAGCTCGTTTGGTACCTTGTATAATCCTTCTCCAGCTGCTATGAGATTCATATATAGGGAATCCGTATTCTGAAATTTCTCACAAACTTCCTCGGCTAAATTCTCAAAGATGCCGTCAGGGAACAGGAAATCGATAGCGCACGGCTGCTCAAGTGTGTCGATTAAGCTGAACTCTACTTCCATCTCGGGTATCTTCTTATGCTTATCAATTTCCGTAGCCTTATCCGCTGCTGTGTTAGATTCTTCTCGTTTTTTCAAATATCGAGGGATTTGGCTGATCCATCGTCTTCATGCGTTGACGTTGCGGGAATGGCAATGGCGGTGGCCTCGGATCTGGTTTTACAAACTTTGGCTCCTCTTCCTCCTCAAGCTTCTCCTTAAGCTTGTTGACAGCCGTTTCCGCTACTGTGATAGATGCTTCACCCCTTTCAGACATTGAAGTAGGTTGACCGTCTTACAATCCCTTAGGTAAATTTCTTTGACATGCTCACGTGGATTTGTTTCTGAACTTCTCAATAGAACCTCTTGTGGTTGTGATGCCCCTTGTGCAAGTTCTGCAGTCTGCGTGTCCAATTTTCTAAAGAAGTTGTCCATCTACTCATTGGCCCTTTCTTGTTCCGCTTTCATTTCCATCAACAAGTTGTTTTGATTTTCCAGTACTTCAAGGTAGCGGGCGAACATGGCGGCAGTGTCGAGGGCTGCTTCGGGTTGGTCTGGCTGTGGCTGAGGCGCATATGGCTGATAGTTCTGAGTTTGGGGCTGCGTCCATGACTGATAGTTCTGAGTTTGGGGCTGCGTCCATGGCTGAAAATTCCCCAATAGATGTTGTGCATTCAACATACCATCGGTGTTCCTATACAGAAAATTTGGGTAATCGCTCCATCCGTGATTGTATGTATTTCCGAAAGGCTGATTGTAACCCTCGTAGATCTCTTCTTCATACCCCAAACTTTTTGTTCCCATGATTGCTCCGAGTAATGCGGATGGTATGAGTTAGACAGCATATGATGAATTTCGGAAAGTTGACCTTTTATTTCAACTATATCGGCATACAAAGAGTGGGACTTGTTCATGTTACCTCGCAAATTAAAGAACACAAAATTTGATTAAGCTCCGAGAGGTAAAAAAAATTTGACCCAATAAGAAAGAAAACAAAAGCAAAAAAATGCGAAAAAACAAATAAAGACTCCACAAAGGACTATATCCTAGTTCAAAAGTATCCTAACTCTAAAGCCGTAATCAATTCCCCGGAAACAGCGCCAAAAACTTGATATGGTTAATCTCAAGTAATAATATACCTAGACTAACGCATCTGCAAGAATACGGATCGTGTAGTACCAGGGTCGAACACAAGGAATTGATGCAACTCTAAAGCTAGTAAACTAATGAATAAGACGTGTGAAATCGATGTGATGGGAATGTGAATGCAACTAAACTAAACTAATTGACGTGATGAACTCAATAAACTAAACACCATAGGTTTCGAGAGATGCACAATGATGCAATCGAAGTTCTAACAAGATCATGGTTATGGATATCGTTACGTATTCGGGGAATTCAAGCTCTTTCCTAGGGAATGACTCTCCCGATGCCTAAACCCACTATCTAGCATGCGTAGTACCAATCTCCCAATTGTGTAATCTCACCTACTAGATGCTTTAAGATCGCTATCCTAATTCCTAAGTTCAATCGATCGACCGGCCAAGGTTCTAAATCAATTGAGACTTTATATCATGACTACGTTCCAAGATCCAATTCATCTCCCAATGCAATTAAATCTTTATAGACATTCATTCCAGTGGCCAACAAGAACAAAAGCATTACGAACAACCAATCAATCCGAAACGATCAAATATTATAACCAAGCGTTAAGGACAAAACTTCATTACAAATCGGCAAAGCTCTCTAACCCATGGCTATGGATCTACTCAGACATGAACTCAAATAAACGAAACACAAAAGAATGAGATCCCTCCTTATTCTATTACCGACGTTTTCAATAGCTCCTCCATGCTTTGACTTCCTCGTTCCCTCCTTCTCTCTCTCTCCGTGTTTCTGAATGTCTCCCCTGGTGTATGTTTTGTCCCCTAGCCCTTAGCTTATTTTCCCTTTAATTGCCCGTTCAAACCTTCAAACAAGTTCGTTCCAGATTAGGCGGCCCGCGTGGGCACAACTCTTGCCCGGTCGTGCACAACCTCAGCCCGAGCGTGCACAATACTCAGCCCGAGCGGGCTCTCTTGCCCGACCATGTGGTCTACCAGCCCGAGTCGGGCTGAGTGAGGGGATTTTCAGTGTTAATGGTAGAAGTGTAGCTAGAGCGGGTCCAATGCTTAGCCCGGGCGTGTAGCCTTCAATTGCTGTTTCCGCTCCTTTCCCTCGATGCTTGAGTGTTCGATTTGGATCCGTGGCCGTGCACATGTTGTATCTTGTCTTTCAATCACGTTTTCAGGGTGGAATTGCCGTAATCACTCGTGTTTTCCTTCATGTCTTCATTTCCTACACAAAACACCAAATGGTAGATGAAATCCTCAAATAAACTTAGTAAATCGGTAAAATCTAAGACATCTAATCAAAACTAAACCAAAGAATCATGTAAATACTACGACGGATTACTTGTTATCAAATTCTTGAAGGAAGGTCCATTCATGGAGTTGGACAAGTTGAATTCTATCTTTTCATCCCCGGCACGTAGAGAGCTTTCCTTGTTGTACATCTATCATGGCATATGCAGTAGCTAGAAAAGGTCTTCCTTGAATAATAGGTACCCTAGCATCTTCTTCAATATCAAGTACATCAAAATCAGTGGGAATGCAAATACTACCTACCTTGGTGGGAATGTTTTCAGCAATTCCCATCGGATACCTTACCGAACAATCAGCTAGCCGTAGACACATCTTCGTATGCTTGATATTCCCGAAGTTCACCTGCTTATAAACCGAATGTGGCATTATGCTCACGCTTGCTCCCAAATCGCACAAAGGTTTATCAATGTCAATGTCTCCTATGGTGCATGTGATGGAGAAGCTTCCGGTGTCCTTCAACATCGGTGGCATCTTGTTTTGGAGAATTGCGGTGCATTCCTTGGTGAGTGTTATCGTCTCGATTAGGCATCTTTTGGAAGGCTTCCACGAATGGCATGTTGATGTGGAGCTGCTTGAGGTAATGGAAGAATTTGGTTACGCTCTCTCGATTATTGCTGCTCACCAAGCATCCAAGAAATGGTACAGGAGGTTCGTATGCCGGTGGAGCAACATATGGCTTCTCTAAATCAGGCTCATACCCTTCCATGATTGCAATTCTGCCCTCTCTTTTATTCACCAAATGTCCAGCAACGTTATCTTGTTCTATTGAGGGCGGATTCTCAATCGTATCTTCGTTGCACAACGTGATGGCGTTTACATGCTCTGTCGGGTTAAGACCGGGCTTTCCGGATAGCATAGCGGGATTCCGAGAGGATGATGCAGCCTGCTACAAAATGGAGTTCTCTAGAATTTTCACATGTGTGCTCAAGGAGTCCATTTGATTTCGCAGCTCATTGATCGCTGCTCCCATATCCGCATTGAATTTCGCTTGAGTTGATGGATGTGGGTTCAAGGAGTCCATTTTGAGTTTTAAGCTCGTTGATCGTAGTCCCCATTTCCTCTTTGAATTTCGTTTGGAGTGATTGTTGCTCCTTGATGTTGTGTTGGTATTGCCTTTGGTCATTGATGAATTTGAGCATCACCACCTCAAGGCTTGATGAAGGAGCTTGAGGAGGTGGAGGAGCTTGCTGGACTTGCTGAAAACCCAAAAATTTCACCGGTTTGTTTGTGCGATAAGAGAGATTCGGGCGGTTCCTACAATTCGGGTTGTATGTGTTACCGAATTGCGTATTGCCTTGCTGTTGGGCGTAGTTCACTTGTCCCATACCTTCTTGCATTGTGCATTGGTAAGCTATATGATCCGTTTCTCCACAATTTGCACAATAGATGGCATTCACCGTATTGCCCATCGCTCTTCTTTGATCCACTTCGTAAAGACCTCGTGTCTTGTTTGGCATACTTCTTGGTTGAGACCACATGGTGTGGTTCATGGCAATATTGTCGATAAGCTCGTATGCCTCTTCTACGCTTACGTCCATGAATGATCCTCGAGCAGCGTTGTCTAATGTCATTCTATGTTCATACGTGATCCCATTGTAGAATGTTTGAATCATGTACCACTGCTCTAGACTGTGAGGAGAACACATTTGCAAAAGGTCCTTGAATCTTCCCCATGCCTCAAATAACGTTTCTTCCTCTCGGCTTCTAAACATTGTGATTTCTCCTCACATTTGGATCGTTTAGCTTGGAGGGAAGAACTGTGATAGGAATGTCGTGCAAAGCTGATCCCATGAAGTGATAGAACCAGCGGGAAGAGATTGTAGCCACGCTTTTCGCTCGTCCCCCAATGGAGAAGGGAAATAGACGCATCAAAAATGAATTTTGTGTGTTTGATAGCTCTAGGAAGTCTCATAGATGTTGATGAGGGTCTTCGTGATTACCGCTCATAGACTATTTTTGGTATAACATGTTGATCATCGCAAACTTGATCTCGAATTGCTCCCTCGCAACAGCTGGTGTCCTTATTGCAATTTGGATATTGCTAATGTTCCAGATCATGTAATCACTGAGATGACGTGGTGGAGGAGCCTGCTGTTGTTGTAATTGTGCCACATTACCCATGGGTAGTTGCGGCTGTCCGTGACCATCTAATACATCGCTTTGATTGTTCATCGCTCGTGGATTGGTCGTATCTACCTATTCTTCTCCCTTTCCCTTCTTTCGCTTATTTATCATTCTCTCAATCTCATGGTCGATTCGATGAAAATTCGAATTACTTGGAGATCGGTTCATGCACCTACGAAAGACAAGTAAAAAGAATGAGTAGGAAGAAATGAAAAGAAAGGAAAACAAAAACAAGTACGATTCTAAATCTAAATTGCTAAACGTGTTGGCAATTAGTCCCCGGCAACGGCACCAAAAATTTGATGCGTGTCAAGTTAACATGTTAACCTAAGACTACCCGCAAATGCATGACACGTGAGTAGTAGTTAGGATGTGGATTCCACGAGGACTAATGTAACACGATCTAAGAATCAAAATTAGAACCAAAGCTTGCTGCGAAAGAATGAGGACGATGAAATACAAATATGATGATGATGCAAAGGATATGTGAGTTCTAAACAAAGAGACAAAGGCCCTAGAAAAGCGGTTTCACCGCATAGCTTCCGAAACCTATATCTGATCTATCTAGTTGTGCATTCCCTATCAAGATATCTAAGGAGGACGATCCTAATGTAGAACCTACCCTCTCTCAAGGCATAGGAACGTGGTTAGATTGAGTCATCCACTACTTTCGTGGTTGACACCCCAACTAAACACCATTACGATTCATGATTAGCCCGTTACAACCCTCAACTAGTACTACCCTACTTTCGTGACCTAGTCTCGGTTGTTCTAACCCTGATTTTCTAGGATTAGAATTCACCTTTCAGTCCTTCTCCTAATCCCTAACACATGCATATACGTGGCCATTCGTAAATACAATTAGGACAGTAAGTTCTCAGTAAGCCTAGAATTGAAATTCACCTTTCATTCCTTCTCTTAATCCCTAATACATGCATATACGTGGCCATTCGTAAACATAAGACAATATGTTCTCAGACAAAGAATAGATAATAAGAAACGTGGAAAAGAATTCATAAACGAATCAAAGACGGTTCCGGGATAGCCATGGGCTAATCCCTTCTCCTAGAACAAATCTACTACTCGGTCATGAGTCTAAACATAACAAACAAAACAGTAGATTAAAGAGCATACAGATATCAACTGAGCGATGATCCCGAATCAACCTCCAACTCCTTGCGTGCCTCCCGTCAAGGGGACTCTAGGGATGGATGAAGGCTGTGAATTGTGTTGTAGATGATGGATCGGGGTGGTGGATGTCTTTCTGTCCTTCTGGCTTTGAAATTTGAATTTTAAGTTTTGGCCGACTCCTTTACACCAAATTCATCGGTAGGCCATTTTACGTAGTCATGCCCGACCATGCTCTATGTCATGCCCGGTCGGGCATGCTTCTTCCATAATTGTAGAGAAGTTCTTTTGCATTGAAGCCCGACCGTGCACTTGGAACGCCCGACACGTGCACAAGCTACTGAGATGAATTTGTATGAGTTGTCCGACCATGCACCATAAGACGCCAAATTGTGCTCCCTCACCAAGAGAATGCCCGACCGTGCATGATGTGTGCCCAGGTCGTGAACATCTCTCGGGGATAAATTGCAACAAAGGAGCCCGACCGTGCTCCTCACTTAGCCCGACCGTGCTGCTCCAAGGAGAAGGATGCTCGACCGCACTGGATTGGATGCCCGGCTTTGCTGCTTCACCAAAGGGGAGCCCAACCGTGCTGCAATGAAAGCTCGACCGTGTGGCTTCTTCAAGGAGGGTGCTCGACCGAGTTAGAGACTAAGCCCGACCGTAACATGGTGAAGGTTGCTGTTCTGCCGTGCATGTGATCTTGCTCGATCGGGCTGTGTCCTTTGATGCATGCTCGGTCGTGCACTTGGCATTCTTGGCCATGACTTGTCCACTTCTCATTCCGTTTGATCCATTGCGACCTTAATTGTTTAAAGATGTCCCATGTATGCTTCTAAACTCCGAAATGAATCGAATACGCATTAAAACCTACAAGAACATGAAAACAAGAAGACAAGTAAAACAGATACAAAATCACAAGTATACCTCGCAACTATTGTCATAAACATCTCTAAAATCATGCATAAATCATGTACGAAAACGAGATGATCACAAGACCATCAACTCCTTGCACCAGCCGCTTCAATCCGAGTCGGGCTCCTCACCAGCCCGCGTGGGCTTCCCTCTCCAAGCCAACCCGCACGGGTCGTGTTCGTCACATGCACAAACCAGAAAAGGAAACTTCGCAAAACAAGAAAAGGAACGTGCAGGCTACTTAAACCAAAAGGAAATATTGTTAGAGAGGAAGGGGAGCTACATGTCTGGAAAATAAAGAGGAAACGTTGACAATTACACAAGAATGGAAAAAACAAGAGATGGAAAAGCTCGAAAAAGGAAAACTGCAGTTGCTGTAAGTAAGAGGAAATATCAGCCGCTGAAGAGGAAAGAGAGAGGACGGCCAAAGAGGAAAGAATAGAGGAAACAAAAGAGGAGAAAGAGGGAAAAAAATGAGAGAGCTTCAGTAGCCCAATTCGTTCCGAAACTAAGAGAGAAAAAACGAAGCACGCACGAGAGAGAGAGAGAGAGAAAGAGCAATATGCCGAAAGGATGGAGACTGGACGACGAAGGCGGCACGTGGAGGAGCTTAAGACTATGGTATTGGGATAGGTAGAAATCTTGTTCTATATCTATGTTTGCAATAGTTTGCTTTCATGCTTTGTTTTCGAAATCCATGTCCTAGTAGTTTAGTAGCTACGGGTTAGAGTTTTGCCGATATGTAATGGAGGCTCATGCTTAATGCTTGGTTATAATATTTAATCGTTTTTTGGATTGATTGGCTGTTCTCAACGCTTTTGTTACCATTTGAATGAATGAGGTCTTGATTGATTTAGAACTGTGGCTGGTCGGTTAATTGGACTTAGGAATGATCATCTCGTTTTCATACGTATTTCTTGCACGATTTAGGAGACGTTTTTGATATATATGTGATGTTTTACGTATGATTCCGTTTCCGTTTTACTTGTTCTCGTGTTTTCATGTTCTTACAGGTCTTTACGCGTATTTGGATCATTTTGGAGCTAAAATTCATGCACGGAGCTAAGGAGCAACTTCGAGGATCATCATGGGACAAACGGGACGAGATTGAGCATGGAAAGCCTCCACCCGGTCGGGCACAACTCTTGCACGATCGGGAAAAACCTACGGCCAATTTTGTGCATATTTCCTGCACGACTCGGGCAAGAATACCCGACCTA
>CM071863.1:24789975-24807752 GCA_036759665.1 Gynandropsis gynandra | reverse complement strand
AGAGGGTCAGCTCTTCAATGTGTATGTACGGAAATTATAGGGAGGACAGCCACGAACCGTCACCCGAAACTCAAAGGATGCTGCACCCGCACTTGCACGAGGTACGAGAAATCTTCACACATGGAGACGTGGAACTATGGAGTGATGCGGGTGACACATTCAAAACCAATGGACAGCGGCTAAAGCTCTACCAAGCCGCTCAACCGATCGAAAGTGGAAACTCCATTTCCCTTTCCGATCCACCCGTCGCGCACGCATGAGGTTTGGAGACGTCAAAGCTTTATGACATTAAATAAGCGCTTTCTGGGAGGCTACCCAGCTGTTTGCTTTTAATTTTCTTAGTTTTTAGGTTAAGACTCAGTTATTTATTTTTCATAAAAAAAATAAAGAGAAAAAGAAAAAAACACAAAAAAATAACACCACAAACGTGCTTCAGTTCCTTCATCCTCCATCGGAGCTTCACGTCGAGGACGCCGTTCAATTCAAGTCTGGGGGAGCAGCTCACGTTTGTCAGGTGGTTTCGTTTCACTTTCTTTTGAATTTTTAGTTTTTAGGTTATTTTTGCGATTTTTAGTTTGTTTTTCTTTTCATTGAGTCAGAGTCGTACCAAAGCACTTGTCCGGTGCCACGTTTTGAGATGAACCCTAAACCTAGGATGCTTAAGAAGTTAGCCTTTTCCGTGAGATTTTGCATGATTGAGCTAGATTTTCCTAAGCGTTAGAGCTTATTAGTCGGCTGAAAAATAATAGGTCGTATTTCTTGGAAATCCTAGTGTTGCTTGTGGGGAGGTTTAGACGAGATTGCTAGGCTAGTTTATCGTTTATTCTTTCTATCCAGATGGTCATACTTCGTGTAGATGACGCCCAGATGGTCATACTTTGTGTAGACGACGCTTTACTTTTGTTCTATTGAGGATTATTGGATCATATAAAATCGAGCTTATTTTGCAGATTAAAAAGCGCACACTAACACTTCGTTGTCGATAGAAATAGTGCCTAAAAAGCATGATCAAAAATCGATATGAGTGCATCGACCTTGTTACTCTTTCGGTGGCTCGGGTCTAAGTGGTGGGTTGGCGATCATCTTTCTACGTCCTAAGGGCATGGCACAAAAAGCCGCCTACTCCGCTGCGCTCTTACACGAGATGCATGAGTATACCGTCATCGGTAGTCTGGGTCTAAGTAGAGGCTGGATCCCTTCAAATCCGACGTCCTAGAAGCCTAGTGTGTATGCAAAGAAAAAAAAGAGAAAAGCCGCCTACTCCGCTGCACTCTCACACGAGATGCATGAGTATACCGTCATCGGTAGTCTGGGTCTAAGTAGAGGCTGGATCCCTTGAAATCCGACGTCCTAGAAGCCTAGTGTGTATGCAAAGAAAAGAAAAAGAGAAAAAGAGAAAAGAATAAAAAAAAGAGAAACAAAAGAAAAAAAAGAAGTCATCAAAAGAAAATAAAAAGAAAAAAAGGAAAGAAAGAAAGAAGCTCGGAAAGAAAGAAACAATTATCTTCGGTTGATCTAGGTTTAGCGTTGTCTGAAGTCTTGTCTGGTGGAGGGAGTTACGATAGCGTGTCCAGTTTCCTTTGATTTACTTTCTCATGGGTAACCGTGGTGGACCTAGGATTAAGACTGAAAACTCGATTAGGCCGAATATGCTCTCGACATGCTAGTTGATCGGTTAGGTTCACTTTAGCGGTATTTCTAGGAGAAGGGGAATTCTCGTATTTTCATACCCCATGTATTCCACGTTGACGTTTGCTTAGGGACAAACAAACATTCAAGTCTGGGGGATTTTGATCATCTCATTTTCATACGTATTTCTTGCACGATTTAGGAGACGTTTTTGATACATATGTGATGTTTTACGTATGATTCCGTATCCATTTTACTTGCTTTCGTGCTTTTCATGTTCTTACAGGTTTTTACGCGTATTTGGACCATTATGGAGCTAAAGGAACATGCACGGAGCTAAGGAGCAACTTGGGAGATCATGAGCAACTTCGAGGATCATCACGGGTCAAACGGGACGAGATTGAGCATGGAAAGCCTCCACCCGGTCGGGCACAACTCTTGCACGATCGGGCAAAACCTACGGCCAAGTTTATGCGCATTTCTGCACGACTCGGGCAAGAATACCCGACCATTTGCCTTGTACCCGAGCGGGCTCACATACCATGCCCGATCGGGCATGTATTCCAGCCACACAACTCGCGGGTTCCACCCTAGCCGCACCCGAGCGGGCACAATGACCGCCCGCGCGGGTCGCGGCCCGTAACTGCCTATTAAGTTAAGTAAACTTAACTTAAAACAAAGGGAATTCGTGGGGGCAATTGAGGCAACAATTGGACCGAATTAGGAGGCTTAAAAGGAGGCAAAAGACGTCATTGGAGCAAGCTTACATTGGAGATTAATTCAGTAGAAGATTAAGGAGATTCTTGCGAGTGCCTGTGCACCGATGCTTTGAGTCCATATGGAAAATCTTGAAGTCAATATTCTCTGTTACCGGTTATTTTGTCTCCATATAATTTGCCTCCCAATATGTTTTGAAAAGAGAGGTAATGTTTCTGACGTTGCTTTACAGACGCATGAGCGAGTAGTTTGTTTGTTCTAGGAGAAGGGATTAGCCCTTGGCTATCCCGAAACAACTTTTGATCTATTTTGAATGCATCTTCCCGTTTTAGTTCATCTATTCTTTATCTGAGTGCTTTTGCTTGAATTTGTTTACGACGGCCGCGTATATGCATGTGTTAGAGATTAGGAGAAGGACCGAAAGGAGAATTCTAGTCTTGGAAGATCAGGATCAGAACAACCGAGGTTAGGCCACGAAAGTAGGGTAGCAACGGTTGAGGGTAAAACGGGCGGATCATAGAGCTTAGGGTTTAGTTCAAGGTGTCAGCCACGAAAGTACGGGGCAATTTGTCTAGATCACGTGTCTATGCCTCGAGAGAGGGTAGATATCATATTAGGATCGCCTCCAATTTCAAAGTTAAAAAAAATAAGTAGCGAGAGGCGATTTAGAAGTTGGGAGCGATTTCGAGCGTTTTCGAGTATTTTTCGAGCGATTTCGGGTTGATTTTGGTCGATTTCAAGCGATTTTCTAGCATTTTCGGGCTTTTTCGAGTAACTTTCGGACGTTTTCGAGCGATTTCGGGCGTTTTCGAGAGATTTCAGGTTTGACAGGGTCACATAGTTCACAAGATCGCATCGGTCTCATAGGATCGCATGAGTCTCACAGGGTCGCATGGGTCTCATAGAGTTGCATGGTCTCACAGGGTCGCATGGATCTTACATGGTCGCATGGTCTCATAGGATCGCATGGTCTCATAGGGTCGCATGGGTCAAGGACAATTGGGAATTTCAATATTATAAAAATATTTTTAAAGTTATTTTTTTAAGAGAAAGATAGTTTTGAAGTCAAAATAAAAATTGAAGGGTATTTTTGAAATTCACCCAATTCAATAAATAGAGGCCTAACCATACGGAAGCCCTACATGGAGCAACAAAACCAATGTTAATAATAGGCACCACGTTTATCTGTGGAGTTATGGAACGAAAGACTATGACCTCATCTATACTCACACGAAGACTTTTTGAAGATGTGCTTCTCTAATAAAATAACCTTCTATTTCTTTTAGTAAGTCAGCGTTTGGAGGAACAATCGAAAGAGGGAACTGAATTCCTCTTCGTGGTTCCGGATCTAGGTACCCAAAATACAATCGTGCATCCTGTGGTCTGCATTGGGGACGATCCTTTATGCAAATCATTCCCAAAGATGGTAACCGAACCTACGCTCAAAAGAATAAATTAGATTGAGATTTCCTATTCGATACCACAAAAAACGAAAATAACATGAAAAATTAGACCCAATTTAGAGCTAATCTTTCACTCTTCACGCCTATGAAACACTGATATAAATTTTTAATCTAGGTCTCCAACAGCTTTGTATTTGTTTCTATATATAGCATTTCATCTCAAGGATTCCATAAAAAACATGTTTTAGAGGAATGGTTATATACTTTTATGTTCATAAATAAAAAAAATTATTTATAAACATACAAACTAATTATATAACCCTCGAGCTAATATTGTGTCCGGTTTAATGTTCGGTCCAATCTTTGATCCCCTTGCCGTTCTTTCCTCTCAGAATCAATAATTTATGCATTATTAATGCTCTAATTGAAACCTACCTTTGGTCTATAAGAGCAACACAACTATTGTGTTTTTGCTATGGAACCGCCATTTTGACGATGTCATGCACCTATGACAACTTCTCTTTCTGTTACACTTACACAAAAACCACAAACCTAATCCATATATATATATATATATATTATATAGATGTATATATATATATATATGTTATGATGTTGCATTTTCATGGTCTCATCCTTTAATTAATCAATGGAGAGACATGGAGAGGTTTTGTCCACAGAGATCGTGAACCATGGAGTTCATGGAGGGTCTCCCAACTTCAGCGTTAGGGTTCGACGAGGCCTTCCTGATTTTCTAAGTTCAGTGAACTTGAGATACGTTAGGCTTGGTTATGTATACCTCCTTACACATGACTCTTGCTTTTTCTTCCTCTTTGCTCTTCCTCTTCTTCTCCTTCTCCTAGCCTTCGCCTTCCGTTTTGGAATGCTCACTCTCCCTATCTTGGTTTTATCGCTCATTTTCGCATACTTTTTTCTTTCTTTTGCCCCTCGCTCTATCTACCTTATTGATTTTGCTTGTTACCGTCCCCCCGAACATCTCAAGGTAATTTTACATTATGGAACTCTTGTGTAAATACCCTTGTACATTGTTCATTATACACAATTTAACCTAATCCTTGTATGAAGGTGATCTCTCTTGCCACTGCAAAAATCTCATTATTTGCAAGAGTTCTTAGCCATCGAATTAAAATCGGCAGCCTGTGACAACCTTTTTTGCCACGAATAAAACTATACTTTTCAACAGTTCTACAACCTATTAGTTACAACATTAAATATATCGACCATTATGTAAAAGATTTTTGAGTAATTTAGATAGTTTTTACTTCATGTAAAACTATAATTCTATGTTTTGATATTAGTCATAAATATTCTGCCATTGTTTCTAAAAACAAAGATGTTTTGCAGTGCCTCTCTAATTGTGTTGCCGTTAAATTTTTGAAGTGTTGTGAGCCATTAATTCTCTTTGAACAGATCTCGAAAGCTGAGTTCATCGAGCTTGCTAGAAATTCCGGCCACTTCAATGATACCTCCATCGAGTTCCAAAGACGAGTACTGGATAAATCAGGCATTGGAGACGAGAGCTATCTTCCAAGAGTGATTTTCGAGCCAGGTCACACCATCAACCTCCGTGATGGCCGTGAAGAAGCAGCCATGGTTATCTTCGGAGCGATCAATGATCTTCTTTCTGCCACCAAGATCTCTGTAAAAGACATAAAGATTCTCGTACTGAACTGCGGAGTCCTAAACACAACACCGTCCCTGTCGGCTATGGTGATCAATCACTATAAACTTCGGCATAACATTGAGAGCTACAACCTCGGAGGAATGGGATGTTCTGCAGGAATCATAGCCATTGATTTGGCCAAAGATCTTTTGAACGCTCATCCTGGCTCTTATGCATTGGTTGTGAGCACAGAGGTTGTGAGTTCAACGTGGTATTCGGGCAATGATTTGGATCTTCTTATGCCTAATTGCTTCTTTCGGATGGGAGCCGCCGCTATCTTGCTCTCAAGTAGACGTTTAGATAGGTGGCGTGCTAAATACGAACTCAAGCAGGTGAGTTTTACCTTCTTATCTTAATCTGTTTAACTTGTCATCCACGTAAAAAGAAAAGCATGTACTGGTTAAGTGACTAACTAATGAAACAGCTTGTGAGAACCCACAAGGGCACGGATGAGAAGAGTTACAAAAGCATACAACTGAGAGAAGACGAAAGAGGAAACCAAGGGCTATACGTATCCAAAGACGTCTTAGAAGTAGGAGGACATGCGATAAAAGCGAACATTACAACACTTGGACCTCTTGTACTACCTGTTTCAGAGCAAGCTCAATTCTTTGCTAGGTTACTGTCTTCAGTTTCAGACAAACCATACATCCCAAACTACAAACTTGCTTTCGAGCATCTTTGCGTCTTGGCGTCAAGCAATAAGGCACTAGACGAAATCCAGAAGAACTTAAACTTGACTGCGGAGTACATGGAGGCATCGAGGATGACATTACAACGATTCGGGAACACATCAAGCAGCAGCATTTGGTATGAGCTGGCTTACTTGGAACACAAGAAAATAATGAAACGAGGGCATAGAGTTTGGCAGATGGCTTTTGGGTCAGGGTGCAAGTGTAATAGTGTTGTGTGGAAGTGCCTTCGTGATATTCAACCTCCAAATAACACCCCATGGACTCTCTAAGGCTCAACCTTCAACTATTTTTCTAATTTCATGCAATGATCTATACCATATTCCTAATTATATTATTTCACATTAACACTATTAGAATAGAAAATTATTGGCTAAAAATATAATATATAAAAATAATTATTTTTAAGTAGGACAAAATTGAGGATAATTTATCCAAAATGCAATTATTTAAACCCATTTGCATACAATTTGTGAATATAAAATACAGAGTGGTGAGTTCATAAAAATCATCAATGTAATATTATACTTTATGAGAAACACAAAACAATATTTTTTTTATAACCACATAATCCACGATCGTTACCTAAAGCTTTCCAACTTGTGAGCTCCTTCTTCATGTCTTCTGATGGATTGCTAGATGTTACCTCTCCTTCAATTTTACTTCAAATGACTTCGAATGCTATCGGTGCTTATGTTTGGGACTAGTGTTTTAGTGCCTTTGACCTTGAAAATCAGGAGGCTACCATTGTTGTTTTTCAAGGACTTTTAACAACCAAAATGTTATTTAGATTAGTCCACATTGCTCATAGTCGTGTTGTATTTGTGCAAATTCGAAATCAAATGTAAATAAACGGAATGTAAGGTGTTTGTACTCAAAAGGTATGTGTTTCAAGAGAAAAAATGAATAAAATTGTAAAGATGAACACGAGTTTTCTGAGAATAATACAAGTATATGTCATACAGATTCTTATACAACCAAAGTCAACTTGCAATCTGGACAAAAATACTAGAGTTTCAGACTATATTACAGACTTTGTTAAAACTTCTTTTTGTTTGACTAATATTAGAACCAAAAATATTCCTACAAGACTAGTAATAAGGTCGATGGTTCTTCTGCAAATTCTTGATGATTCTGAGGCTTGTCTGGTGTTGGTTTATCCACGCTCTTAGACCTCCACCCTTGTCTCCAATCCCTCATCTTCTAATGCATCTTCATGGCGTCTTCTTCATTGTATTCCTTTGCCTTGAATCTAGCTCCAATCATGCCTTCCATTTCTCTGTTTCCCCTAAACAACCCTGCTATGCATTGCTCTAGTTTCCAGGATTTTGAATTGAATTATAAAGGTTGAGCTTGTGTATTTTGTTCATTTGTGGAAGACTACGTTTGTAGCAATTTGAATGGCTGATAGACTTGCCATGGTTCTTGCATATTAATAGGAGATATTGTTATTCTTAACCATTTGGTAGATTTTAGAGGAGATTATTTAGGAAAATAGTTATAAATTATGTGTATAAATATATGAATAGATTGATTAATAAAACTTAACTTGAATTTTCCAAAATATTTTTCATTGTGATGTTTGGGATCTTAATCGTACAATTTCATATTCTGGCGCTAGTTATTTTCTAACGATAGTTGATGATTACTCTCGTACGGTTTGGCTCTATTTGTTGCGAACAAAGTCTGATATTTCTACACATTTGTGTAGTTTCTGTGCTTTTTCGGAACGACAATATTTAACAATGGTCCAACGGATTCCCTGTGATAATGGCACTGAGTTTTTGTGTATGCGTGATTTTTTTGCTAATCACGGTATTCTTCATGAAACTTCATGTGTTGGAACCCCACAGCAAAACGGTCGCGCCGAGCGAAAGTATAGACATATCTTGAATGTTGCTCGTGCATTGTTATTCCAAAGAGCATTATCAATTGACTTCTGGGAGAAAGTGTTATTGTTGTTGGTTATCTTATCAATAGTAATCAAAACTCGGCTTTTGAAGGCAAAACACATTTGAAATCCTGAATAAAAATAAACCAAATCTTGCAAATATCCGTGCGTTTGGATCACTTTGTTACGCCCACAACCTACAACATGGTGGTGATAAGTTTATCTCACGTAGTCATCATTGCGTATTTGTGGGTTATCCTTTTGGCCAGAAAGGTTGGAGATTATTAGATTTTTAGCGACATGTCTTTTTTGTTTCTCGAGATGTGAAGTTCTTTGAAGACGAGTTCCCTTTTTTCACTGTTGCGTCGGCATATGCTCTAGACTCTGCATCTAGTTCTACTCTGGTAGCTCTTACTTTCGGTGAAATTGTGGAAGATGACATTCCGAGAATTGATGGTTTGAATGTTCCTATTGAAGAACCTGCTGTGTATGTGGCTAATGAGGAACCATTGTCTTTGGAATATTTGGGTCGGGACCAATGTACCAAATATCAGTCTACAAGATTAAGAGATTTTCCTGTCAATACAGTTAATATTTTGAATCATTGACAAGATGTCTCGTCTTCCTCTAGTACGTCTCATCCTCTTTCTACTTATTTTTCAAGTGATCATTTTTCTACCAGTCATCGCACCTTTGCAGCGGAGATTTCTGCACAGGTTGAACCTCGTAATCCCACAGAGGCATTTTATGATGATCGTTGGTGTCGAGCCATGAGAGATGAACTTGATGCCTTAGAGAAGAATCAGACATGGTCACTAGAGAATTTATCACTAGGTAAGAGAGCAATCAGATGTAAGTGGATCTATAAGATCAAGTACTGTTCTAATGGTACCATGGGACAATACAAAACTCGTCTTGTGGTTCTTGGTAATAATCAAGTAGAATTTATTGATTATGATGAAACATTTGCACCGGTGGCAAAAATGACAACAGTGGAAACATACTTAGCTGTGGCTGCTGCGCTTAATTGGAAGGTTCATCAGATGGATGTATATAATGCTTTTCTACATGGTGATTTACATGATGAGGTTTATATGAAGCTTTCACCTGGTTTTCGTGATGATACACATCCTCGAATTTATCGTCTACATAAATCTTTGTATGGTCTCAAACAAGCTCCAAGGTGTTGGTTTACTAAGTTGTCACATATAGTGTGAAAAAAATATGAACAAAATGCATGAGATCGAGACAAGTTTCTAAAGATATATCAAGTGACCAATTAGACATTTGTAAAGTTTATGTCCTGAAATAGACAACTTGTAGAAAAGAACACCTTCTAGTTTTGATCCAAAGAATATCCACCACATTTACATGAATCACAATATATTAAATAAAAGCTGAAAATTATATTAATGCTCTAAAAAGAATCATGTTTATGTTTTGCAGGTATGCAACATCACTATCATTGTTCAAAACACTATAATCTTAAGAAAACAAAATTTTTGGTATCTACTCTACAACTTGTGAAGGAGAATCGCCTAAACGTTGAAGCCAAACATCAAAACAAAAGGGTCGATCTGTCTGGATAGTATCAAGATGTTCTGCACTTTGAAAGTAGTAGAGACCTAGTCGTAGTTCACCATTTTCAATTGGCATATTGGTAATAAAGTCCCATAAAAATAGATTAACAAATATAATAAAGAAATTACAATCATCAAGCAGTTGACACATAGAGATTAAGTTGCAATGTCATCTAAGAACATAAACAATTTCCAAATAAATGTTAGGACCAAGAACAATTGTGGCTAACTACACAGAGAGAACGTGTCGATTTTCGGGCAAGATAGCAAGGAGACATAAGTGGTATGCCAAGTAGCACTACGTTGTTTGAGATGCTAGTTTCCCCACTATACAACCCTCTGCATGGTATTCCATTTAATGACAATGAAAAGAGAGCATCGATTTTTAGTGTCATCGCCACGAGGGGTAGTTCTCTTTGGGGTTTGCACCACAAAAGTCATGACTTTTACAGGTTCTCAACATGTGTGAGCTATGTGTTTTGAAATCTCAAGAGAAGATTCGAGTGAACAATCCATATAAAGGCTTTCATCGAAACCTAGCAAGAATTCATACGAAAGATCCTCATTTCTTTCTTTTTCAAGTCAAGCACTCACATCACTGGTGCAATTCCAACACTTTCACATATTAAGTGAATGAAAAAGTTTCAATTCAACCTATTCATGTGTTTTTCTAAGTATGTATCAACATAAATACTTCATTTGTAACAGTTAGTGACACAACTATGAATACGCAGAAGTCGAAAAAATTGTTCTTGTTGAATCTGCTTTCAAAGTAATCCCATAATTATTTATCATACTCTAGATGAATCAAATAAAATCAGAGGTTCGGTTTTGAACGCGTCATTTTCACACTATGATTGTCTTGCATATTTCTATTATGTTTTGGATAGTTTTAGTCTCATCTAGTTCTTTTTATGCATTCTTTGCTTCATTTAATATTACATGCATTAGGGACTAACGAGCACAGCTAGATGAAGCAAGTTAGGAGTTAGCACAAACGAGCATCAATGAATGAAACATAGAAAACGCTCAGGTTGAGTTCGTTATCACCCAATCGAGCGTTTCTGTATGAGATGCACAAAAGTCCCCGAGAAATCGCGCAGACAAAGCGATGAACAACTCTATCAGATGAAGAAGTTGCTAATTAATCCGAGATTTTGCTCGACCCAAGCACCGTGTAACTCAATCAAGCGGTGTACTAAGAGAGCATTAACTTTTACTCTGTAAGTTTGCTTAACTCTTTTGAGCGATGTGCTAGAATACGTCAAAGTTAAGTCTAATTTGCATGGAGAATATGCAGAAACAAAAATTGTTCACCCCTTGCTATCGCGGAGTCTGTCGAGCGATGCACCAAAAACACTAATATTTCAATTATCGAAAGGCTGCTAGAGTTTATCTAAGCAAGAAGTTTGACATTTGCATGGGGAGAAGAAACAAAATGTAAGGAAAAGAATTTTAGAGTATATGAATTGAATGAAAAAGTTATAGGACTACATCGAAGGGTCGAGGTATCTGGGAAGATGGACTGAAGGTGAGACCATGACGATTTGATCGGTTCTAACCTTCGTTATGTTTCTTCATGTAGTTCATATAAACAAAATGACAGTTTCTGAAACCTTTAGTGAATTCATATATGCTAAAATAACTCTCAAACCTAGAAACACTTTCTCATTGAATATACTTATATCATAATTTACTTTAATTGCATAGAGTAGATAATACATATATATACATTCATTATATTCATGATCATAGTTATTGTGAAGTCGATTGTCTAAGTCCATCTTAGACTCTATATTCGATCATAATACTATATGATCTATATCTTGGTGGTATTGTCTAGTTTAGTTACAAATTATTAAAACTTTGGATGTATTTAGATCACATCTACGCAATATATCAAATTTCAACGTATTTTTTTAACATGTGATAATAAAGGAGATGTTAGTCTCCCAATCTTCGTAATATGGAGAATTTATAGACATTTGTGGTGTCTTCCATTAATGAATCAAAACTATTTTAGTGATTTAAGAGCATGTCAAAATTTGATGGACCATTCATCATAAATTTTACCTCGTAACAACGGTCGGAAAAGAACAAGGTCAAAATTATTTGAAACCAAGTGGATTTATTTTTTTTCCCATGGGCCCTATTTCGCTTTAGGGGTTGGTTCGTTTGGGGTGAGGTCATAAGAAGATATAGTTCTCCTCTATGTTCCTCCTAATTACTACATGCGATTTTTCATTCGGGACTGAAGTAAAATCAGATATGGATATGTTCAAAATCAAAGTTTTACAATAAAAAACAAAATGGTTGTACAAATGAATGAGTAAACATTTAGTTACAAGATTGGCTTGGTCAAAATGTTCTTTGATAAAAATATTCTGGTCATTATCTAATCATATTTCATACATAAAAAACTAAATTTTAACAGGTATACATCCAATAAGAGATTTAATATCGGACAGATGGTTTAAGTGGTGCAAGAAATACGTATGAAAACGAGATGATCAGTAGTTTAGGTTATTTTATTTAACTCTGATACGCATCAAGGAATTAGGATAGCGGAGTCAATGCATTTATCGTGTTAGATTACGCAATTGCAAGATTGGTAGTACGCACGTTAGATAGTGGGTTTAGGCATCGGAACAATCATTCCCTATGAACGGCCGGGCACCAGCAAGCACGATCGGACGGACCTTGACACACGATCGGCCGTGAAGACATAGACCTGCAACACGAGAAAAGGAAAGGTTCAGACGACTGAAAACAATTGGAAACACATGGGAAGGAATGGAAATACTCAGAAAAAGTGGAAATAAAAAGAAAAGCAAAGAAAAAAGAGGAAAGAAGGAGAAAGGGGTCAAAGAAGTGAAGACTCATTTGGTTACACACCAAGCACGATGGACATAGAGAATTACATAGATAGTTGCAGAGCGAGAGAAGGTTGGTCGTGAGTTCTTGGCAAGAGACATCCAAGGAGCATTGAAGATCGAGTAGGGACTTCGGTTTCATTTTGTTTTTATGTTCTTTAATCTATTTCGATTGTGTTGTTTTCTTTCGAACACATGAGCGAGTAGTCATTTTGTTCTAGGAGAAGAGATTAGCCCATGGCTATCCTGGAACCACATTGATTTAATTTTTATTGCAATTTCTCGTTTTTGGTTATCTATTCTTTGTTTGAGTGCTTGTTTGACTTGTGTTTATGAAGGCCAAGTGGATGCATGTTTTAGGAACTTAGGAGAAGGACCGAAAGGAGAATTCTAATTTCAGATAATCAGGTTTAGAACAACCGAGGCTAAGCCACGAAAGTAAGGTAGTAGCGATTCGGGGTAAAACGAATGAATCACAGAACTTATGCGTTTAGTTTAAGGTGTCAGCCATGAAAGTAGGGGATAACTTGACAAGATCACGTGTCTATGCCTTGAGAGAGGGTAGATATCTTATTAGGATCGTCTGTTGATGGTTAGAAACTAGAGGTTTTAATTTCCTAGACCACTCTACCGCAAGTATACGATACGTGTAGTACCAGCGTCGAACTCTAGGGACTAGTGCGAACATTAGAATTAAGAATTCACTAGAAGATAGATCAATTTGTGATTATTAAACTAGAAAATAAAGAATAAAAGAACAACATGACTAGACTCAACAAGATAGAGTACTAAGGGTTTCGGGAATGCCGGGACATGCAATAGAAGTTTCTACGGAACTCAACCTCTTTTATTGGAAATGACACTCCCGATGTCTAAATCCTCGATCTAGGATATAATCGTACTCACCTCTTGATGCAGTAAATCTATAACCTTAACACATGAAGAACAATGGGTATTCTACATCGATTATCACCGTTCCGAAATATATTAACCGATCGGCCAAATTCTCATTAATGTAATTCATTCAAAGGTTAATCCCAAGACTCTAGTCTTACTCTCCCGATGCGAAGACAAATCTCTAATCTCATTCAAACATGTCTAATCTCACTCGAACGAATCTAGTCTCATTCAAACATGTGATCAACAAAGTATGAACACATTACTTACAACTACAACCTATCAAACCATACGAATAAACAAAATCGAAATCAAGCATTAAGAACCAAACTATCCATTACAAAGCATCCTAACCCGTGATAAAGAGAACTACTCATAAATCATAGAGAAACAAACACAAACACAAACACAGTAAGTAATAATCTTCCCTATCCTCCGAGCATGGCCTCGGACGAATCCTTCGGATGGCCAAAGTCTCCTTATTCAATCGTGCTCTCTCCTCTCTTTCTTCTCTGGTCTCGTTCGTCTTTCTTTGATCTGTTCAGGTGCCCTTTTAAACTCACGCTCATTCAAATGGATGTCCGTGTGATTAGCATGGTAGTTGCAATGCATGCCCGACCGTGCAACATTCATCCATGAGGTGCCCGACCGAACATGAAACAAGCCCGGGCCGTGCATCAGCTAGGGGTATCATTCTGTCTCTAAAGGCTAGCCATGCAGGTGTTGAAGCCTGGTCGTGCATGTGGCCTAAACCTCCAGCCCGGTTGTGCAAGTGTTGAAGCTCGATCGTGCTGCTTGGTTGATTCCCCCTTGATCGTGCATTGAATGAAGCTCGGTCGTGCTGTATGAAAATTTCTCTTGCTCGACCATACTTGTGAGGCTGCTCAGCCGTGAATGTGGCCTACTTGTGACCGGTCGTGCTTGTGTAGCTGCACGGTTGTGCTGCTTGGTTGCATCAGTAGTCCGGTCGTACACAAGGTTATGCCTGGCCGTGCAGCTTTGCTGATTCCTCTCTGATCGTGCTTTGAATGAAGCCTGTCCATGCTTGTGTTGTTCTTCTGCCCGACCGTGCTTCAAAGGATGCCCGACCGTGCTGCATGTTTCTTGAGCTCAATCGTGCTTTCTAGGATGCCCGACCGTGCATGTATAGCTTGGGTGATTGGTCGGGCAAGGAGTGATGCTCAGTCGAGCTGTGTGCTTTGCACTTCAATCGGCTCGGTCATGCTGCAATAATAGTACTTGACCATCATCCTTTCACACCTTGGTCACTTTGGTCAGGTTATCGGGTAGATTTGTCGTAATTACTTGTTGTTGCTTCACATGTGTTCGTTTCCTGCACAACACACAAAGTAATAGAAGAAGTCCTCAAATATACTCAATAAGTCGGTAAATTACAAGAATAGCAATCAAAATTAAACCTAGGAATGATGAAAATACTATGACATATTATGTGTTATCAAACTCCCCCAGACTTACCCTTTGCTTGTCCTCGAGCAAAACCTATAGTCAAGTATAAGAAGAATTAGATAACAATTCATGCTAGCACGAATACTTCGAAGGGTTGGTCATCATGCACAACGAAGCGTCACATGAATATAAGCCTAAGCGTACCTAGTTAATACTTTTAAAACTTGGAAGTCACAAGCCGTTAAATATGATCATCTCGTTTCTGTACACGATTCTCGCATGATTTTAGATATGTTTATCATGATAGTTGCAATGTTTACATGTTATTTTGTATCCGTTATACTTGTTTTCGTATTTCGTGTTCTTATAGGTTTTTATACGTATTTGGTTCGTTTCGGAGCTAAAGAACATACACAAGACAAAGTACGAGTATAAGAGATTATAACGGAGCAAACAGAATGAGAAACGGGCAAGGAATGCAACTTCACATAAGGATATAAGACCCCCCGCGGGGTGTTTTGTTTAGCCAGTGCGGGGTGGTGTTCCAGAAATTGTTGCCCGAGTCGTGCTAGCCCTTAGCACATGCGGGTCATGGAGAAAATGAGGAGCCCGCGCGGGGTGCCTCCCTAGCTCGCGCGGGGCATGCCTATAACAACTTCCCTAGAATGTCTCCAACGGGGAATTTGTATAAAAAAGGGACCCCAAATTGAGTTCAGAAGCAAGCAAACACAGAGGAGAACCCTAGGAGGGTACATAGCATCCATCCATCCATTCAAGAGCCCTATTTAACAGAAGACACAACAACGAGTCGGAGATTGTGCGATGTGGGAGCAAGCGTGAGCCTATTATTCCTGGTACACCATTCTTAGCTACTGCAGGTGCGAAAATAGATGTACAACAAGGGAAGCAATCTCTATGTGTCGGCGACAAAAAGATTGAATTCCATTTGTCCAGCCCCAAGGAGTAATCCCATAGAGTTGATGTGTTGGACAAGTCGGCGAATGATACGTTTAATCGAGTAACTACTTCCAATCCTTTTGAGAGAGGACTAACACAAGTTTACAATGCCGCAGGATTTACCGGTGAAGGATCCAAGGTCTACACGAAATTCGTAGGTGTCATTTAGGTTAGAGAAGGCGTCTAAGCTGCCGCTTGAACCTTTTCCTTCCTCTAGTCGGCATGAGACGCGAAAGCCACCAATTTGTCTCAAGAAGCATAGGAGAGTGAGCCCTTCAACATGTATGCGCTGGATACCTAAGAAGAACAGCCACGAAACGTCTATCAACGATCAAAGAAGGCTGCACAAATGTTTGGAAGAGAAAGGAGCATAAAAGGCAATGCGCAATGAGAAAGACAACCGAGCTGAAGGATTGCATGATACAAAGACCAGACATCACGACTTTCAACCAGGTGATATTGTTCTACTTTGTGATTCTCATTTTAATTCTGTCACGCGCAAATTACATTCCCATTGTGATGGTCCATTTCAGGTACGAGAAGTCTTCACAAATGGAGAGGTAGAACTATGGAGTGATTCGAGCGGGACTTCCATGGCAAATGGGCAGCATCTAAAGCTATATCAAGCCGCTCCATCAATCCAAAGTGGAAACTCCATCTCACTATTTGATCGACACATCGCGCGCAGATGAAGCATGGAGACGTCATGCTCAACGACATTAAACAAGTGTTTTCAGGGAGGCAACCCAACGTTTTGTTTTTCTTTTGATTGGTATTTAAAACTTGGTTTTTGAAAAATGAAAAAAAATAAAAAAAACAAGAACACCTTCAACCGTGACTTCACCTTCCTATCCTCCATCGGAGCTACACGTCGAGGATGCCATTCAATTCAAGTCTGCGGGAAGTACCTCACGTTTGTTAGGTGATCTCGTTTCATTTTCCTTTATTTTTTTAGTTCTTAGATTAGGTTGTTTTTTGTTTTTTAGTTAGAGTAGTCCTAGGCACTTGTCCGGTGCCACGTTTTGAGATGAACCTTGAACCTAGGATGCTTAAGATGTTGGCCTTTTCCGTGATATCTTGCATGTTAGAGCTTATTAGATGGTTGAGGAATGAGTGGGTCGTAAGTCTTTGGAAATCCTAGTGTTACTTATGGGAAGTTTAAATGAGTTTGCTAAGTTAGTTTCTTGTTCATTCTCTATATCCAAGTAATTATACTTCATATTGACGATGCTTTATTTTTTTTCACGAGGATGATTTGATCAAATGAGTTGAGCTTGTTTTGCAGAAAATAAGAGTGCACACTACCACTTCGCGATCGATAGAAGTAATGCCTCAAAGCATGATCTAAAATCGATATGAGTGCTTCGACCTTCATACATTTTCGATGGTTTGGGTCTAAGTGGTGGGTTGGCGATCATTTTTCTACGTCCTAAGAGCAAGGCGCATAAAACTGCCTTCTACTCCACTGCACTCTTCAACGAGGTGCAAGAGTATACCGTCATCTGTAGCTTGGGTCTAAGTAAAAGTTGAATCCCTTCAAATCCGACGTCCTAGAAGCCTAATGCGGCTTCTCACTTAGCTCGTCTTTGATTTACTTTCTTATAGGTAGCCATGGCGAACCTAAGATGAAGGCCGAAAGTTATTAGACCAAAATTTTCTCTAACTTGTTTGGTTGATCGATTAGGTTTGCTTTAGCGGTATTTCTAGGGAAAAGGGAATTCTCACATTTTATATCTCCCACATGTTCCACGTTTACGTTTGCTTAGGGACAAGCAAACATTCAAGTCTGGGGGATTTTGATTGTCTCATTTCTATACACGATTCTCGCATGATTTTATGACGATAGTTGCGATGCTTACATGTGATTTTGTATCCGTTTAACTTGTTTTTGTGTTTTCATGTTCTTATAGGTTTTTATGCTTATTTTTTTTCATTTCGGAGCTAAAGAACATACACGAGACAAAGTACAAGCATAAGGGATTATAACGGAGTAAACGGGACGAGAAATGGGCAAGGAACGTAACTTGACATGAGGAGATAAGCCCCC